>OZ010673.1:22746822-22929322 GCA_963932185.1 Troglohyphantes excavatus
CTAAACAAAATGTATTGGTTTTGGATAGAAAAAATAAGTTTTATAAATGATAAAAGTCAAGATAAATGTTACTTGAGGTGTAACTAATGTTAGTAAAATTAAAGTTACTATTCTAGTTATTTAAGTGGAATTGTAGCGTTGAGTGTTTGGATGTCGCCCGGAATCGAAACAAGGAACGATGTGCGCCGATACGTTACCGATCGGAATAAAGTAATTACTCGAGCCCAATAGGAGTACCGGATACATAAAGTGACCACCCTATAATTTTATTCTTCTTCAAGAAGATTGCATTTCTTTAATATTGCGCATTAAATTAAATTGTTTATGATAGGACATGTATCACATTTCTGTACTATATTAATTGACCGATACAGTATAACAGTTTAGGCACTAAACCAACCGACTAGTTGATATATAACTAGACAAGATAATTAAAAATTCTTTTAAAATAACCCATAAAATTAAAAAAATAATTAAAATTTTCTAAATTTTGAATTTGGTTTTTAAGTTTTAAACTTACCCCGGCTTTTGCTGAAATGTTGCCATGTGTTTTGGTAGGTAGAAAAAATGTTTCACATTGGTTGATTGTGGTAATAATTTACGATAGTAACAGTGTTTACATAAAATATTTCATATAAAATTAAATTATCTGAACTTAATAACCACTCAATGTTTGAACCATTTCTCGTCACAATGCATCAAAAGCATTTAAGCATATTAACATAATGTTATTAATCAATTTTTAATATTATTAATTCATTCCACAAGGTTATTTATACATTCCAGAAAGTTATTAATCCATTTCATAATGTTATTAATCCATTCCGTAATGTTCTTAATCTGTTCCATAATGTTATTAATCTGTTCCATAATGTTATTAATCCGTTCCATAATGTTATTAATCCATTCCATAATGTTATTAATCCGTTCCATAATGTTATTAATCTATTCCATAATGTTATTAATCCATTCCATAATGTTATTAATCCATTCCACAATGTTATTAATCCATTCCATAATGTTATTAATCCATTCCATAATGTTATTAATCCATTCCATAATGTTATTAATCTATTCCATAATGTTAATAATCCATTCCATAGCGTTACTAATCCATTCCATAATGTTAATAATACATTCCGTTTTTAAAATCTATGCACGGTAAGAGATGCATGTAGTACGAAGTAGACTAACGAAATTTGAAATTGCTCATAACTTTGTGTGAAGCTTTAATAGAGTTGTTACTGGTTTTGATCTCATGACCGTCTTTGCAAAAGGGATTAATGATCGTAGGTTCCGTTCAGGGACCCAACAAAGTAAAGTAAAGTTAGGAAAATGGTCAATTTTTGCATAGATTTAAAAACACATTTCTGGATTTCAAAATACATTAAACGTTTTAACATACTTACTTTCACACTTACAAAAAAATACAAACGTATTAATTAATAAATCTCATACTCAAGACCGACGTAACACGACTAACTGTGAAATAACTAATGTAGAATGTTTTCTCAATCTTTATTATGAATAATAGGCTTCCGCGCGGTATGCTGAAGTACATTGTCGCTCAATGGGAGTCCTCGTTCCAGGGTTTATTATTTTAGCTTAGTGGTGACTGTAGGAAATTTGTGATCGCAATTCACTAATTTTTCAAAAATTTTCGCAAAATTCAATACTAAAGCTTTTTAAATCTTTGAAAGAATGTATTTTTTTTATCGCGCACAAAGAAGATATTTCAATTCAATTATTTTACGTAATCCTTTGAAGATAAACAAAAGATTACTCATGAAATAAAACGAAAAAAGATCTAAGCATTTTTTTCAAATTCCATCAAAATTTTGAAAAATATTCTTGTCTTTTAAAAGTTGTAACTCGCTATAGGATGATTAAAAAAAAATATTTGAAATCCATCAGTACCCAGGCATTAATGGATATATCAAATCACGCGATTTTGAGAAAAATGAATTAAAAATAGAATACATTTAGGAACGTTTTAACAGATTACCTGAAGCTCTCTGTCTTTGTTCCTCCTTTGCAGCTTTTGTCTTCTGACGAAGGAATTAATCGTCAATATCGTCTGAAGATTTAACAGCTGGTGCTTCTTCTTCACTTTTGATTTTATGTGTCCTAAATATTTGATTCATTTCTGTGGAACAATGGGTTCGATTATTCTTTTTTTGCTCTCCTCACTTCACTTTCTAGAAAGAATAGAATATATATATTTGTCGAAGGAAAGAAACTTAGGATAGGATTTTGTGTTTCGGCGATGTTTCTATGTCTGATTTCTATTTTTTTATTGTTGACAGAGATCCGCATTCTTTCCTGATCGAAATAAGGCTTTCATGTCAGAAAAATCAGGTTCTGGAATTGTATGGCATTAAAAGAAATTTGATAAATTTTCGTTGTGAAAGATGAAATATCAGTTACAAGAATGGCCAAAAAATTACAATTCGATTATAAATGTATTTAGATCACTTTAAATTACTTGAGGTATGTATATTATGGTATGCTAAATGACTTTAGGTTTAAATGTTTTAACTAAATTGTCGTATGGAAAAATATAAATTACATATTGTTAAACTTAAGGTTTGATTTCGTTCGTTTTTTTAAAAAAAATACCTCATTTATTGGAGTACATTTCAACAAAAAATAATTTCTGGGGTTTTTAATCAAGTCCAAAACTCGATTTGTTTGAGTTTACAAAAAACTTGTGATAGTTTGATGCAGGAAAGCTTCTATATATATAAACAAGAATAGTTAAATTATTTACAAACTAGCAATATGGCCCGGCGTTGCTCGTGGTCACTTTGCGTAGTAAGAGATGCGCGATTTTGTATTATCAGCGTAGCCATCTCATATCACTCTTTGTGCACTGTGAAAAATAAAGTTTATCAAAATCCAGAATTATTAAATTACTTTGAATATTTTTTGAGATACCTAAATCTATTTTTATGTTCACGACTTTACATGCTATTGCGACTACTATTTAAAGCGACTACTATTTAAACTGATGCTTTTGTAAAATGTTTCTTTTTATTAAATAAAAATTCCTAAATTTTTTTAAAATTGCACATTTTTTTGTATAAAAATTAACCATTTAGTGACAAAAAACCTTTGTAGAAAAATTTCACATTCATTAGTTTTAATATTGGCGACGCAATAATATATCAAAGAACAAATATTGCATTGTTCCAAATCGAAATAATGTATCGTATTTGGTGAAGTTTTTTTTTTTTTTTTTTTTTTGTGCCAATTGATGACCGGAGTCTATAAATCCGTCTTTCAACATCTAATATATAAAGCTGAAATCTCCAAAATCTGTCCGGATGTTGGTTTGTTGGTTTGTTTGTTTGTTTGTTTGTCAGTACAAAATAAGCTCCGTAACTACACAACGCAGAGCTTTGAAATTCACAGAATAGTTAGTTCAAAAAATAAGAATTTTAACGTGACTACTTTCAAGTCTTTACAATGTTCCATTCGAATGTTATGACAATTTTTAGAGTACGTCAGCAAAGTTTCACGAAGTGGCAACAGTAAAATCAGTTAAAATCAACGGAGAAAAGCAAAAATTTAATTAAAAAAAATATTAATCAATTAGAATGCCGGTATTTACACGGAATACTCCATAACTACAAAACGTAGCTTTATGAAATTTACAGAGCACTTTACGTAAAAAATTAGGCATTGTTTGTGATAACTTTTAAGTGTCTACGATGTTCCATTTGTATGTTATAACTATTTTAATGAATTCTATTGACTTAACATGAATGAAAATATCGTTTGCAATTTAAAATAAAAATTTTCGTTATTGACGGTATAAAAATTACGTCATAGGTTTTGTATTTAATAATAATTATTGAAAAAGTCTGCACATTGAGCTTTTTGCTACAATACGGAACCATTTAAAAACTTAAACAACCAGAATTTTGTCTTAGGCAAATGGTTTAGAATTGTATTAAATTTTTATAATTTTTTTATCACTTTTTTTTTTGTATACATGTTCATTGTAACTATATTTAATTATCTTAAATCGAACTTTTAGAGTAATTAATTCAAAATGCAAGTAATTTGTGTATGAACGTTCATTTTATTTATTTGAATAATATTTTATGCAAGTATTTTTTTTAATGTACGAATCTTGGTTTTATTGGGAATTTTCAACTCTATTAGACTTTTTAATGTTATTAAAGAATAAAATTTCACATATACCAACTGATAATTTAGAAAATATTTTATTTAATGTGCCAATGAATATTTCCTTTTAAAACATTGAATGGCGATCATTAAAAATTTAATTTTAAATATATTGAAAGTACATGGTGAGATTATAGTATGCTGCACCGTTTGCTAAACTATCGCCAAGTTATAACAGTGTATTCTTTGTATGAAGTGCGCCTTGGCTGTAATTTGCTGTGGAAACTTACTAAATATTTGCATGGCAGGTATTTTATGATGCGAATTCAATATTAATAGTATCACAAAATCAAAATTTTAGGAAAAATGGTTTAACAAAATGAGTAAATACCGAATTTTTAATACATTGATCCGTAAATAAAAGAAAATGTCCTTAAAAATAAAATAGGTGATTATTCTTTTGTAATAATATTATTCATGGGAATTCTTTAAAAAATGGGAATTTGGGCATAGTAAAAGAAAGTTGTGTACTATTTCAAAACATACTATTTTTGATTGAGTATTTATACCGGGCTGTTAATTCTATTCTCACTTTGATTAAAGAATTTGAGGCAGTTTATTTGCAAAAAATATTTAGGTTCATTCTGTCTGCAATTTACATTTTTGTGTTCTGCATTACTGAGGGCAAAAATGCAAACTACTAATTAGATACACAAGTTGTTGGTCGAAGATATTGCAAAGGTGTAGCCTAAACGGTACATTGGAACTGACATTTGGAAAGAGTCAAGTCAAAATTGCAATACTGGAAAAGGGGAAGTTCGGAATGTTTTGAAATTTAAATAATTAAAGTTCTTGATAAAATTTCTAAATTTTGTCATCTTTAAAAAAATATGTTATTTGTTTTTGCTGCCTTTTTCACTTCCACATGGCTTCAGAACATTTCAATATAGAAATTGATTCAAAAGTTTCATTAAAATTCACGCTTTAAGTTATTGATTTAAAATTGCAATTTAATTAAACCCTCCTTGATGAATTTAAAAAAACTCACATAAAAATGAAGATCATAGCGCTTTGTTTATTATTTAATGTAATATATTTTTCCTTAAATAAAAAAATTAGTTTTATATAAATACTTATTTCTATAAAATACATTATCTTTCAATGATGATGATGATAACAGTAATTAAATTTTCATCGGTTAAAGGAAGCATTGAAAACTAAAATATAGTTATAGTCATTTTCCTAATAAATTGCGGCATCCGGGTTAAAAAATCGGTTATGTATATACCGCGTTATACTGGGCCCCTACACAGTACAAGGTTGAGAGGGGGAGAGGATAAATGGCCTACAATGGTTGAAACGACCTTCCTTCCTTTACACGATGGTATCTCAATTATTCATATAGGCTGATTCCACGTTGAATTAATAACAGCGGTACACTTATTTTCACCTGGTGCAAGCGTAAGAGGGGGGATGGGTTAAAAATCGGCATGTACGAAACGTCTGACTTTCGTCTCCACGATAGTATATTATTTATACCCATGAGCTGATTCCACATGAGTTAAGGATTTTAAAAACGTCGTTTTTTATTATGGGATTTTATGCAATTATGTATACCCATACCGAAAGGAAATTCCTATTAATTTCTAAAAATAATTTTGTGCAGGAATGTTTAATTTTTAAAACTCCATACCTTATGAGAGATAAACTAGAAATTATAGGATTTTTATCGGTGTTAAGCAAGTAGCATCGGCAACCAAGTACTATAGATATATTTTTACTTTTTTTAACTTATAATTTATTAAACATCAAAATATTTTAAATTATAAAAAAAGCTGTATAACTTTTTAAAGAGGAATTCTAAAATGGTACATGCAATTATCCCAGGGAGGAGAGGAAATGTATATATTTTCAGTTTTTTGTCGTTATTTTATTTATCTCCGTGCGAAGAACGGGTACTTTTGCTAGTAATTTCATAAGGGTCAATATTTACGGACAATATTTCTTATAAAAAATAATTATCAAATATTCATTTTTGAATTCTAATAATATGTTTTTGAGGTGAAAATTTAAAAATAAGCTACATGGTGGTAAAAATATATAAAACTTTAAGTTAACCTTTTAGGGTGGCCCATTTCAACACCATAGTAATATTCCACTCCGTAACAAATAGCACTATTGTCATAAAGTTAAGTTGTTCGGAACATGAATACACATGGCGTCAGTCAAAAGAGCTGGTTTATCTTCCTCCTTCGGTTGGCGAGGTTTTTGTTAATGACGTTATTTTTGTTATTCGGACACTAATTTCTCCATTGTGATGATATTTTTTAATATAGGACCTCTATTTTAGCTCATTTGGCAACAGTTTTATTGATTTGGAGAAATTTTTAATTCATTTGGCAACATTTTTAATTTATTTAAAAATAATTTAAAAATGTGGTAAATGTTCGTTGGAATGTATGATCAAAAAACTTTTCATACATTCCAACGAAAAAAATAGAAAACAATCTACTTTATTTAACTTGTTTGAAGGATTTTCAAGGCGAGATAAAATAGGTAATCGAATTATTAATATTTAAGAATAGGAATTTGAAATTTTTTAAAGATCTTCGAAATAAGTGCAATATTCAACAAAAATATAAATTCGAAGCTTATAAATCACAAGAATCATCTATGATATATTTAACACTGTCTATATGTTACTATAATTAACTGATTTTTTTTATAAAAAAGTGTGAACATGAAGTACATATTTTGATAACAAAACATTGTCATTTTTTGGTTTTGGTAGAACATCAAAAAGTTTTAAAAAGATTAAAAAAATCGTGTGTGGAACAAAATATAAATAACTGAAATACAGCACATATTCTAGAATTAAAATAAACCAAAATTATACCATATTAACTTCTTTTAGTAAATATACACACAATAAAGTTGTATTTTATGTCTACAATTTTAATGCATAACAAGTTTAAAACAGTTGTATTTTATAAGATATTTCTGTTTACTTTTTCTATTTTGTGATAAAGTAAAATAAGTGAAACGTTATTGAAAACCAGAATTATTTGAACTAAAACTTTTTAATTGCCAATTGCATTATTTTTTAAAAATAAAAATGGATTAAAAAAACTCTAGTTCACTTTTTGATGCATTTGTTTACTTGTTTTGTTCTATAAAATATTTAATATAAAAACCATACGTTTTTTGTTGATAAATACATATTTAGTTTTCATTTTCATTGCACCGAAATAGTTATACACCAAAATTGTATGTACCTTAATTTTTGAATCTCTTTACTAAATACTTTAATAAAAATGGATATTGATGTAAGTGGCATAAACTTATATCACTTGGTATTCTTAAAATAACTTCACTTTAAACTGTAATTCATAAATCTTAATAACTTTAACTGTACTTAAAAAAGGCGATTTAAAAAGGGAGCTTTTCATAAATCCATTAGAATGTTTCATAATCAATTTTAAAACTAAGACATTGTCAACGCTTCAAACAGTTCACGAATTAGATTTCAAAAGAGTGAAATTACATATATGAAATAAATTAAATTTGCTAAAATCTGTTTAAATATCACACTCCCAAATATAAAAGAATAATCACAATTACGTTTCTAGACCGTTTAGTAGCAACACAAAAATCCTAGTCACGATATGGACTTGCTATATTCCTTACATCACGAGGAGAGTTATGTCATACTACTGACATTGCAATGTCAATACTACTGACAATGCAATGTCAATATTACTGGCATTGCAATTTCAATATTACTGGCATTTCAATATTACTGACATTGTAATTTCAATATTACTGACATTGCATTGTCAATACTACTGACACTGCATTGTCAATACTACTGATATTGCAATATCAATATTACTCACATTACAATGTGAGATTTTGTCAGATTTATATTTATGTAAAAAATATAAAGGAGGATTAAGTTGATTCAAAAAGAAATTTATAAAGAGGAAAGGACTTTTGTTTATTTAGCTGTTCTATTTTAAACACTATTGTTCAGAACTTTTTTTTAATTGCGCCATTTGAAAAAATTTGAACAGAAAAATAAAATTTTCCTATAAAACTAATTATATTTATTAATAATTATAACTTCTTTTTAACTCATTAAGGGGACAATGCAGTTACAAATCTTAAAAAAATTAGAAGCCTGGAAAAAATTGTAAAATCAAGTTGCTAAATCTAAATGTTAGTTGTTTCACTAGAATAAAAAAAAATTATGCGAATATATTAGTTAAAAATAAACAAATAGTCTTGATTTTCAAAAGAAAAAAATAGTAACTATTTTTTACTTAAATATAACCCAAAATAATTTAATTTAGGTTCAATAATTTAACTATAATGTATTATATGTAAAAGATGACTGTTAAGATGACTTGAACAGAAGACAATATTAAATCACACAGCTCATTTTTGAGAAAGTACGGTTACATAAATGTGAGTACATCATCGCTCATTTACGATGCAATTGTACGCAAAGAAAAACGAGTAGGTTTAGGTACTCATTTTTACGTACTTTTTTTTACAGTCTAGTAAAACTCGAAATTTTAAACAAATATTCTTGTAAGGCTGTTTAAGTTAGAAATATAGAAAATAAACATGAGCTTTATAAGTTACCTACTAAGCAATTACAAATTATAAGTTACCTACTAAGCAATTACAAATTATAAGTTACCTACTAAGCAATTACAAATTATAAGTTACCTACTAAGCAATTACAAATTATAAGTCACCTACTAAGCAATTACAAATTATAAGTTACCTACTAAGCAATTACAAAGTATAAGTTACCTACTAAGCAATTACAAATTATAAGTTACCTACTAAGCAATTACAAATTATAAGTTACCTACTAAGCATTTACAAATTATAAGTTACCTACTAAGCAATTACAAATTATAAGTTACCTACTAAGCAATTACAAATTATAAGTTACCTACTAAGCAATTACAAAGTATAAGTTACCTACTAAGCAATTACAAATTATAAGTTACCTACTAAGCAATTAAAAATTATAAGTTACCTACTAAGCAATTACAAATTATAAGTTACCTACTAAGCAATTACAAAGTATAAGTTACCTACTAAGCAATTACAAAGTATAAGTTACCTACTAAGCAATTACAAATTATAAGTTACCTACTAAGCAATTACAAATTATAAGTTACCTACTAAGCAATTACAAAGTATAAGTTACATACTAAGCAATTACAAAGTATAAGTTACCTACTAAGCAATTACAAAGTATAAGTTACCTACTAAGCAATTACAAATTATAAGTTACCTACTAAGCAATTACAAATTATAAGTTACCTACTAAGCAATTACAAAGTATAAGTTACATACTAAGCAATTACAAAGTATAAGTTACCTACTAAGCAATTACAAAGTATAAGTTACCTACTAAGCAATTACAAATTATAAGTTACCTACTAAGCATTAGTAACAAATTGCATTGTTTTATTTAAGAAAAACGCAGTTGTCCCACTCATAAAAATGTCCCATACCTCTCCAGTATCCCCTATACGTTTAGCAGTTACTTTACAAATTTATATTTAAAACAGATACTCATAAAATTCCTAAATTGAATATAATATAAATTTATAATTAAATCACGAATGCAAAAAAAAATTGAATTGTGTCAGTAGCTGCATTTATAATACTTTACAACATAAAAATATGCGATTCAATCTAATTTAAAGTGTATATTAATTATTAACCTACATATTTATGAATATGAATCCTTTTATATTTCTAAACATTTTTACTATACCAATGACGACCGTTTCATATAAATACCTTTTCTGTTATAGAAAATCTATTGGGTTTAAAAGTTTAATAAGAAAACACACTGGAAGAATAAGCATTTAAAGTAATTGGATTAACGTAAGACCCCCAATCCCTCAAAAACCAAATTCATACAATACAAAAACCCAATATATTAAAGTTAAATCCCACCGAGGCGCAAATAAATTTGCAATCTAAATTCAATAGGAGAAAGAAAATAATTATAAAGTATATCTGATTAAAAGTGACTCGGTCGAAAAGAATGGGGCTTCATTAAATGTATCCGAGTTTTACAGAAATTTAATTAATTGTAATTCCCAGGCATTCAATGATATGTAAACATGTTTGCGGCCGGAAAACATTTTTGTTTAATTAGATAATTAAAAACTACATGCACGAAGAGAAACTGTTTTAATTCTTGAATGTTGTTTTTGAACATTGTGTCAATTAGAAAGGAACGGATGTGATTGACTGATTAGTTAATCTAATCTAGTTAACTTTCTAAAAAAAATGTAGAATGTAAATTCTTAGTCATTTATTTGCTAAATAATTGTTTTTGCTCTTCATACCCTTTCTGTGACGTCTTGTTAAATTATATGTATTTTAGATTAAATATGTGGGTTATTGTTTGAAATAACCCTTTCTAAGAAATTAAAAAATAATAATCATATATATTATTTCTATAGGATTCCCATGATGTTACACTGGAAAAATAAGTGCTTAATAATGAGTTTTTTTTTAAAGTACAATTGCATCGTAAATGAGCGATGACATATTCAAATTTAAGTAATCGTACTTTCGCAAAAATGAGCAGTGTGATTTAATATTGCTAATCTTAGCTTCTGTTCAAGCCATCTTAACAAAGCGACATGACAAACTTAAAATGGTTGTTCAGAAGATGGTTTTACACATTATTTGATGTCGATGGCTTAAATGGAAACTGAGTTATTACAATTCAATTATCTTACTTCTAATTTTTTGGCGTACCTTTTTAACATTGCTTCTTTTAAAACTTCTTCACGTCGCCCTGGTAGTACAACGGATAAGACTGTGAACAGCGGTGCTGCAGTCTTGGGTTCGATTCCCGGTAGGTCTAAGTTGTAATTGTCGATATTTATTGAAAGTGATTTTTGAATACAGCCTATGTAGGCAAGCTACTGCTCTTTTTTATTCATTTTTACTCATGTTTAAGTACATGTCGTTCTCAAAAATGAAACTTCTGCTTTCGGAGTTATGATAAGCATCGAATGTAATCAAAAATGAGTACATTTTATTTTGTTTTGAATACCTATTTCTAGCAGTGCACTTACACAAAATTGTGCGACTATACATATCGTCGCCTTGGGGCAAAAGTAGGATATGAGCAAAAACAGAGTTGCCTATGCAATTTATTTTAAAATCTGCTGTTTTTTCAATTTTGAATATCTAAGGCTGTAGTTCAGGGATTTCAAAGAAGACATAATAATGTCCGAGTGTTCCACTAAATAAAGGCACATTTGGTAATATTAGCAAGACTGAAACACTAATTTTCGTTTTTTTTGGATGTCTTACTGTTGCTCTGAGGCGACGATATAATCTTTAAGATTTAGTAACTAAAGATTATATATCTTAACATAAATAAAGTTTTATTGCTGTTTTGTAGGTAGAAAATAATCAAAAATATATACAGAAATTCCATTAAGTAAATTCAAATTGCATTCACATCAATGTTCTTAATTTACTATTTTTTTTACTCTACTTCTATTAACGGCTAATAGCGCAATCATAGTGTGTATTTTTAGACCAAATGAATTTTTTTTATTAATATGAAGGAGTAATTTTGCTCTTCTAAATACACAACTGAATAAATATTGTATGTATCTTCCAAATAATAATTTTTTGGTGCAGGGTTTTAAAAACATTTCCTCATAGTTTTTTAAATTTTATTTTTGCGTTTTCCGAAAGTTTACATAAGTAGATATACAATGATTAAGCTTCAACCCGTCGATATGACAATATTCATCATTCTGAGGCGGAAATTTGTGTTTAAGATTTAAAAATTCAAAATTATTGTCTGTATTTAAATTATATATACTGATATTATCTATTAATAAAGGTTACTCCTGTGCCTAGGATTTTAAATTACCATTTATCACATGACTTCAACAGAACCTTACGAAACGTAGGGCCACACAACTAGTAGAAAGTACAAAGTCTGCTGTGCAATGTGTTCAGAATACGCCCTTAAATTTTATATTACTCAAGTACAGTTGAAATAACGTAACTGCAAGTACGAAAACTGAGAATAACAAATAAATGACTATGCAAAATCTGAGATAAATCACTTTTAAAGGAAATTAAAGTCAGTTTGGGTCGATATCTTAGTCTCTTTATCCGTCCTAAACTATTCTTCCCTTGCGAATAAATTAAACTTTTTTACGACGAAAATACCCATTTATTATAGATTTATAGTCGACTTTCGCTCTTCATTGTCAACGAAAGATGAAATATTCGGATACATTTTTACATTTTTGAAATATGGAAATAAAGATACTCAATATGTAGACTGATTTATGAATTCCTATTCATTTTGTTAAAAAGATACATTCGCCTGTATGATCTTTATCAATAGGTTTTTAGTCGTATTATGTGTTTTATGGCTTTCAAAGCATGGCATAAATTATACTGTTTGATGTATAAAGGTGAACGGACTTGTGTATTTTTTTTTTATTTGTGATAAAAAAGTTTTATAAATAGGGGGATACTAACGTAGTTTTATGAATTTCTCCGAATTCTATTTCCACTATTTAATCAGAATTCATGAAATCGTTCTGCAAATTTTAACCAACGTGAAACAAAATACCAAACCTAGAAATAGACAAATGTATTGAGTTTTCACAAGACATCCATTTTGCTACGATTGATATAAAAGTAGTTACAATTTCACGAACGAAAACCCTATTTCTATTGGTCGATCTCCGACTTCTGTGGTTTCAGTTTTGATTTTAAATGTGGATATCTTAAACTTTAAAATCTATATAAGAAATATTCCCACTTTCTGTAAACCGAGTGGACGCTAAACACATGTAATTTTTATGCCAAACTTGGTAATTGTAACATTATTTAATTTTGGTGTATTTGTAGCTCAGTGTCTTCGGCAGTCACTCGGAATCGAACACGGGATATTGTGTGCAACGTCGATACTTTAACCGTCGGCTAAAATAATTAGCACCTGTGCAGCGTATCACGTGAGTGAAAATAAGCAGGTCGCTGTGATGACAGTGGAGGTGTTCAGGTCGGGTCACTAATATAGCGCAATTTCGCAGTCACCCGGAATCGATCCGGGGACCTTATGTGTGCTATGTTGATACTTTAAACGTCGGGATAAAGTCATTACTCGAGCACTAGATATAATGTTGGCTATTTGGCGTGGCAACCATACAAAAATATTTTTTAAATCCATATTTAAGACATAGGAGATATAAAAACGTGTAGAATACTGACAGAACTCGTCAATGAATTTTCATCCTGTAAACAATGCTTTCAAAACCTTGGCCACTTAGCGTTGAAGTAACTAAAAAATTTGTTAAACGTATTTCTAAAATTTTAAATATGGTTTAATTCAATTGAAATAGCTTTTGAATAATTTCCCCAATGCTTTATATTTAAAAAATATTGTAGCTTTATATTTAAAAAGTATTGTAGCTTTATATTTAAAAAGTATTGTAGCTTTATATTTAAAAAATATTGTGGCTTTATATTTAAAAAGTATTGTAGCTTTATATTTAAAAAGTATTGTAGCCTTATATTTAAAAAGTATTGTAGCTTTATATTTAAAAAGTATAGTAGCTTTATATTTAAAAAGTATTGTATTTTTAAGAATGTAAATAAGAATTTCTAGAAATACTGGCGATTCACCAAAGAACTAAAATGCTTCAATAATTTCAAGCATCCAATAGTAATATAAAGAAAAGTTATCAATGCTGGAAAGGTATTGTACATTTTAAATTATAATTCTGTGCAATTGTTATTTGGTTGTCATATGAAAAAGTCAGAACTCGGTCAGAAGGGTTTTACATGAAATGCCATTTCAGCAAATTATAGAAATATGGATTGGTCGTCAACAAACACCTCGCTAGCATAGATTAGATAAATAAAGTGTTCTGTTTGACGCCAAAGACCCCCATCCACTCCCATAACTGCTTCGTTTTATTTCAAAATGTTTAACTTATTGGTACGTTTGAACGGGATCAAATATATGTCAATCGGGCTTATTGACGCTGAGTTATAGTTTTATAATGGATCCCTGCCAAAGCTTAACATGAATGTTATTATCCCTATACTCAAACTGATTTTAAAGAGGTTTCACGTCAAAATTACAACCAAATTGTTCTGTTCCCATCACTCCAACTGATTTTAAAGGTTTCACGTCAAAATTACAACCAAATTGTTCTGTTCCCATCACTCCAACTGATTTTAAAGAGGTTTTACGTCAAAATTAAAACCAAATTGTTCTGTTCCCATCACTCCAACTGATTTTAAAGAGGTTTCACGTCAAAATTACAACCGAATTCTTCTGTTCCCATCACTCCAACTGATTTTAAAGAGGTTTCACGTAAAAATTACAACCAAATCGTCTGTTCCCAATCACCTAAGCAAAAAAGCATTTTGAAGTTATTACTAAACGTTATATTTATTACCTGAAATTCCTTCTATTAAACTCTCTTACCGAAAGAATTGTCATCATTTAATTAAGTACTACTAAGGCTGATACTATAATTTTAAACTAATTAACTGTGTGAAAGGATTCATTAGGACTTTTTTTATATGAATATTTTACCCGGAAGCAGGAAATTGTTTCATCTAATTATCTATCCCACATTCACTTTCTCCACAGATGTTTGCTTTTACTTGGGAAAATAAAATACATTCTTTCTTGTGTTATTTCGCATTTTCAGGCACACTTTGAGAAAAGTTTTTTTTTTGCAGGATATTATTTCACGATTAGTTATGTTTCGTAAATATTAAAAGTGAAGGCTTTCGTCTTGTATGTATTTTACCCTTGGGCACTTTTGTCCAAAATGTATGAAAACTAGCTTTTTACAATTTGTCATGGGACAATTCGAGTTTTTAAATTTATAAGTTTTCTATGTAACAGGATTTGTCACCTATATTTGATTAAGTTTGGATTATTTTCTTTTTTAAGTTGATTTTCAGCATTTTATTAAGAACTTATTTAAAAAAAACTTTTCTTGTTTATAGGTTTAATAAAATATAATTTATTTGTATAATCATTAACTAAAAAGTTAATTTCACTGTAAGAAAGTTATTAGGTGTCGTATTAAAGTATTTGTAAATTAAATATTTTTTTAATTTGATAAATATAAATTATTTTGAGTATTCATAAAAATATTCAATTCCTTCAGGCTCAACTTAGGTTGTCCCCGAGTATAGTCTGGAGATAATAATAAATAGGGATTTCCAAAATGGGACATCAATGTATCGTAGCAGCAAATTCGCCTATGGACAGTTATGTTACAACAAGAAAAGAGTTTCATCAACATCTATAAATATGAATATGCCGTTGTAAAGAGCTTTGGTAAGTCTTCATTTTGATTGTGCGGTTGGTCACCAATAAAGTTCTCCACAAGACTTATTAAAATAGTTGAATGTGTTTCAAACATATTATGGAAATATTAGGTTGGAGGGAAAGTTCTGTCGTATTTTAAAGAAAATATTTAAATTCATTTATAAAAATATGTGTTTAATATTAATCAATTATATATGCTCCGTTATTTGTTACAACCCTTTGCCATCTTTCAGGTAACCTGTGAATTCCTGTTTTGTAGAAGTTCTTATCCTTGGAGTTAAAATAGTCAGCAACTGCCTTAGAAACACTTTCAAAAGACGTGAATTTTTTTCCCGTTAGATAATTTTGTAGAGATCTGAACAGGTAATAATCAGATGGTGCAATGTCAGGTGAATACGGTGGGTGACTAAGGATTTCCCATCCTAACGCATTCATTTTTTGTTGTGTCACCATTGCAGTATGCGGGCGAGCACTATCGTGGTGGAACACTATTCCTTTTCTGGACGCTAATGCTGGCCTTTTTTCTTTGATATCTGCATTCAATTTATCCAGCTGATTGCAGTACAGATCCGCGTTGATGGTTTTCCCCTGTTTCAACAACTCGGACCTTTCCTGTCCCACCACAAACAAACCAGTACTTTTCGTTGATGGATACTTGGTTTTGGAACTGTTGCTGATGATGTTCCTGGTTTGCAGTAAGATTTTTTCTCTTAATATTCTCGTAAAGAATCCACTTTTCATCTCCAGTAACCAGCCTGTCCAAAAACGGTTCCACATTGTGTCTAATCAGATGTGAAGAACACATTCTTACACGATCAAATTCTTTTCCGTTAATTCATGTGGAACCCAAACACTTTGCTTTAACTCAAACCCAAAAGATTTAATGTGATCTCCAACAGTTGTATGATGAATGCCAAACTCTTCTGCAATTTCTCGACTTTGTGTTGGTTTTCTTTTTATTTACAAGAAAACTCACCTGCCTATTTAAAATACGACAGAACTTTCCCTCCAACCTCATATATTAAGAAATTTAAGGGGGACTGGTTAGGAGGGGTTCAATTCAACTCTTCAAATGTACTAAACCGAAGGATGTTGTGGCCCTTGAATTTTTATCTGTGCTATATATTGTCAAGAGTTTAAATTGAATAAATCTGCTTTCAATCGGGTAGGGAGAAAAGACTATTTTCATAATATGGTAATCGAAAATAAATATAAAAAACTTGCATTTTGTTACTTTTACAGGAGCGAATAATTTTAAAAAGGAGTAAGATATTCATTAGAGGAATATTTAGAAGATATTTGATTGGACAAGCCAAGATTGGCCTCGAGCCTAATAGATTAAAAATGGTAGCCAGTGATCTAAAAGATTTTGCTAAACCTACAATGCAAAAAAAAAAAAACTGACAAGAGAAAAAATAATTTTGTCAAGTGGGATTCGATATAATTACTGGCTATAGTTTTTTAACGCCATTTGGCAACAAAAACATGCTAATTTATTTAAATATTTCACATTATTTATGAAGTTTTATAATATCTAAATTCTATTTAAAGTATTACTATCATTTGGACCAAAATTATCGTGAAAAATTCGAGCATAGGACCTCTTTCACCAAAAGACAAAAAAAAAAAAAAAAAAAAAAAAATGTAATCTTATTACAAATCAGTTAAAGTTAACCATTAAAGTTATTTAAAATGCGCACAGTAATTAATCTTCGCCACTTTTGAAAATATGTTTAAATCCATTAATACTATTTCTAATTAGATTAAAAAATTCATTACAGCTTCAAAATAACTAAAAAAGAATAAAACAAATGGCAGATATAAGATAAACAAACAAGATGACATCTCGTTACAAAATTTATCATGTGCATTAATTAAATTAACTAGTTTGTTTCGTTTACGCCACACAATCAAATAAATTTACATCAACTTATAATTGAATCAACAATATACAATTGTTCATAAATCTATTCTTTTTCAAGGCACTATGGAAATTAGATCGATATTAAAAAGATAATTATCAAGCATTCTTTATAAAATTCGACATAAATGTGAAATATTTTAATTGACTGTTTACAATTACATCCATAAAATTGTAGATATATTAGTGTCTTCAAAGTGTCACTTTTAAAATATGTTAATTGGGGTAATACTGTAAATATCTGTGGAATTTCAAAGATCAGCCATCCATGTTCAACGGAATGAATATTCCCAAGTTATCCTAAGAATGTTCGCAAATTCTTTAACTTAAATATTAGAAACTCGGTGTGTTTATTCTTATCTATAATATTAGAAGTCAAGCCTTGAGTTTGAACAACTAGTATAATTAGTATAACTAGGTTAATAATTTCTTGTTTAACTTTAGTATTTTGATATTAAATGGAGTTATTATGTCTTTTGTAAACTTAAGACTGTATAAAATTATCCGTAAGTGTTTGGTTTTTGAACTATTGGAAAACTTTGTAAGGTAAATTATGCACTTAACGGTACGGAGGTGGTAAGTAAATATGCTTAATCAATTATTATTCCTTAAATTTATATTTACTGTAGCCCACCGAGTACTTAGCAGAAATAATTTGGATTATCAGTATATTTAAGAGGCAAAATGTTTAAACCTTAATGTTTGAAAACTGATTTTTTCGGTTTTAGTTATTGTACAGATAAATTAATGTATTTACACGATATTTGAAAGTTTTAAATATTTTGTATTTGTTTCACAAATATGTTTAGTTAAACTAATTATAAAGGCTTAACACACAAAAAAAAATGTGTAATGGTGTCTATCTATCTATCTCTATCTCTATCTTTATATATACATATATATATCTATATCTCTATACCTATCTCTCTCTATATCTCTATATCTATCTCTATATCTATATCTCTATACCTATCTCTCTCTATATCTATCTCTATATCTATCTCTATATCTATCTCTATATCTATCTCTATATCTATCTCTATATCTCTATCTCTATATCTATCTCTATATCTATCTCTATATCTATCTCTATATCTATCTCTATATCTATCTCTATATCTATCTCTATATCTATCTCTATCTCTATATCTATATCTCTATATCTATCTCTATATCTATCTCTATATCTATCTCTATATATCTATCTGTATATCTATCTCTATATCTATCTCTATATCTATCTCTATATCTATCTCTATATCTATCTCTATATCTATCTCTATATCTACCTCTATATCTATCTCTATGTATATCTCTATATCTCTATCTATCTATATAGTACTTTATTGTTAAAAAATGGGAATGAATATTATTACAGTTTTCTTCATGAAATTATTAAATAAAACAGTTGATTATTGATGACAATGTTGTATAGATTAAAGACGTGCATTTAAAAAAATATTATTATGCAAATTATGAACTAACAAGTTGAAATATCCGTTCTGCGCAAAGGAAATAATGATGTATGTAGATACAAATTCG
This sequence comes from Troglohyphantes excavatus, assembly GCA_963932185.1. Taxonomy (NCBI): domain Eukaryota; kingdom Metazoa; phylum Arthropoda; class Arachnida; order Araneae; family Linyphiidae; genus Troglohyphantes; species Troglohyphantes excavatus. The sequence continues at coordinate 22,765,806 of OZ010673.1, forward strand.
TCCCTTATAAGCAAAATAAAGAGTAATTTTTAAATTATTAAATTTATAACTCCTTATCTGCTATTTCTTCATAAATATTAGAAGTTTCGAGTTTAGAATTTTAAAGGGTCTTCCATTTTAGGTAGTTGCAAAATAATTTTGCCTAACTTGAGGTTTTTGTCTATGGCTAAATAGTAACTAAAAGATTTGCTCATTTCAAACTTTTGAACTGTTAGTGTTACACAAATTAATTTAAGACAGTAAAATCGTCAAGTTGATATCCTATATATTATATTTACGGCGTGAGAAACAACTGTGGCACATTTCTTATTTTCCGACTACATGTAAATAAAATGCATTAAAGTTTTATTTTTTTCGAAATTATTAGGCCCTCTCTAGATGCATTTAATCAAATAACATCTAATTTGCGAATCAAAATTCAAATAATGACGACTAACTACAGACTCTGGGCCCAGCTATGTTGATCCAGTTCAACGCATCTGAACAAATATATATGTGTGTGTATATATAAACCCTGTGTATACATAGACGTACCGAACTATTTGTCTTTTAAATCAACTACACCTGACGAATTAACCACGTCTTCAAGCAAACTATTTTATTTAGGTATTCCTCTAGTGTAAAACAATGCTTTCTAGCAACTCTATTAAATTGTGATTCGAATAACTAGTCAGCTTTAATAAATCACTTTCAATAAATATCGATAATTACAACTAAGACTTACCGGGAATCGAACCTAGGTCTTCATGGATCGCAGCCCAATGCTTTATCCATTGTACTACCAGGACGACATGAAGAAGTTATAAACGGAAGAAATGTTAAAAAGGTGTGTTAAATGTTAGAAAATGGGAATTAAGATAATTGCGTTGTATTAACTCTGTTTCCATTTAATCAATCGACATCAAATAATGTGGAAAACCATCTTCTGAACACTTATTTTAAGTTTGTCAGGTGGATTTGTTAAGGTGGTTTGAACAGAAGCTGAGATTAACAATATTAAATCACACTGCTCATTTTTGGGAAAGTACGATTATTTAAATTTGAGCTCATTTACGATGCAATTGTATTCAAAAATAGGTAGGTTCATGTACTCATATTTAAGTATAATTTTTTTTACAATGTACTATTAATATTAAAACAAAGATATACAAATTTAATTTTCATGTAACAATAAACCTTTTATATAGTTTATGTTTCATTTTTAATATAATGGAATTTAGTTATTAAAAAAAACAATGTTAAAATGTGAAACTAATAATATAAGAAAAATGTAATGCATGTCATCAACAATATATCGTTTAAATAGCAATTCATGAAAAAATATTTTTGTATTGTTGTTATTGAAACAATGTTTTTATAATAAAAACCTACTAAATGTAATTCAAAATACTACTATCCAATGTTATATCTCATTTACTGTACTTTACTACCTTGTACTTTTTTTACTTTGTGATAAAAATATATACATATTTTTTTGTGATTTTATGTAAATATACTAAGATATACATAACTGTTATTTCGGGTTTTGCACAGCTCTTAAGTGTTTGGTTATCATACTTATATCTGAAAATAACTTTACGAGAATAATGTGAGTATATATTTTTATATTTTACTAGCAAAATTACTCGTTCTTCGCACGGGGATAAATAAAATAACGACAAATAACAAAAAATATTTAAATTTCCTCTCCTCCAGGGATTATCGCATATACCAGTTTAAAATTCCTCTTTTAAAAGTAGTAATTTTTTTTATATAAATTAAAATTTAAAATATCTTGATTTTTAATAAATTATAAGTTAAAAAAATAAAAATATCTCTATACTATTTGGTTACTAACATACCGATAAAAATCCAATTATCCAATTATCTCTCATAAGGTATGGAGTTTAAAAATTAAACATTCCTGCACAAAAATATTTTTAGGAACTATTAGGAATTTCCTTTCTGTACGGATATACATATAGTTGCATGAAATCCCATAATAATAAACGACATTTGTAAAATCATTAACTCCAAGGGGAATCAGCCTATGAGTATAAATAATGTACTATCGTGTAGACAAAAGACAATCGTTTCGAACATGCTGATTTTTAACCCATTCCCCCTCTTACATTTGTACCACGTGGGGAGGAATGTAGCAGTATACGCTTCCGGCTACCGTAACTCAACGTGGAATCACCCTATATGGATAAATGGCATACCAACGTGTAAAGGAAAGTAGGCCGTTTCAAACATGTAGGTCATTTACCCTCCCCTCCTCTGAACTTTGTACAGAGTAGGCTCCAATACAGCGCGGTCTGTACCTAAACGATTTTTTTAATACGAAGTTCGCAATTTTATTGAGACATGACTATACTCTTTTGGTTTTCAGTGCTTACTTTAATTGATGAAATTTTAATTATTGTTGTCATCATTATTGAAGGATAATGTGTATTATAATAGATTTTCATATAAGAATAAGTTTTTCTTATATGAAACTATGAATTATTTTTATATAACAAAAAATAAACTAAACGCTTTGATCCCAATTCTTCTATTATTTAAAAAAAAAGCACCAAGAAAAGTTTCATTAAATTGTAGTTTTAAAGAATTAACTTCAAGTGTGATTTTTAATGAAATTTCTAAATCAATCACGATATTGAAATGTTCTTAAGCCGTATGGAAGTGAAAAAGGCAGCAAAATCAGTAAACAGAAGTTTTTAAAGGTGGCCAAATTAGGAAATTTGATATTTAACTTCAATGATTTAACTTTCAAAACAATCAGAATTTCCTGTTTCCCAGTATTGCAATTTTGATTTGACTATTTCCAAATGCCTGTTCGTCTGTATTATCTTTACTACTTCTTTGCAAATCTCTTCGACCAGCAACTTGCGTGTCTAATTAGTAGAGTGCATTTTTGACCTTTGGAATACAGAACATAAAAATGTACATTGCAGCCAGAACGTTTTTTGCAAATAAACTGACTCAAATTATTAATAAAAGAATCTTATCAGCCCGGCATAAATACACAACCAAAAATAGTATGTTTTAAAATACTACACAACTTTCTTTTGCTACGTCCAAATGCCCATGTGTAAATGAATTCCGATTAATACTATTATTACAGAAAAATAGTCACTTATTTTAATTTTGAATAATTTTTTTTTATTTCCGGAACAATGTAATAAAAATTCTGTATTTACTCATTTTATTAAACCATTTTTTAAAAAAAGTTTGATTGTGATACTATTGTTATTGCATTTGCATCGATAAATACCTGACCACAGCAAATTAAAGCAAAAACGCACTTTATCCAAAAAATAAACTTTTATAACTTGGGGACATAATTATTTAGCGAACGGTTAAATGTTATAATCTCACCATGTACTTTAAATAATTTTTAATTTAATTTTTAATGTTCGCAATTTAATGTTTTAAAATGACATATTCCTTTGCACATTAAATAAAATATTTTAGCAGTTGATATCTGCGGAATTTTATTCGTTTAATAATATTAAAAAGTAATATAGAGTGGAAAATTCACAGTGAAATTACGCTTCGTGCATTAAAAAAAAGTACTTGCATAAAACATTTTTCAAATAAATTAAATTGACGTTCATACACAAATTGCACGCATTATGAAAGTATTGTTCTAAAAGTTCGATCTTAGACAATAAAATATAGTTACAATTAACCTTCGTACAAACAAAACAAAAGACACAAATCAACTATAAACCATTTCCATAAGGTAAAATTTTAGTTATTTTAATTTTTGCAATAATCCGTATTGTAGCATAAAGTCCAATGTGCGGATATTTTCAGTAATTATTAAATCAAACCAAACTTATGACGTAATTTTTATTCTGTCAATAACGAAAAGAAAATTCTTTAAAATCGCAAACGATTTTATCATCCATGTTAAGTCAATTGAATCATTAAAATAGTTATAATATACGAACGAATCATCGTACAAACTTAAAAGTTATCACAAAAAATGTCTAATTTTTCAAGTAAAGTGCTCTGTAAATAGGAGAAGCGCAGTGCAACGTCACAGGCTGTCGCGCTGAGCGCTTAAAGGCAAAACAAACAGAATTCCGTTGCCTTTCGCTATGCTTGCGTCGCGTTAAAAGGCGGTATTTTGCTTTAAACTCAATATAAAAGCACACGATTAGGCACAAATACAAGTCCAATTATAGCTTTAGTTACATAAGGATTATAAAAACAAAAATTTCCAATAATTTTATTTTTCATATTCGAACAAAAAAAATACTGAAAATAGACGATAATGAAACGTAAACTAATGATGTATTAATTGTGCACTATTATTTTATATTTGTAGCAATAACTTATAACTTCTTGTGTCAAGTTTTGTTTACGAGATACCATCATAGGTTCATTAAACACAAATAATTGAACCTAACAATAATATTGTTACAACTATATTTAAACATTTTTTTAAATCCATTGGCGACTTTGTTGGAATTCTGAAGTTGTAAATCATTATTTAATAATATAAATATATAAATCGTATTATTTATATTGAATTGCTTGTTTACTAATCCAATAAATATATGCATAAAAATTTTAAGCACAAAAAATATTACACATAATAAGTGTATTAAAAAAATTACTTCGATTCTGCAAATATGTTTTCTTGTAAAAAGTTTATAATTACACAGGGACGGCTTAAGGCCCAAATGACGCAATAAGTTGTCGCATGGAGTGGTGGACTAAGAAGGGTGCAAAATTTCCGTGGGAAACGAAAAAAATTAAAAGATTTATTCGAAAAATTTTAGTCTACATTAGGATGTTTTTAGATTGATATTTTTTAATTTAATTGTACATTACATTTGAGTAAATTGATAATATTGAGGTTCGCAACGTTATCTGTGTATTATTTTAAGACTGCTATATATTGCTTGGATTTTGTTTTGACAAATGCATTTTTTACACTTTATAATATAGTAATTTCTCCCAAATTTTGAAATTTGGCGTCTTCATGAAACTAATAAAAACATTTTACTTGCAAAGTTAGAAAATTCCTGTATTTAAAATAAAATAGAGCAAAAACAAAAATTAGCATAAATATTCATCGAAGTTGTGAAATTAAAGGTTTTAAACAGACTAATCTTTAAAAATTGTAGCTTTGAAGATTTTTGTTCCAAATTCCTTTATAAAACCTACAAAAAATCTTCAATTTTCCAACTTTGATGAAGGCTTTATGCGGATTTTCTTAAACAAATTTGTCAAATCATCCATAAAAGAACTATTTATGTTGTTACCCAACAAATAAAACTAGCATAAAACTTAATCAATTTGTGAAATTGAAGGTTTTATAAAGGAATTTGAAAAAACTGCACTTTTTTTATACTTTTTAATTTTTTCATGAATTAAATCTTTAAAAATTCTGCATTTCCCTTTAATAATTTCAATACTTTATAATAAAAGGTGTTTTAAAGGCTTTATTTCAAGTTGTATAAGGAATTTTTTAACAAAAATCTTTATTAAATGCAGTTATTTTTAGATTTTAATAGCACTTAAAACTGGAGTTTTTCTGCATAAAACCTTCAAGTTCGCGACTTGAAATTTGTATGGTGATTGTTTTTGCTTCGCCTTCAATTATGAAGCAAAATAATTTTCGTTTGTGCACAAAAATCCATTGAATCCGCTGTAATACCGCCCCATGACGATCTTTTATAATATATAATAATTTGATGTTTTTAAAAGAAATTATTAATCACAATTATCTGCCTGATATTTTAATATAAGTACTAATTATGGTAATGTTTTAATCATTCTTAGAGAAAACAAAACAATGAAAAAGATTTGTTAATTTATAATATGTGGATATTATCAATATATATATGTATTTTTTTTAATTTGAATTTTACGCCGTATAAAACAGATATTTATTTTTTTAATTGTATAAACACTTTAATTGTATAAATATACAATTAAAACTAAGTAATTTTGATTTAAAAAAATTTCATTGAACTTGTATACACATTTTTTTAACCTTTAAAATAAGCAGAAAACCCTAAAAAATAACTAAAATGTCCTTAAAATAAACAAAAACAGTAATAAATATATAACTTTATTTTTAAATTATAATTTTAATCAGTATAATTAGTTTCAAGTAATCCTCAAATGAAGTATTAACGATTAACGCATTGGTCGATCGCGAACAAACATGCTAAACCCATGTTAAACGCTGACCCGCGAACGACTTTTCTGCCTTCAGCTTTTCCGAGAAGCCGGTTTGTTTACAAATACGCCCTTCCCCTATTTCATAAAACTACGATTTGTAGTTACAGAGTATTCCGTGTAAATATCGGGATTCTAATTGATTCATAATTTTTTAATATTATATTTTCGCTTTTCTCCGTTAATTTGAACTGATTTTACTGTTGCCACTTCGTGAAACATTGCTGACTTACGCTAAAAAATTTCAAAACATTCGAATGGAACATCGTAGAGACTTAAAAATAGTCACGTTAAAATTCTTATTTTTTTACCTAATTATTCTGTGAATTTCAAAGCTCTGCGTTTGTAGTTACGGAGCTTGATTTCTACTGACAAAACAAACCAACAAACATCCGGACAGATTTTGGAGATTTCAGCTTTATATATATGATGTCTATACCTTAATTTTACGTTTGGTTAATATCAGTTGGGATTTGCTCTAAAACATTTAAAGAACTGTGATAAATGAATATGTAGCAGTGTTATTAAATTAGAATAATAAATCTTTAAATTGAATTTTGTCGACTTCTTTCAAATTATAGCTAAATGGGTTGCCAAAAATGCATTGCCAATACATGAAACTTGCACACATACCGTCAAATGTGTAATCCCATCACCTCCAAATTTCCAATCATTCCAATTTTATAAAAAAAATGCATATAATGATATTATGGCACTTATCTCTACCTAGTCTCATGTTATATGTATTTCACTTTTTCTGAACACAACAAACTAAAAATCGGAAGAAAAATATTACCTAACAGTAAAAAAAAACAAGTAGATTATTTAAGTAAATCGAATTACTTTTTGTTTTTTACTTAAGTTATTTTGAAACGATTGTAATTGCAACTAATTTTTTTACTCGATTTTTTTATGGAAATTTACTTTGTTGGTTGAATGGACATTGTATTTATGAATAATATTAAAATATAATGTATTTGACTTTTTTTTATTTTTGCAGTTAGGTCCCTACTATGCATAATTTGATGATGTATTAATTAACTGACGATTTACTTATCTTTTATGTAGACGTATCACTCATCTTTAACGTCTTTTACGGTTTCAAGCTTTTAAAAGCTTTTCTTTGTGCGGTAATTGAAGCTTAAACACCCACGAGAAGGAAATTGGTTTTATGAAGCTCTTTGGATCATTTTACATAGTAACCAAGTCGCAGATAATTGTTTTAAAATATTCCAAAACAAAATAACTATCTCAAACAAATACTGAATAAATTCCATGGTCAAAATATAATGCAAATATGAAAAGTTAATTTTTTTATTGTGATGAAGGGGAAGAAAAATTACACTTTTAATTTTGACGAAGATTTAAAATGTAAAACATAAAGCAAGAACAAATCCAGAAAATAAAATTGGATGAGGAAAAAGTGTAATATCTCATTGTGATTAGGGGGGCAATGAGATATTACACTTTCAACTTCGACGAGAATCCATCATGAGCAAATAAGGAAGTGATATAAAGTGGTAGAAAAAAATAAATTCTCATTGTGATGACGGAGAAGATGAATGACTGCACGTTTAACCAAGAACCAAAATGAAGCAAATGTAAAGCAAGACTAGATGAAAGAAATGATGCAGAGAAAAAAAAGTGAAAATTTTCATTGTGATAAAGGGGAAATTGATAAATTATACTATTAACTAGGATCTAGCATGCCAAATGTCAGAACAGACCAAGAAAATAAAATTGGACGAGGAAAAAGTGCAATGTCTCATTCATTGTGATTAGGGGGGCAATGAGATATTATGCTTTCAACTTCGACTGGAAAATAAGGAAATAAGACAGAGAAAGGAAGTAAGACGGAGAAAAAGTGTAATATCTCATTGTGATAAAGGGAACAGTGATAAATTAAATTTTTAATTTGACGAGGATTCAGCATGCAAAATATGAAACAAGAGAGTCAAAGAAATACGGTATACAAAAAGTGTAATTTCACATTGTGATAAAGGAGATAATGTTAAATTATACTTCGCTTAACTAGGATAGAGAAGACAAAGGAAATAAGACTGAGAAAAAAGTGTAATTTCTCATTTTGATAAAGAGGACAATGAGGAATTATACTTTTTATTTTGACGATGATCCAACAAGCAAAATATGAATCAAGAAAATAATTCAGATAAAAAGTAGGAGTTTTCATTAGGATGAAGGGAATAATGAAAAATTACATTTTTAACTAGCATGCAACAAATTAAGCTAGATATTTATCAAGGAAATCTTGCAAGAAAAAAAATACAATTTGTTATTGGGAAGAAGAAATGGAGAAATTACAATTTAACTTGCATGTGAATCCAACATGAAAAAATAAGCAAAACAAGTTCAAGGAAATAAGGCAGATGCAAAAAATGCAATTTACCATTGCGATGAAGGATAAAGCGTGGGAAATAACACTTTAACAGGTATAAAACAAGACTATATAAAAGAAATAATGCAGAGTAAAAAAATTAACATATCTTTATGTTGAATGAAACAATGAGAAATTATAACTTTTAACATCAAATAAATATTTCTGATCGTTTAAAGTAGTTTAAAAAAACTAATTAAAATCAAACTATTAAACAGTTTGATAATTCCAGTGGTAATCGCCATAAGGCAATATCGACGAGTCGCTGTAACCGATTTTATTTCCATCTCACATAAAAAAAAGTATTTATTAATGAATCTTGCTATCAGTAAATATTTCCCTTCCATAGTCTCCCAATCCATTACTAAGATGCCAGCCATCCATCAATCTAAAAAGCACCCCCAATAACGAAACAAACAATCAATTTCAGGATCCGAAGATCGCATACCGGAATTCCATCAAGAATCAACTCTCTTTTCCGAGTTCCATAACTCCGTTTTGGCGCGAATCCAAAACCGAACGAACACAAAGGATCCCGAGTCCGAAATTCCGTTCTTTGTAAAGTCTGTAACTTTCAGTCTCTGACGTCTGTTTCAAAGTGGTCCTGGGAACATTAATCAAACACTTGTGTTTGTGGCAGGAACCAGGACAATGAGCGGGATAAATAATGGTCAATATGGAAGAAGACTCCAATAATTTCGATGATGTATTTATGGTCATAGGATGACCGCATGAAAGTGTTTCCGGTTATTTATCATACCAACAATTATGCTTTCGTTGGAATATACAAATATTGTATTGTAGATATTTTAATGGAATGGTTATTTTATAGATGGGAAAGTTGTTGGTTTTAACATAACTTTTCATTGACATTATTGAAAGTTTTACAAACATAGAATCTAATTTATAAGAGTAATAAACTTTTATAAAAAAAATATCAAGCTATCCAATAGTTTAATCAAAATGTAGCACATTTAATTTAATCAAATATAAAAGACTAGAAATAAAAGTTCATAAAATTTTAACTTTAAACAACTAAAACAATGTGAAATAAATCTATTTTAATAATAAAAATTGTAGGCTATCAATGCCCATTTTCCCATCACCCCTGCTTGTTTGTAATAGAACAACCCATGCATATAAACCTGTAACTTAATAGTGGCAACATCCTATTTATGTTGAAAATCTTCATGTAATCAGTCCTGTGTCATCCCAGTGGGTCAATCCTGTAGGCACTCACTTAAATGTTCATTTCTTTAAATATTATCTTAGCTTGAACCTAAAGTTTAAATATATTTCAATAATGTCTTGTCTACCCTCTTGTATTCCTTTCTCTGCCAAAACACCACAAAAATTAACTGAACGAGGCAACATAAATAGTTATAATACTAATTTAAAAGGTTTGACGATTATTCGCCACTTTCTCAATAATACAGTCAAAGGTGGATATAACTAGTTCTGCACTTGGACTATTCATTTGTTTATTGATGACCCTTTGCCATCACAATCCGCAAACCAAACCTACTAAATAATCAGTCAAATTTAAACTTAACTGGAGCCTTTACACCAGGTCGTTGCAATCAGCGACCAAGTCCTCGAATCTCCCTAATTATTTGCACTATAAAACATATTTTGTGGCGATAAGACATTATTTCAGACTTGATGTTGTAGAACTAATCCTTGTTGACAGTACTCTGTTACATGGACATTTGATGATTCCACCACCTTTGAAATATTTTGTGGCAAGATGCTGCTTTCCCACACTTGTTCTATGAGTTGTGATTAAAGTCATCAAGCTGCCGGACGTTACCTCGACATTCAGTGGTCTGCAGCGTGCGTGCATAGGGTTGAATATATTTGATATACTCAAGACAACCTATGTAACTCGTATGATCGGGGAACTGATTCATTGGATTCGATTTTCATAGGATTTGTGAATGTTTTCAGTGCATTACTGTGTTTCTTTCCATATATTATATAACATGTACATATGAAATTTACATTCTAAATGTTGTATCTTTTACTAGTAGAAGTACCCGGCGTTGCCCTGGATTTACATAGTGTTGGTTTGTTCCTTCACCGTGGCGCCACCTGATGCTTTTAGTAAGAAGTCATTTCTACTTTAAAGGGTGGGAAGGCGATGAGGGTGGTTTTAAGAAATCTCATGTAGACATTAACCTTTATACTGTTATGAAGATCAAGTGTGCTTAATTTCATTAATCTTAGAATAAAATTATAGATTTGAATAAAACAATAATCCCCAGACACTCTTTTTTGTATATGTATGTGTATATATATGTATATATGTGTAAAAATATATAGAGATAGATAATTATATTTCCAATAAATATTACTTGGCATTAGTGTTCTATTAAAATGATATTAAAGTATGCTGTATTGTTTATGATTGCAAATGCATACTATGTTTTATTTAATTTATTTTGAAAAATGAATTTCATCCAAATTATTTTTAACATGTCAATAAAATGTGGTAAAATTGTATTATGTATTAACAAATAATAAATATAAAAACTTTAACAAAAAACATGCTTTCATTATTTTATTACATAAACTAACAATTTAACTTATATTCTAAACTGAGTAAAAACACGGGGCTCGCAACACTAAGGCATTTAAAACCGTTTATTTGAGCGTCCCACGCTTTTATTTTTAGTCAATTTAAAACATTAGCTTATTTTTAACTGTTTAGTGCATTTTTATAAATAAAATGTGTTTAATTAGTTTTGTTATTATAATTTATTACTTTTTAGTGACGGACGTTAATATACAGAAAAAAAATTCTATACAAGCCACGTCAGCGTTTTGTGGACGTAATCGGCTAACTTTTCAATAATGTAATCTTATCATTTATTCCGTCCATGGTTAACGTTTATATCTGCTTCGGGTGTGTTCGTTTTACTTTCAATCGACAAGAATCACCATTCCATAAGATATGAAACCAGAATTTTATATTAGCGGAATTCATACCTTTTACTTTTATTAAAGAACATCAATACAAATTACCGGTTTTCGCTTAATTATTAAATTGAAATGCCATTCAAAAATATGTTATTTTGGTATAAAGTATTACAAAATGGCTTCAAAAAGCCATTTTGTTGAGGCTAAACTGATATACCGCGCATGTTCACAGCAAAAAAAGTCACCATAAAACCTTCATGAAAATTTTGAAATTGAAGGTTTTATTGCGGAAAACGTCAGTTTTTTTGAAGATCTATAAAATTAAAGGTTTTTGTTTCAATGTCCTCCTAAACAACTGAAAAAAACCTTTATAAAAACCTTCAATTTTTAATCATAAAGGAAAAATGCAGATATTTTAAAGGTTTTATGTAGGAAAATTAAAAACTTAAAAGAAACTGCAGGTTTTTGTTTCAATATCCTTTAAGAAACCTTCAAAAAACCTTCAATTTGACAATTTTGATGAAGTTCTTATGCTGACCTTTTTCTCTGGGTTTCAAGCGCACTGATTAAAATTATTCTGTTGATTGCGTGGGATCGAAGCTTGGCAGACATTTTTCAATTTTAAAGACATTAATAAATAATTAAATAGTATATTAATTAGTAATTTGACATCTAATTATTATATAGCTTTCGGAATTACGCAAATATAACAAGTTTTCAGTTGATATGCCATGTAGAAAGAATGTAAATTGAGTTACAATATTTGAAGACAACAATATCAGGCATAACGAGTTTAATAAAAAAATATTTTATATATGTTTTACTTCATTTAAATCGTTGCAATTTAATGTGCATTTTTTGGCAAGTCTAAATACCGACATGTTTTTAGTTCTGCGTTCTTCAAAATGAGCTAGAGTATAATGTACGGAAGTTCTTTCTTTAGCTAGCTATCTTAATTACTCCAAAACAATTTTATATTTTTGTCTTTCATGAGTACCAACAATCTTGGGCAAAATGACAAAATCGGAAATGGCGGTTCTTTCAAAAATACGTAAATATCAAACATGTTGTTGAAGTGAAAAGGGGTAAATTACTTGGGAAAAAGTCTCTTTATACTGACTGCTACTCACTCACGTAATATTTATGTATTTTTTTTGGTGTCTTATTTATGTAAAGATTTCAAATAAACCATTTAAAACATTTAAAAAAAAAAGCTTTTTAATGTTTACTCATTACTTTATCTTTAATTGAAATTATCTCAAGCGGAAGTAAATGCAAGTACACTTTATTTGGCAAATAATTTCCATAAAAAAAGTTTTTGAAACGTGTATAATTTTTTTTTTGTATAATATGATGATAATGAAAATATAAATTACTAATTTATAATTCGGTAAACATATTTACATATTTCAATTATGAAAAAAGGAATATAAATTTCATTAAATGAATAAAATATTATTACTAAAATGAAAGGATAGCTGGTCAACGACATGCTATGTGAATATTGATGTATTGCATTTTCCCTTCATATTGTTGTATACGATATATTCAATAAAATATACTGAAATCGGAATTACCTAATTAATTATGAAAGGTTATATCAAGAAAATTTTCATATGTTGTCAAATATGTCTTGTATGATTAAAATAGAACCGGATAGGATACGTTATCAAATTAGGATTACAAAATAGGATGCATTAACATAATCTATATACGTAGTTTATGGTTTTATTCAACTAGTTGTTCTGGGAACAATAGACTGCGCGACCAAAAAATAAAAAAAAGTTGAACTCTACGCGAAACGGAGCCAATAAAACGGCCACCATTTTGAAATTGAATAAAAAAAATCTTCAAATAAAAGGAAGTCTTTTTAATGACTTCTAAGGAACATTCATAAGTAATCTCAGATTATTTGTCAGTGATTTTTCCCCTCGGAAACTTTTTGTTACTTTATATAATAATTAGCGTAAAATAAATGCAATTTTTTAAAAACTAACTAAACCTACTAAAAAAAGTCGTATTATATTACATTAATTAACATATTATAAAATAATTATAAAAAGTTGCGAATGGAACAAGTAACGTGCCGAATTAGATAAAATAAAATCGAACAACGTGTTTGGTCGTGACTGCATGACAACAAATTTACAGACAAACTAAATAGCGATAGGTCGAGTTAAAACAGGACCTCGCTAACGTTCTGTCAATACAAATAGCATTTGTCACAGTAAAATTATTATTCAATTGCTTTATAAACGTTTATTTCCGAATAATTTTTTTCTGAATAGTACTCCATACTTTGTGCACCTAAATTGTTAATTTAGATATATGAAAAAAAAATTGTAGGTGTCCGTATACCTGTGCACAATAATTTGAATTAGGATGTAACTAAATATTTGTTTGCTAAAATATATTTTACTTCTTTTTGCTTCTATTTTGCTTCTTTCTTTTTAGTATTCAATGAATTTGATATGAACGACAAGTTTTGTGATTTCACATGCCAATAAATACATTTTCGCCTTTTCTTTCTAAAAAATTTTTCTTCTTATCGAATTTACATTTTTATGTTCACGTAAACTCATGCTTAGTTACTCTTTTATTTAAAAAAAAAAGTAAGCAATTTGCTAATAGCTTGAATAAGTTAAGAATACGAAGAAAATAAAGCTATTTTTTTTGTGCAAAGAAAATTGTTAATCCAACTAATTATCATCTTGTTTTATTTCTTCTTGAAAGAATAATTTTTTTTAAAGAATTGTGATATTTTAAATAAAAGTATTTTTCCAAATATGTAAACAGTGTATCTTAGTATAATTTTCTTGTATACTTTTAATCGAGTTTTAGAATCTATTTATGAAACAGAATAATGGTGTAAAGAATTTAGCTTTTAAGATTATTAATCTTAAAGTTAAATATGTTTTATTTAGTTTTATAAGTTGTAAAACATTATATGTAGTTGCAAAAATTTCTGAAAAGTTTATTAATACCTTTCTGCATTCGGTATTACAGCTTTCTATAACTCTTTTAGCATTAGAGTGCAAATTTAGTTTTAAGGGTAAGTATATTATTCATTTAAAAGAAAAAGTATGCTTAAATTTACATTAAAAATATACAGAATAAGTTTATGATAATTATAATTAAAATTGTATTAGTTATAATTTAATTTTATAAAAGTTCCTATGTGTGTTCGAAAGGAAATTGGTTTTCTGGTTCAGAATTTGAAAGATACGACGAAAGTCTTTATTATCAGATACTACTGTTAAATACATTGCCATTTAATAATTACATTAAAATGATTTCTATCTCACATACTATCTATCCTACACACTCTCTTTAACACACTCTCTCTTTAACACACTATCTCTTTCACACACTCTCTCACACTCTCTCACTCTCTCTCTCACACACACACTCTCACACACTCTCTCACACACTTTCAGACTCTATCTCACGCACGCATTCTCTAACACTCTATCTCCGCACACACTCTCTCTCTCACACTCTCCAATACTTTCACACTATCAAACACTCTCACACTATCAAACACTCTCTCTCAAACTCTCAAACAACCTCTCTAACACTTTCAAACTCAATCTCTCACTCTTACTCACACTCTCTTTCACACTCTCTCACACGCACACTTTTTCTCACACACTCTCTCTCACACTCTATCACACACACACACACACTCACACTCTCTCTCATATTCTCACACTCTCTCTCACACACTTTCACACTCTATCTCACGCATACAATCTCTCTATCTCACGCACACACTTTCTCTCTCACTCTCTCAAACACTCTCACACTATCAAACACTCTCTCTCACACTATCAAACAACCTCTCTCACACTTCCGAACTCAATCTCTCACTCACACTCACGCTATTACTCACACTCTCTTTCTCACACACTTTTTCTCACACACTCTCTCACACACACACACACTCCCCTGAAATCCGCGTTGAAAATTTTAAAGGAATGTCAAAAGTTAGGAAAATGACTTTCTGTATAAACTACTTTTTTGTATCACTTTTAAGTACTTATGCATCCTATATAACTAAGGAATTTTATGCCCTGAAAAAGACTGACTATTTTTAATTAACATTTAACAATGTAAAATTTTACAAATTAGCTGTTGAATACGACAATCGTACATTTTAAAATTATGAAATTGATTTATTATGAGCGTCGTTAGAATAATGTTTTCTTATTTTGTTAGAGTAAAAGTAAAGCTGTTTTTACACTTTGCAATAAAAGTTTTGCACTACACTGTTATTTGTAAGATATTTTCTATAAAAGTTACACAAAATAAACATTGTTAATTTTCGCCATTGTAGCACAGGAACTTATAATATTGATATCCAAAAATAAGAGCAGGGTCGCCCTTAGCAGAGGCGGGGCCGAGTGCGAACTTAGCCGAGGGAACCATTTAGGCAGTTCAACTTGAGTAAAAATATAAGTTAAAATAAATCAGAATTTTATTTCATTGTAGGTATTTGAATTATTTCTTATTCTTTTTAAAGTTAGTTCTCGTAACGATAGTTATATTTCGCTATTTTTTTTGTGTTACATTGTACTAAAAAAAGTAAATATATTGTTTAGAAAAATATTGTAACATTATATATGATTAATAAATAATTATATTTCAAAATTTGATTCAATATTACTTTATTCAATATTACTTTATTCAATATTACTTTATTCAATGTTACTTTATTCAATATTTCCTTATTCAATGTTATCTTATTCAATATTACTTTATTCAATATTACTTTATTCAATATTACTTTATTCAATATTACTTCATACAATATTAATTTATTCAGTACTTTTTCTATATTCTTATCCTTTATATGTATGTCCCTAAAGATGTGTAGTGTTTGAACAATGGGTAATAATAACTATACTCATATATTTAAAATTTACACTTTCTGTATTTTAAGTGTTCTCAATTAATGGTTGTTAAAGAAATAAATTGTGACTAATTTATATGCATTTTGCTCGACCATATTGATAAAGCTCGAGTTTTAAAACCCAACAAACCATGACTTTCCAACGCAAAAATCTATAAACTAAAAATAAATGTTTTTTGGAGCATTTTCAAAATTAACAATGTTCATAGTGAAGCAATATTGGAAATGCAGTATGAAATATAATAATAATAAATAATAAAAGATAAGAACGTCTTCACACGGTTCGCATTGTAAAAGTGATCGGTTTAATTTGCTTCGAGGACAAAACTAATCAATTTCATTTCTTAATTAATTCCACGGCAGGTATTAAGAATTAAAATAATTCCTAATACTTTAATCTCATATTCGGTCCCTTAATTAATTAGAAAGCAGCTAAAAAAGGAAATTTTACAGAATTGTATATTAAAAATATCAGTTGTTATAGAAAATAAATTATGTTGTTACTTTTTTGATAGGCGTGGGTTTGTTTAATTACTATTCATGTAGGATGTAGAATTGATATGCGCTATTATAAGGAAAAAATTCTGTATTTAAACATTTTTGCTAATTATGGGTACATTTCAGTTATGATTGAAATTGTAAAATGTTTTGTTTTTAAAAATAATTGTAAATTCTTATCAATGAAAATATTGTAAATATATAATGAATTTTCATTATTTTTATTATATTATTTTTATCCTTTATCGTGATATTTTATCCTTTATTGTGATATTTTTAACTTTTATCGTGATATTTTTATCCTTTATCGTGATATTTTTATCCTTTATCGTGATATTTTTATCCTTTATCGTGATATTTTTGTCTTTTATCGTGATATTTTTTATCCTTTATCGTGATATTTTTATCCTTTATCGTGATATTTTTATCCTTTATCGTGTTATTTTTATTCTTTATCGTGAAATTTTTAAGAAACAAGGGTAATCAAGTTTAGCACCAAGAATTAGTAACCAAGTTTAGTAAATATTAAAAAAAAATCTATTATGAATTTTTCTTGCGTAGTTCAACAAACTGATATTTTTAATTTTAAATAAAGAAAATATAAAGGTATTTTCATGAGTTTTAAAAACAGTTATTGAAAATGTATATCATAAGGCCGGCTCTAACATTACTAGTGTAAATGCAGAATCGCCCATATAAATATTGATTTTAACTCAAATCAATACACAATTTTTTTTAGCAGCAACACATACAGTTGAAATAAAGTATTGCAGTCAAGTAGACAGAATCCAGCGAAACTTTCTAGCTCGAGGTATTGGATGGAAACTAATGTAAAGTTGATTGCACATAATATTTTTTTCAACCATTCACATTTGTAAATCAATAAATGTAATTCAGTATCTATATGATGACCAAATACTCCACTGATATAAGATTTTTTCTGAGACATATATAATTACTTATTTATTGAATCAAGCCATCCCTGCTCGCCGAAGGCGCGAGACGTACATGTTAAATAATACAGAAACTGTGATAACCGTACCTTTTTATAAATATGTATACTTATAGATTAAGGGGTACTTTTTCATTTTGCCGGCGCAGGCGATGAAGTCGCCAAAAATGATACAACTGATACCAAACGGAATATTCCTTCACTATATAAATTATAAAAAATATACTAAAACTTTATAAACTATAATAATATACTTAAACTGTATAAAAATTTCTTAGAACTAACATTTATTAACCTTTTTTATGTGTATATTGTGTGTTGTCGCCAAAAAAGTCTGCTTGGCGAGATTTGCGCCGGTGAAATGGAAAAGTACCGAATAAGGGTACGGTTCTTAAAATAGCACAGCCGTAACACGTTTTATACTACGTAGGTAATTCTTGATACAAAGAAAAAGTGTTTTAGAGCATTTTTATATCTTTAGTAGAAATAACCTATATATTTAATTTGTAACGATGCCAATACGGGTTTTCTGGTTGACTAATTTTAACTGTCTGAATCCGCTATCTTGGGTATAATAATAGTTCGACCTGTTCAAGGGCGGCGGCTAAATGTAGGAACTGCAAACTTGTAATATTTTGTGTTAAAACTCAATTTTAACCTTTGAAAATAATTAAAAGTTATACTTCTAAATAGCAATTATGTATAATAAAAAAAAGTTTAATTTTTTTTACTTTAATGCAATCTACCTATTAAAAAATATATGGATTTTTTTTTGATAACCAAAGTTTCTCAATATGTTTACTTTGTTTATTATTTTCAAATGTACTTAAAAATTCAACTAAAACTGCAACTGAAATTTTTTTAATGTATTTGAATAAAGCCTCGGAGCTAATGTAAAAGGTGGTTAATTTACTAATGTATAATTTGTAATGAACGAGAAGAACATAAGGTATTTTATAAAAATGTCTGAATTATTTTGGAAAATTAATTTTTAATTTTTTACAGCTTTACTTTTTGACACCGTTATTTTTTCATATTTTAACCGACTTAAAGAGTCAACTAATACCGCCAAAAAGCGCCAAGGAGAAATTATCAATTCGACTGTTATGTATTTTTTTTATGTATGTTCGCGCATGATTTTTTTTTCTAATTAATATATTTGGATAAATTTTCTGTTGGATACGTGATGTCTTACTTGGTCACCTTTTGTAACAAATATCCGGCTAACCGGCGTTAAACTGTACGGAATTCTTAATTACCCGGCCGTTTTAAAAAAAACTTTATTGTCCGATTTCTAAGTTCTTTATTTTTGTTGTTAGATACAGACAAATCCACTTAGGCAAAAATGTGGTTATCCGGCTTTTATTTATCCGAAAATATTGATTAACCGGACTTTTAAAAAACATTCTCTAATTTCAAAATATTTTCATTTTTGGATAGAAATTGTCCAACAACGAATTTTCAATTATCCGGAATTTATAAAACAGGAAAATCTCAAAATATACTTTCCGGGGCGTGGGAAAAGATGAGAAACAACTTGAGTTTTCTAGTGAACAATAATAGGGGGCAAAGCTCCTTGCTAAATTAAAAATTAAAAATGGAAAATAAAATAACCTTTTTTAATTAAAAAAAAAAAAAAAACGACTTTAAGAAAAAAAATGCAAAAAGTAAAAAATAATTTATAATTTTACGAACAAGTTTAAAAAAGTTAATTTTTTATATTAATTTTATACTTATTGCAACTTGTTAAAGTTGGTACCAATTTACAAAAATCATACCTTAGTTATGTCGCTGTTTTCAAAAAGTTGTAATAAGTATAAAATTATAAAATAAATAATTCAATTTATTTAAACTTGTTCGTAAAATTAATTTTTATTTTCACTTTTAGCCCTTTTTTCTTAATGTCTGTTTCCTTTTTTTTCCTTCTTTTTTTTTAAAAAGATTATTTTATCTTTTGCAGAGGTTTAAAATTTAAGTTTAAAGAAATATGACGTAATACAACTAATAAAATGCTACAATCATTTGCCGAATTTATTGAAAAAATAATTTATTACAACACGAAGTATTTTTACTAAGTGAACGGAAAATGAGCAGCTAAAGGAAATTACACTTCTTCATTTTCTTAAAAATATAGTTTAAACGTTTGCAATTATGTTAATAAATGTCGCAAATCTAATACAAGTACATTTTTGTTAAATTAGATATATAATTAAATTATTACTACTTTTATATATTTTTGTGTAACAAAATAACGGTACAAAAATGTGCAGTGTGCACTGTAAACTGATTCATTGTAACCAATGTACAATTTATTTTGCTATATTTATTCTTTAAGTATATAACGTAGTGAAATATTTAATCATAAATAATCCAGAGATAAGCTTCTGTGTCGGAGTTATTAACAAAATAATAGTTCAAAGGCAACTCCCCCCATATGGTTGTTGGAAAACATCCAATAGTCTCTGCTTTTGCATTATACATCAATAGAACCAAAGCAAAAAAGAAGTCATTTTATGGTATTAGAATTCCGTATGGATTTCATGTATGTTGAACTTGCAGAGATGAATATTTGTTCAATATTAAACGAATGTTAAGATATAAATTTTAAAACTTAGAAGTTAAAATTACTAAATAAAAAACAAAAAAAAAATTGGAAAATTAATTTTGAAATTATTTTAATTAGGTTTTTAAAACTACTCGTTTAACATTCCTTGTATCAAGTTTTTACAGCAATACAGATCATTTTTAAATTCATAAAAGTACCCTAGGTTTATCTTTCTTTAAATCTAAACAATTGGTGGAACTTTTAAAAACTACCTGTATTAAAATAATTGAAAAGATATTTAAATAAAAGTCATGAGGCGAAAAAAAAAGTGGTGTAAAATATTTTTTTGCAGTGAAAACAAATTTAAAAACTTTTATAGTTTGGTCGCTATATACAGCTATTTTAGATTTTATAAGCTGTTCGTAATATAATAAAAGCATGTAAAATAGACTCACTACGGTTAGAGACCCACATATGTTATTTTTCTGAATTAGTGTCTCACTAAAGAAACGCAACTTGGCCATAAGTGACCATTCAAAAAGAAAAACTCCGCCAAATGCGCCTCGTAATTTAGAACCACTATTTGATGACGAGGATGATCAGATAACGAGATAGAGTTTTTTTGGGGGGTTTTGTTAATTAACGTCGCACTAGAGCTGCATAGTGGGCTATTGGCGGCGGTTCGGGGTCAATCTCGAAGGAAAGACCCGGGAACACATACACATTCACACACACATTCATACATGCACCACGTTATTTTAGAACCATGGTCAGATGACGAGGAAACACCTGAACTGGCACCCAACGCCTTCAATAGACGTCGGGACTTTGGACCCCGATCAGATTTATCGTGCACCAGTCCCGTATACACGCCAGTATAATTTGTTGGATATTCTGGACGACATAACGAGAGAGAGAGAGAGTTCGAATACGGCCAATACAAGAGGCTTGACAAAAATGTTAAAATGCCAGATTCGCTGCGCCGTAACAATACGTTGTCCAAATTTACCTCCAGTTTATACGGTGTGTATATGGGTTTGGTTTGGTTAATAACGTTGCACTAGAGCTGCACATTATCGCACTGTCTCGTATTATTGATTTACGGTAAGATGACGAGTACAACATCTGAGTTGGTACCCGAAGCAACCTCAATAGGCGTCAGAACATTGGTTGGTTAGCGTTGTATCAAGTTTCGCGCAAGTTTGGTTTGGTTTGATTAATTAACGTCGCATTAGAGCTGCACAGTGGGCTTTTGGCGGCGGTTGGGGCCTATCTCGAAGGAAAGACCCGGGAACGATGCCTTGTATTGTTGAACCATGGTCAGAGGACGAGGACGGCACCTGAGCTGGCACTCGACGCAATCTGAATAGCATTGGACCCCGATCAGATTTATTATGCACCAGTCCCGTATACACGCCAGTATAATGTGTTAGATATTTTAGAAGACTTTCTAGTATAGTATAGCTAGATCGAAGCTAGCAATTTTTCGATTGCAAGATCACTACGGTTTTACTTTTCTTTGTTAAGTTCATCATCCAATCCTCCGATTACTAGCCGTACGCCTTTATCCACTGGGCAATTGGGGCCCCTCTCCTACTTACTTCGCTACAAAAATACTAGAAAGTCATCCAAAACATCCACAAATTATACTGGCGTGTATACGAGACTTTTGCATGATAAATCTGATCGGGGTCCAATGTCCTGACATCTATTGAGGTCGCGTCGGGTGTTGTCCCCGTCATCTGACCATGGTAAAAAAAACGAGGCAGCGTTCCCAGGTTATTCCTTCAGCCCCGAAAACGGTCACTGTGCAGCTCTAGTGCGACGTTAATTAACGAAACTAAACCAATCCTTCAGCCCCGAAACATCGGCAATATCCCACTGTGTAGCTATAGTGCAACGTTATTTAACCAAAACTAAACCAAACCAATCATGAGATGGCTACACATTTGCTGGGGATCAAATTCGCGCCCATAAATTAGTTGGTAAATTAACGTCGCACATGAGCTGCACAATGGACTATTAGCGACGGTTTGGGGTCTATCTCGAAGGGTTGGTTTGGTTTTGTTAATAACGTCGCACTAGAGCTGCACAGTGGGCTATTGGCGACGGTTCGGGGTCAATCTCGAAGGAAAGACCCGGGAACACTAACTGGTATTTCGAAACATCTCGCCAGCCATCGAAGATCAAACAGAGGAAAAAAAAACTCACAATTCGTCAAACCCAATTTAGTAGTTTAAAAATCTAAATTTTCGTTTATGATATTTTAAAAATACATAATATTTTCCTTCAATCAAAAATGGAGGATTCCGAATATCCATCTCATCGTGACCTTTCCCCTAACTTTAAATCTTAACGACCCAACCACACAACATCCCAAAGAGCCGAATACATTTTAATTCCCGACTCCCACCGTTTCCTTCCCTTTACTTATACACTGTAACCAGATCAACAGTTTTCCTGCAGTACCCACGCTCAAGGCTACCAACCACCCCAATCAATCTTCCCCAAAACCACCGCCAAAGGGCGCCACGGAAAACGATCGCTCGCCAAGGGAGTTTTCGGGATGTTCTTCCGCTAAAGTGTAGTAGGGAGAAAGAGCACAGTATCCAGACTGCATAAACTTGCTACAACTCTTCAAACCTGACATAATGTGAATGCTGCATGCGGCCTGCGACGGTAAAGACGGTTGCCTGCAACTTTTAAAGACGGTTCGTTGATGACAGTTGTTGGCGTGTTCCGTGCCAAGGTTGTTTTTGCCGTGCTCGTAGTAATATCGCGCCTGTACGACGACGTCAGGGACCTTCGAGTTGTAACTCTGCATCAGCTGATTCGCGCGTGTTCGAAGGGGGACTTGTTTTCGTTTTTACTCATCGGCGACTGATCCGATGCCGATGAAAGAATTGCTGTCAACGGCATGATTCTCGATGCATTGAAGTTCTTTTTTGGATTACTGTTCGGGGACAAGGCCGATTTCAACAGAAAAGGTAATTTTTTTTTAATTTTAATTGTGATTCTTCAAATTGAAGGTTAAATGTCAAAAAGTTCTAAATGCAAACATAATAATTAGTTGAAAGGTCACGTAATTTACGTGTTCATGACCCTAGAATGTTATTCTAGTTTTACCTGTATTTAAGATGTATTAAGTAGTAAATAACACATAGAATGCAACTTTGTAATACCCGTCTAAATTCTGCTATAAATGGGATTTAATATTTTTCTATATATATAAACCGTTTATAAACCACGATGTGTTATAATATTGAAACACTAAAATGGTTGTTGATTTATATACTTTTAAGCGTCTATTAAATAGTAAATTAAATATATGCACGTTGATCCGTTGTGTTCATGACTAGTTTTATCCATTGTGTTCATGACTAGTTTTACCCGTTGAGTTCATAAATAGTTTAATCCGTTGTGTTCATGACTAGTCAGATCCGTTGTGTTCATGACTAGTCAGATCCGTTGTGTTCATGACTAGTCAAATGCGTTGTGTTGTGTTCATGACTAGTTTGATCCGTTGTGTTCATGACTAGTTTGATCCGTTGTGTTCATTACTAGTCAGATCCGTTGTGTTCATGACTAGTTTGATCCGTTGTGTTCATTAATAGTTCATGACACTCTGAAGAATACCAGATCAGTTGAGTTTGAATATTAACCCTTAAAAACTCGCTTACTTATTAGTTACACTTGCAGTCGCACGCTACCTAAGACTAAAGACCCCCACACGACCAGTTAAGGGTTAGTGGAGAGGGGTTTGCTCTGTCTCACAGGCCTCGGAGATTTAGAGTGTTCCTCGCAGGTTAAATACTTTTTTATATTTTCGAATCGTAGTCTATTTAAAAATTAAATATTATAAATGAGTATAAACTAACATCTATGGATTAACAGTTCTATCTGTATGAAATACTTAGTCTTTCCCATAAGCAGAAGGCCATAAAAAATGCACTAAAATTCTTAATTTGAGTGACTTGCATTTTTTTTTTGTATTTTCCCTATTTTAGTAATGTCGGATAACTTTTATATTTACCATTAATTATAATGTTTGGGAATATTGAAATTTGAATACAAATATTTTATATCGGGATAACTTGTATAAATTTAAAAAAAAAAAAAAACCAAGCTTAAACTAGTATCACAATTTCTTAAAATGATCAATTTTGAAAAAAGTAAACCAATTCATTAAACGTTGATTTATAAAAGACGCATGAATTTAAATTTTCAATTTTTAACTAGAGATTAGATACTGAACAAAGTAAAACAAAATCAATAAAATGAAGAATCCCAGCAGACTTTTTAGCCGGAAATTGCCGGATAAACACCAGAGCCGAAGAAGGAGGAAATGTATTGTACCCGGAAGTCTTTGTCTGCAGAAGCAATGACAAAGTATAAAACCTTGAATTGTTTTAATTCGAATTCGATATAATGTGACGGGTACGAGCCGACGTCATCTAAATGTGCATACACTGCAAAAAGAGTATGGTGAAGTAGGGAATGCTGTTTTGACATTAAAAATTCAAATCGAAACATAATTAAAAATTTATAAAGCTAAATAATTATGTAAGTTTAGTTTTTTGAGCGTTTTGCGACAACTTTAAATAAAATTCGATCAAATAAACAAAACATTTTAAATATTGTCTTTGACTTTGAATGTTTCCCGTCAGTTTATGTTGACCTAGAATGTTTGTTTTATAAGAGTAATCTCATTTACTATAATTAGATCATTCTTCATTTTCATAAGTATTTTTTCTGTTGTATTTTATTTATAAACGTACGGGGAAAGGGTTTAACCTGTTGAAAACCAAGCAACTCTGTTTTTTATTTACAATTTGGTAAATCTAATTTCGTACCAATGCATTTTATTCTGTTTCTGTAAAATAAACAGAACATTATTGGAAGTGTCAAACATTTTTGAATAAGTGTAACTTTACAAAGTTTTTGAAAAACATTTCACGGCTAATCTTTTCATAATACTTTATCAACTTTTTATGACATTCTTCAATATTTAATGTTCTAAGCCTTATAATATTAATTTGAGTTGTAATAATTCGTTTTGAAAAAATTTCCTTGTATTACTTTACTACATTATGTGCATTAATACTAAAAGTTGTTAAACGATCAAAAATGTAAAATTAACAATTTGAGTAGTATAAATAATAACACAGTATTTATATTTTCTTGCTTAGTAGTAACTAGAACTGCATATCACATTTTGAATACTAGCAATCGCTCAATTAAATATATGCTGACATGTGTAATAAAGATAACAGAAGGCTTATTTTTTTTATAAGATTAATATGAATTTTATGTTAAATAACATAGAATATATTTTGAAAAGGTGGATTTTCTGACTCTGATTGGATATTATTATAATCGTTCGTTCGAATTTTTTTTGGGGATTAGTGCGAAATACTTGTTTTATCACGTGCAGCCTGATATCGTTTCAGCATACAAGTATTATAATTTCACTTTGAAACTCAGCTGTTTTAACTGATTTATCTTTAATTCGTGATACAGTGATATTTGTTTTGTTCTTACATAACGAATGGAAGTTTTTTTCATATATTTTTCTGATAATGATTTTAGGATATTTTTCCAAGTCTTTTATTAGTGATTTGCAAATATGTTTTTCGAATTTAAAGCATCTTTTTAACAAAAAAAAAGTCACTTTTAAACACTAGATCTTTATTAATTTGTTTTAAATACTTATATTTAATCGTAACTTTGCAGCAAAGGTCATATCAAATGTACTATGGCTACTCTATATGAATTAACCTTAGGGATAGGCCCCAAACCATCACTAATAGCCCAATGTGCAGCTCTAGTGCGACGTTTATTAACCAAACCAAATTATATAATACGCTATTAAAAAACGTGAGTAGTAATATAAAAACATATATTTATATATAAATTACAGCTAGTATTTTTTTAAGATAATTATTTTATGATGAGTAAACGATTTTCAGTATTTTCTATTGTCTTAGTTATTTCTCTATAGTCTCAGTTATGTCTAAGTTATTTCTCTATTATTTATCAGGTTATTTATATCAGGTTTTTTCAGTTATTTCTCTATCTTCTCGTTCATTCGACATCAATGCATTTTTCCCAATATAACATACTGAATTATAAAAAGATCATTTGTCTTAAACACTAACTAATAAAAAATATAGTAAAGTCATCTCAATTAGCTTCGAATAATACTCTTATTTTAAGCTGTTAGACGAATTACAATAACATTGATTCAGTTGAAAATTATACCACCTGTTATGTTGTAGATTTCAAATTTATTTATTATTATTTATTTAAAAAAAAAATAGAGATTCAAGTTTTTTATACAATCTATCATTTAAATTGATTTAAAACTTATTTTTCAGTAACCTTTTTTCAAAGGGAAAATATTAAAAACAACACACTTTCGCCTTTTAAATTAATAAACATGAGTTTAATCTACTCAGTGATGCTCAATAATCTTTATCACAAAATCTGGAAAAAACACGATTTATATACTATACAAGGTTATAAACTATACAAATTGATAGTCAATGTATCACACTTCGCAGTATTTAAAAAAAAAATACTATTTTTGCCTAACTACTTTGCTTGTGTTTGAAATAAGTCGCTAAGCTTTAATAGAAACAAAGTAGTCAAAGTATAGCAAAAAGAATGGTTTATTAGGTGTAGTTAAACAATCTAACAATGATCATCTTCCAACAATTTGTGGGTCCTCCAGTTTCCCTGTGGATAAAGGCGTTTAGTTAGTAATCAGAGGATTGCTAGTTCGAACACGTGCGATGGGCATGCCAAAGAAAATAAAAGAAAGTTGTGATTTTGAGATCGGAGGGTTGCCAGCGGCGCTAAAATAAAATACTAGAAAGTCATCTAAAACATCCACAAATTATACTGGCGTGTATACAAGACTGGTGCACGATAAATCTGATAGGGGTCCAATGTCCTGACTCCTATTTAGTTTGTGTCGGGTGCCAACTCAGGTGTTATCCTCGCCATCTGATCATGGTCTAAAAATACGGGGATTTTTCTCGGGTCTTTGTTTCGATATAGGCTTCGAATCGTTTCCAATAGCCCACTTTTCAGCTCTAGTGCGGCGTTAATAAGAAAACCCAACCCAACTATTTGTAGCCACTTTGTAACATGTCAAAATAACTGACGAAAGCATAGGATAACGGGGTATGTGTAAGAGGAGAAATATTATAAATCACAAATAGAAATGTAATGCCTTGAAGGAAAGTCATAGGTAAAGTAATCTAGAATTAAAAGTATATTTTTATTGCAAACATGACAATAGTATAACATTGTATAGAACACAAAAATCATTTGACTTTTTTTATCAACCATTTCGAAACTTAATTTAGTGCTAATAGTAGACACTAGAATCCTGTTTTTTTCACAATAAACTAAAAATTATAGATTCATGCTAATGAAATATAATGTACCATTTTTAAACAACAAAAAAACATGGATATTCATCGTTACCAAATCATGGCGTCTATTTAATATTATATTTTTGTTCTAGATAAGCTCGATGCATTTAAATATTGTTTTCGATACAAATAAACCTTCTTTAAATAATTTTCTAAAAAACATACCTTTCTTATAAAGGAAAAGTTATTTCATAGTACTTAATACAAAACTTTTCGAATTTAGTAATGTCACAGAAATAACCATTGTATTACGTGTTGTTTTAGTAAGTTTTATTATAGTTTAAAGTAACAGAGACCATGGAGATGAGTTTCATCTCGTTGTTTGTTCTATATTGTATAAAATAGTTAAAGTTTATTTTATAATTTTAACAACTGTCTCTCATGAAATTACTTAAAATAAAATAAAGTAACTCGGATATGCTTATATAACATATTATACATTCTTATTATTGATACTGGATTAAACTAAATGGGATATCAAATTGTGCGTTTTAGAAAATAATCTGTTTTAGTATTTTCACTTGTGGAATGTAAACATATTAAAACTTTTTCATTATTACGACGATGGTTATGTAAGGTTTCCAAATGGTTTTTGATAACATTTAATTAAAAGAATATCATAGAAAGAAATGATAGTAATAACATTCTTTTAGTCAAATACATTTCAT
The DNA here is from genome assembly GCA_963932185.1 of Troglohyphantes excavatus. Classification (NCBI taxonomy): domain Eukaryota; kingdom Metazoa; phylum Arthropoda; class Arachnida; order Araneae; family Linyphiidae; genus Troglohyphantes; species Troglohyphantes excavatus. Next base: position 22,794,320 of record OZ010673.1, read on the forward strand.
TTTTTTAAACTTCTTTGAATAAAATATTTCCTTATTGATGAGCAACAATAATGTTTTGTGGAATTTTTAGCGAAACTAATATGTTTGTTTCGTGAATTAAGTTATTGGTGAAGGATAGCAAATAAGAAGTCTTTTAGAATTTCTCGTTAACCATCATGATTCAAGGTAAAATTAATATAATAACTTCTATTTATTAACCTTCTGACGCTCATGGACTTGATATCCCGTCCATTCTATGAAAATGTGTACTCAAAAATAAGTAAATTGTACTCATTTTTGAGTACATTCGATGCTTATCATAGCTCTGAATACTGAAGTTTCATTTTTAAAAGAGACATGTACTCAAAAATTAGTAAAAATGGAGAAAAAAAAAGCAGGAACTTGCCTACAGATTCTATCTTCATAAATCCCTTTCAATAAATATCGACAATGACAACCAAGACTTACATGGGACCCAACCCAGATCCTGTTGTACTGCAGTCCAGCGAATTATTCGTTGTACTACCAGGGTGACGTGAATAATGTTAAAAAGGTGTTCCAAAAAATAAGAAGTATGATAATTAGGCTGTAATATCTCAGTTTCCATTTAAGTTATCAACATCAAATAATGTGGAAAACCTTCTGTATAACCATTTTAAGTTTGCCAGGTCGCTTAGTTAAGATGGCTTGAACAGAAGCCGAAATTAGAAATATTAAATTACACTGCTCAATTCTCAAGTCCGATTACTTAAATTTGAGTATGACATCGCTCATTTACCATGCAATTGCACTCAAAGATAAACGAGTATGTTCAGATACTCATTTTAAAGTACTTTTTTTTTACAGTGCAGGGATCTACAGTCTTTCCAGCAATGCTTTCAATTTTAAAAATTTATAAAAATACTTTATATTACAATATATTTTAAATTTAAGGATTTGAGGTTATTCTTGCAAGCCTTCTATTTACAATTAGTTAAAAATATAAACATATAATATAAAAGAGCAAGTACAGGAAAAATATTTAAACATCTCAGCAGAGAAAATAGCTTTACAATTGCAAAAATCGCGTGACCGTTAGTGGGTTAAAACCATCAACCCTAACCTCTACATTTATATATAATATGCAGTAAGTAGCACGCAAGATGCAAATTAACATTAAAAAATTCGATGTGTAAATGTGTCGTTAAAAATTTAAATATTAATTTAATAAAAATGTATTCAAAATAAAAGTAACTTAACATGCCAAATAAATATTCAAAATGTTTCTTTAATCCACCTAATTAATATACCAAAATGGTCACTTAAAAACTAACTAAAAAGGACTTTTTTACAGATACTGTAACCTAAAAATATTTTCAAAATATATATATTACCCCATTAAAATGGATACCGTTTATTTTTAGTCTTTCAGAAAATAAATTAATATTCCGTTTATATTATCCTTTTATGTGAGATAAAAACTAGCTCGTAACTCAGCAAGGTAAACAATAAAAATGTAAACATATTTTGCATAAACTTACATAATAATAGTAGTTTGTTTGGAAGCGTATATTCATTTCTGAACTCTGAAACATAGAACTTTTAAAACACCTTTATCCTTCTGACGAATAAGCAAAATTTCGAATCTGTAGGTTTGTTTTCACTCCAGGAAAGCTTAATTTATATTTCCAACACATTAGTTTTTTTTTTTACAAAAAAATGTTTTGTTTTAAAAATTATATCAGTAGAGAAGGTTTTCAAAAGTCGTCCTAATGTTTTAAACTTGAAATTTTTTTTAAAAAATAGATTTTTTTTATCAACTTTTATATTTTGTGTACTCCTGGAAAAACTGAAGATACTCGAACGTATATACACGTTTGTATACCTTTTAAAAGTATACCTTTTAAAGTATACCTTTTAAAAGTATACCTTTTAAAGTATACCTTTTAAAGGATACCTTTTAAAAGTATACCTTTTAAAAGTATACCTTTTAAAAGTATACCTTTTAAAAGTATACCTTTTAAAAGTATACCTTTTAAAAGTAAACCTTTTAAAGTCTACCTTTTAAAATATACCTTACCTTTGTATACCTTTTAAATAGCAGGTGGTTATCAAGTGTATATATTCATCAGTTTTCAAATTGTCTGCATAACACCTTTAATATGCTTTAAAATATCTGCATTATCACAAATATAGTAAAATTTATATCTGCTGCAATGGGCCACTACCATAACTTTTTGCTCAACCAACACAGAATAAAACGTACAACATTTAATCTGATAAACACATCAAATTCCCTATTAACTGTCGAACCTGTCATTTAACATAATACAACCCATAATAATAAATTATATCCTTACCCAATTATAAATAAGTACACGCAATTGCCAGCAACTCAAAATCCAATTCTAAGTTTAAAATCCAAAGTCCAATAATTTTTCGTTTAAGCGGACAGTACAAATAACCAGAATTGAAGCAGAAAAAAATACATAATTCCCCCCCATCTCGAGTCACGCACTGGAAGTTAACATTTTATCAAACCAGACAAAGTATCGAGTCGCGGGCGGGAAGACCCTCCTCGTCGTGCCGGTAAAGTAACTTTTATCGAGCGTAGTCGCCGGCGCCGCGCTGCTTTACAGTGTGGGCGGGAATTGGTTCGACATTTTGGGCCCGATCTACGGCGGGACCTTTTCTAGAGGGGCAGATTGCGATGTACATTAATTAAGTCGGGACTAACAAGGTGATAAGGTGATCTAGCATTAAACCCTGGTATTCTATTTATTAACCCTAGAATAAGTTTTGATTTTTAGTTAATTCTATGCTGATAATATTTTTTGAAGAATTCTAGGAATACTCTAAGTATTCAGATTATCCGTTTTAAGATGATTATTTATTTTGTATTTTTTTATATTATTTATTGCAATAAATAGAATGTACAAAAGAGGACATTTTTCACCCAGACAGCAGATATACTTAACCCTTTGCACTCGTATGTACAGGGGACATTGCATCTGTACCGTTGCGTTCGTATGTCCCCGTACAGGGGACATTGCATCTGTACCGTTGCGTTCGTATGTCCCCGTACAGGGGACATTGCATCTGGACGGTTGCGTTCGTATGTCGCCATAGAAATAGGAATAGGAAAAACACAGAATTATAAAATGTAATTGTTTCTTTATGTTGTGCTTTTTATTTTGTTTCTTGTTTGTAGTTTTTTTGTTGTTTTTATTGTCTTTTAGTTAGTTTTGTTACAGTTACTTACTTCTTACTAGTTATAGAAAACAGAAATTCTTTGCGCAAACTGTGATAACTTAACCAAAACATTTCTGTTCGAAGTATTTCTAAGTGGATTTGCTATGGTGGAGGTGCTGGCGTTACGTTCCTCCCCTAAATGTTGTTTATATAGTTTGTTTATATTATTACATTTCTTAGATTTTTAATGCGGTGTAGTGTAATATACTTAAGTATTCTTAGTAGTTTCAATAAATTATTTTGACACGTTGAAAAATAAAATATTATGTGGCTACATTTCCATCCTAAGTCAAGGGGTGTATTCAGGGATTATATTTTTAAATTTTTGATTTAAGGATGGTAAACCTTCTAGTTAAATTGGAACACATTTCCATCAAAAAAATTCATCTTGATCGAACATGAAAAAAAATTCCGAGTTATTTGCTAACTTTCTAAAGCATATACGAGTGCAAAAGGTTAATTGTATTTAATATAAAAATTACACAGTTACATAAAAATTACACATTATATACGAGTGAAAGTTTTCTAATTAGAAGTTTTGCAAATAGGCCAATGATTTATTTTATGTTGTTACCATTATTATTTAAATAATATATATTAATCCTTAATCTTCTGATTGATAACGACGTATTTAGCCGTTCGTGTATTGACAGTTTTTTCAGCAATCCAATAAATCAATATAAAATAATAAATAAATGCCATTGACGCTGAAGGCTGTATATATATATACATCCATGGATCTCCAGTTTTTCTCGTTATGCTCCCAATTTTTAAACTAATAAAAATGCTTCATTTTCCAATATATCTTTTTTTTTAATTCAAAGGCATTTTTAAACAGTAAAAGCAACTTTACAACTGCAAAAATAATGTGAGTATCAGAAACACCCATATTGCTTTTAGTATTCTTCCACAGGCGATTTTTATACAACTGTGTTTATATGTGATAGAGTTAATATTTACATGTTTGCAAGTAGTTGATATATTTAAAGAAGTAGTCAATCATATAAAGGTTGATTTTTAAATATGCTTGATGGTTTAAGTTGATTTTTAAAAATTGTAATTGAATAGTTTTGTTGAGGTAATTTAAAATGTTTAATTAATTTTTTATTCATGTTTAACTTTTAAATTAAAATGTTTCCGAGTGATAAAATAAAAACTTACGATTAAAATAATTGTATTCTAATTTATTTGTTCTATATTTTTAACAATCGCGATTTTTTTCACGGTTAAAATGCGCAATCAATGACATCAGTTCCTGATGAGAAACAGTTATATTATCGCATTCCAAGTAGTAAGTCATACAATATAAAATAGTCTTCAAATTCCGCATTGAGGGACATCAAGAGCACGCCTTAAGGTTAAGAAATTAAAGAGTTAATCGACAAACACTCTTGAGGGGGTTTACATTTTCTGACGTATTTAATTTCATTACTTACCTTTGTTTCCTCTGAATCTAACGATTTCCTGAACTTTTACTTCCACACTTTTAGTAATCTGAGCTCTTTGGTTAATGAAACTTTTGCCGTTCCAACTTTCATCACCTGCGGTATACACTAGTTAGAGCTTCATTCTCGATAAAAAATTTAAATTTCGTTTGGCAGTTATCAATATTATTTTATTATCTTATTTTTTCTATATATTTTTTTCCTTTCAGAAGAAAGGTTTCTTTTTTTCATTTCTTTCAAAATATGAACTACTCAGAATATTTTATTATTTTTATTTGACATTATTTTTGTCTTTAACATTTGATTAGTAATTAAAGCCAACCTAAGGTGCATAAGTGTTTAATTAACAGATGTCTAGAGTATAATAATTAATAAAAAAATTACAAACACTTTAAATATTGCTACTTAGAATAAGATTAACTAAGAGTGTAGTTAGCATATCACTCCATTTTAAACCAGGATGTTTACTCTTGAAAATGTTAACTACCTTATTCAAATAATAATTATAGTTATTAGGGAAACAATAATCTCAAATACAATATTTAGTTACAAATGTATTATAACTAGTTTCAAATTAATAGATGTTAAAAACTACTTTACATGAATTTCTGCTGAAAGCTTTAACTGAAACCATTAAAATCTCTAGTAAGATATACTCTAACCTAAAATTAAAGTAATTGATGTCGTAATTATAATTCTTTGTATACTCGTTCATAAAAATGTTATTGTTGTTGTGAAAGCGAAGTATTAATCTTTAAATCAGATTGCAAGGGACATGAGATAAAAAAGACAATTTATTCAAAGTTTATCGTGATTTATGTCTTGCGATTTGCTATTCATAAACTTTCGCATCATTTACTCTCCATTGTATTTCAGTGTATGTTTACGGAAACGATATATTTTCTTTAATGATAAATGGATAGATGCCACATATTGGTTTCTAAGTGTTTAACTGTCTTTTTTATTTTAAGATAAGGGTTTGCATTATATTTAGGCTTAACTTTTATGAATGAAATGTCGGACTTCTACTGATTGAAATATTAACTTTTAAAAATGAAAAGTCTTTTACAATGTAAAATTTTAAAGTGAGCACACTTCATGTAAATACTACGTTTATTTAAAAAATCATATTTAAATTGAAATGACATGATTTAACATGATTTTAAAGACTCAACCATGGATTTTTTTATTAGTTTGGATATGCTATTTGTTTGGATATGGCATTGTAGCACATAAAAAATGAATTTGTAATAAATAAATAATATTAATATTTAAAATGTTTTACTAAGAGTTAAAATAATGAAGTTTAGATTTTTTTCGTCAAGTGTTTGCCATGATTATATTTAATTATTTAAAAATGTAAGGCTAAATTGTAAAGTATTTTAGTAGATAAATATCCTAACATTCTAAAATAAAATTATTTTACTTATTCTTTTAAATAATATTAAAAATTGATAACCTAAAGCTAAAATAAGACGAAAAAGGAAATGAATTTGTTGAAATATAAAACTCTAAAATAGCCACATTTTGCGCAGAGTAACTTTTAAACTAAAAAAGAATATATATTCAAACTAATATTACAAAAACAGGAATATAAAACACAGTAAAAAATTGTAAATAAAATATTAAAATTTTGAACAAATTTTGTTTTATTTGATAAAGGAATGGGAAACCTTTTCTTTTGAATACAAATTGTATTAATTCAACCGTAGATATAGTCAAACTAATGTTTTTCTTGTATAAGGCCTTCTCAAGATTTCGTTCTGCATTTACTATGCTTAAAGCATTATGCATAATTTTTATTAAACAATTTATTTGTTTAACAACTCTTTTAAAATATAGATTTGGTAGATGCATAGTTCTTTAGATTATCTAAATATATCAAAATAGTTGTGAATTAGTTAATTTTTGCTAGTGCAAAATTCATGAAACTACTGTAATAAGCTGTATTATTTCGCATCAAACTGTGGGGTTGGTGATTTGGATATTTAAAGGCTACTTGTGTTATATTTGATAATAATCGTTTCGTCGTTGAATCTCGTGACTTTTGACGAAAGAAGAAACCTCAAATTTTGAACTAAAATAACTTAAATTCCTTTCGGCTCTTTTATTTGTCATCAGCTCATGTTCGGCTCTCATACTCATATTGTCAGAATTCAATAGAGTCTTCTTGATTGAGTGGATAGAGTGTTGGGCTCGGGATCGAGATGTTTGCAGTTCTAATCGGCTCGTCGATATTGAATTAGTATATGATTTATATCCTCATTTTAGACGAAATAATTTTCGTTAAAAAATACAATAAATTTCTTGTTTGGTAAAATATTTAATCGGAGCGTATAGCAAGTATCTGTTTAGTCAAAAAATACAAAAGTTTCGTCAAATATGAGAATGCATTTTTAAGTGTTCGAATTTCTAATATTAATTTTCTTATAAAAAAAAGTTTGTAGGTAGCAACAACAATAGATTTACTAAAACAATGTTTTATTAACTATAATAAAATTATATATCGTAATTGGGATTTGAACGCAATGGGATTCATCAAAAGCTCTTCAAATTTTATTCGCTTATTTACGCAAGTTATCTGAAAAAATTCCCTTTGACAGGACTTAGACAATAAATAAGTACAATTTAGAGTATTTGATATATACTCTAAATTGTACTTATTTATTGTCTAAAAATAAGAATATTTATTGCAATTGTTTATTTTAAATATAAGAATATATTCTCGAATATTCGTATTAAATTCAACTTCAATTTAAATACACATGAGAATATATGTTGTTACTAAAGAAACCACTTTTGTTCAAGTTAGAAAGTTTTAACTGTAACTTTAGTCACATATTGTTTCAACACTTAAATTAAGTTATAGAACACACACGCGTGCAACTCAACTCAACTCTCATTCTTCTGAAAGTAATAAGTTGTTTGCGTAGTGGCCATTTTGTATTTGTAGAAAAAGAATTCATTAAATAACACGAAACAACGAAATATATATTATCTTGTTTGTTCTGAGGAAAGTCTCGAAACTACTTTAAAAGAATACACGTTTTCGTAGAGGGGATTCTTTCAAGAATATTTAATATTCCTCACACTTGGGGAATGGAAATATATTTCTTTGCATTGTAATCTAATGGTCACTTTTCCAAGGAATCATTTTGCTGACAAAACTGTTTTTACTATGAGTGCCGAGCATTGAGATGAAATGGCCGCTGGTACAAGTTGAATTGTTCAGTTTAAAATCATATGCAGGATGCAGATTCTATCAATCCAGAAAATTTAATATATGTCTGGATTTTAAGCTTTTTGTTAATGAAAAATAAAAACTTCAGGTAGCGACATTTGTATCCTGCAGTATTGCGTTTAGTTTACTTATTATTCGTTCATTGTTTATTATATAATATTAAACTATATAATATTTTTTTAATAATTTTCTTAGAACATCATTAAATGATGGCGAGCTGTAAAACAAGAATCTGTATTGTTACATGCTTTTATGTAACTCTCTTTTCGTACTATTTAATCTTGTGATTAATTTTCAACCCTTACACAATTGGTGTTTTGACTTGAAACTTGGTGTACTTACGTAGTGAAAAGTTTCTATTCAACGCACTGAGCTGGAATACATTATAGCTATAAGCGTTGGAGCGAGGACTCCTATTGAACGACTTTGTTCTTTGACGCGCGGATGCATACAATTCAGAAGAATTGTTGAGAAAACATTCGTCCTTGGCTATGCGGGAGTGACTCACATGACGTCACAGAAATGTTCAAAACTGTTTTTTCGGTTCAATTTGTCTTCTTATAAGTAATAAAGTAAGTTTGGAAAAACATTTAATGTATTTTTAAAAGCCAGAAGCGAAATTACTATTTTTTTTACCTTCGCTCAAAAAGGAGTAAAGTGGTCGTCGGCGCTTTGTCCTCACTCCAGTGCTTAATTATTTTGTAGCTCAGTGACTCATTGTTATCAGCACAATGTTTTTATGATGTGCTGTACGAAAATAAATTTTACAAGGAATTTGTTAGTCGCATTTACTAGATCTACACAATGGGCTAGTGACAATTCAGAATCGAATACTCAAGAAAGACTTGGGAACAATGCCTTGAAAACTTAAACAATGGTCACATAACAAGGATAATATCTGATTTGGCACCCCACACGCACATGTGAACGTAAGAGCGTTCTCGTGCGGTGTCTTATGAAGAGTCTCTACACATAGAACAATGTGAATATTAGAATAATTTACTTGTGAATTTAAAAATAAAATCAACCTGTGTCTCAATTTGTTTAGTGTTTTGATAAAATAAAGAATTTAATTTACCTACTTAACACGTTTAATGAAGTACAACGTTGATTGACCCCGTATCGCAATTGTGGATAAATATGGAGTTGGTGTGGGCCCCTACGTTGAATAACTGGGGCGGGCCCCCTTAACTACAAGGAGGGTAAATAATACTCCCAGTAAAATAGGAATACCCCCAGGGTATCGGAATTTTTTTGAAGAAAAGTATCCAGAACTGCACATTAAATCGTTTTTAAGTGTACAAATGAAATTGGGATACACTATTTTTCGTAAATTTCCAATACTATGTTACAGAATGTCAACAGTTTCAATGAATCTTACAACACAATGGCATTCTGGAATCTATGAAATACATTTTTGAACTCGTTTTTGTATTACTAGATACTTGTATTACCCTCAAATGCCTCTAAACAAAATAAAAATGTAATAAAAATAACCGATTTACAAAAAACAACGCTTCTGAAATTATCAACAACATATTTTTGCAAAAGAACAAAAAAGTAATAGGGTATATTTACATTGTACATATCTGTTAAGAAAAATAGAATTTGTCTCCATCATAAAAATATTGTGTACTATTTTCATTAAGATTCGGATTATCATTAATTCAAATAATTTTTTTCCGCAAGTTAACTTTGTTTGTGTGTGTGTGGTGGGCCCTTAGGCTGCAGCCTGTGCCTAAATCTGGCCCTGTTCATTACATTTAATTGCGTATATAACAGAAATCACCGGTCCATAAAGCACTTCTATGGTGTCACCATTTAGTGAAATACACGCCCTGAAAGTAGGTTAATGGGAATACTCTCTCATAAAAACAAAAACGAATCTTCTTTTTATCTAATTCCGTTTATCGCGCTTAATTTAAGCAGTGCAGCGCTGTTAATGGTCACAGTGATACCCTTTCTAAAATTGATGTTTAAGAGGGATGTAAATCAGAATGGTCTCGCTTTGTAGATGTAGTATAAATTGTGTTGCATGTTATTAACTTTTAACATTGCACTTTTGAAAATAGATACCCAAAAATAAATAGAATGTACTCATTTTTTATTACATTTATAGCTCCGAATTCCTAAGTTTTCTTTTTGAAAATGACATGTACTCAAAAATGAGTAAAAATGAATAAAAAGAGCAGGCCTACATAGGCTGCCTTCATAAATCACTTTCCATAAATATCGGCAATTACTACCAAGGCTTATCGGGAATCCAACCCATATCCTAAGGTACCGCAGTCCAGTGCTTTATCCGTTGTACCACCAGGGCGATGTGACGAAGTTATAAACAGAACAATTGCTTAAAAAGGTGGGACAAAATAATGCAAAGTAAGATAATTGAATTGTAATAACTCAGTTTCCATTTAAGCAATTGGCATCACATAATGTGGAAAACCATCTTCTGAACAACTATTAATAGGGTCACCACAGTTTTTTGTTATAAAAGGCTTGAACAGAAGCTGGTATTAGAAATATTAAATCACACTGCTCGTTTTTGAGAGAGTACTGTTACTTAAATTTGGGTACGTCATCGCTCATTTACGTTGCAATTGTACTCAAAGAAAAATGAGTATGTTTAGGTGCTCATTAATAAGCACCTTTTTTTTACAGTGTAAGCTGTTAATTTTTCATGTTATTTAGATGCGAATATCTTTAGTAAATAACTACAAGCAGAAATATAAATATTGAAATGAGGGTGAGTTGAGAAGAGTTAAAAATGGCTTTCAAAGATGATAAATATTTTACAAAAATTTTGAGTTGAAATATTTTTTTAGTGTATTGAAATAATTAAATTTAGATTCTGTTATATACTAATTGTCATTTAAATTTGTTCTTCCTATTATATTAAAATAAAAGAAAGCTGTATGTGGAACGCAAAATACCCACTTACTCCACGTATTAAAGTCTGAAAATGCATGGAGGCCTCCGTGGCCGAGTGCATACTTCGCTACCAAAATACTAGAACGTCGTCCAGAACATCCACATAGGCCTCCGTGGCCGAGCGGTTAAGGCTTTCAGCTACTAATCCGACGATTGGTGGTTCGAACCCGCGCGATGGACTTGACAAAAGAAAAGTAAAAAAGTAGTGATCTTGTGATTGGAGGGTTGCGGCTTCGCTACAAAATTCCTAGAAAAGTCGTCCAGAACATCCGCAAAAATTAACGGCTTGTATACGGGACTGGTGCACGATCAATCTGATCGGGGTCCAAAGTCCCGACGTCTATTGAAGGCGTTGGGTGCAGGTTAAGGTGTTTCCTCGTCATCTGACCATGGTTCTAAAATAACGAGGTGCAGGTATGAATGAATGTGAATGTGTTACCGGATCTTTCCTTCGAGATAGACCCCTAACCGTCGCCAATAGCCCACTGTGTAGCTCTAGTGCGACGTTAATTAACCAAACCAAAACAAACCAACCAGAACATCCACAAAAAATTAACGTCGTGTAAACGGGACTGGTGCACGGTAAATCTGATCGGGGTCCAAAGTCCCGACGTCTATTGAAGGCGTTGGGTGCCAGCTCAGGTGTTGTCATCGTCATCTGACCATGGTTCAAAAATACGAGGCATCGTTCCCGGGCCTTTCCTTCGAGATAGGCCCCGAACCGTCACCAATAGCCCACTGTGCAGCTCTAGTGCGACGTTTTTTAACCAAATCAAACCTGAAAATGCATGTATAAGCACTAATTCATCTTCAATATGTGCAGTTGAGGCTTTTCAACGTGCCTTTGCAGCTTTGTCGATAGCGTGCTGGACTTCGAAACAATAGCGTGCGGATTCATGTCCTGATGGGGACTAATCAATATTTTTAATGTATATGCTTTAATGGATTCCGTAGCGTCGCGCGACCAAACATCTAGTGTCACATACATTAACTAAAAGTATCCAATTTTATAATCATAAATATTTTATTTGTTATTATGATGCAAATGAATGTCATTACATAGATTTGTACTAAATAATTCACTCAGCTAGTAAAATAAGGTTAGAAGATTACTACAAAAATTAATTTTTGAACCATTCAACGTTATTTTATATATTTAGATTGTTTTAACCAACAAGAAATCAGGTATTTAATAAATCATATGTTTTTTTTATTTTGTAAACATCTTATATATAATTCATTATGCGTGTTTGATTCAGTGCCTTGGTTAATATCATACAGTAAAGTTATTTTAACTCATTAACTGCGACAAAAAAAATACACAGTTTGTATTTTTTAAGTATTTGCATATTATTTCTAAAATTATTATTTTTTCTCGTAATCAAACTTTATTTGAAAGTGTTTCTAATCATACATATCTAATTAAAATTATTTTAACTCATTAACTGCGACCAAAAAGAATACACGATTTGTATTTTTTATGTATTTGAACATTATTGCTAAAGTTATTAATTCTCTGAAACTTTATTCGAAAATGGTTTTAATCATACATATCTAATTAAAATTATTTTAACTCATTAACTGCGACCAAAAAAAAATACCCAGTTTGTATTATTTATGTAATTAAACATTATTGCGAAAGTTATTAATTCTCTGAAACTTTATTCGAAAGTGTTTTTAATCATACATATCTGATGAACTTTCAGTAGTTTGTTTTACTATTATAGAAATAAGGTATAACATTCAATGTTACAAGATATCCCAAAGAAATATACGTATCATGGATATATTTACCTATATTCTACAGAAGTAATATTTACGAAATATTTACCTGCATCTCGTGTTATTCGATTTACCCCTTCTCTAGATCTATTGATAGAGGTATTCATGTATGAGAGGTAATTTGCTGTTTTTATGTTATTTATGACTTACATTCATTGGATTGTGATATTTATGTAGCCAATGCAGTTATGAGGTTTACAGATGCCTCTGAGCACGAAAGTGTTTAGGTATAAGCAATACATTCGACATATATGTGCACTAATGTATATATGAAGTGTTAACTTGAGGTGTACACGTATTTTATAATTAATTTAAAATCAACTAAAACTTGAATACAATCAACAAACTGGGAATGTTACCGACTAGTAAAGAAACTGTGTTAATCTAGTTTAAACAACTGAACTGAAGTGTTGATTCCTAAACTTACCTATTGCATCATCGGCATTTGAAATAAAATTGTTTCGTTAAAATAAATATTAATAAAAAAAATAAGGCGCGATCCTAAAGTATTGCAGAGGAATGCAGGATAGTGTTTCCATCTGCCGTCGACTTAAATTTCGCTGAAAAAAACAAATACAAACCGTAAATTTAATACCAATTAAAATATCCAGAAAACTAAAAAGCCAATTAAAAAAAATCCGCATATTACATGCTTTGTAGAGGTAATCTTATTTTTTCTATTAAATACGTGTTTCATACTACATTGCTTACACCTCAAGATAAAGATCATTCACTTTGGATGTTAATACTGATTTGCTAATTAATTATTTAGTAACACTAATGTTTTTGTAAATAATAAATATAATGATTATAGCATGTTTGTGGTACCATGGATAACAGCTAGAAGGGTAAGAAAATAGTAATATGTGGAGAACAGCATATCGTCGCTTCAGCCATGATACCACTTAAGTCCAATGTTACAATATTGGATTTGCGTGATACCACAGCGAAGCGACGATTTGCATGCCTGAGATTGTATATTGACCAATAACACAATTATATTTAGAGATTAACTGCAAAGTGTTTAGTTTCTCATACATCGATGTATTGGTATGTTTATATTATAATATGTATTATTGTAGTTAGGTTAAATATCCACACTTTGTATTGTGATAAAGCTCGTCAAGGTGCATCCATAGATATATATAACTGAAAAAAAGATTTTTTTCAAATTTGATTGTTTGTGTTTTCAGTCGTCCATATATTTACGAATATATTTTCCAAATTGATCCATAAAAGTCTAATAGTATCGCATGATATTTCAATCCCGTCAATATTTGTGCATTTAACCGACATAAAAATGTTATTTTTATATGCTTCTAAATAACTGGTATCAAAATCGTATCTAAACTTCCAATAACTAGTTCCATTGATTTCAATCGAGGGCTTTTGCTTTTACCCTGTAAAGCATTTAATGATGCGGTATTTCGATCTCGGAGAATTTATTGCCAGTTTCGCTGCTTGTAAAAGTCCAATTTCCCCCCGATCAATTCAATTTCCTTCGTCTGTAAGTGTTAAAGGACACTAAGATTGTACCGTAAATGGAATGGTACAGTAAATGGGGAGGTAGGGGGCGAGGTCAAGTTAGATTGAAAGTTTCTTGCATCGTGGGAAAGAACTCTGAAAAGATTTGTTTGTTTTGTTCTTTAGAAGGGAAAATTTGGTATATATGTTCTAATAAAGCTACCATTGAAGTATGATGTCCTTATTTTATATTTTATTTTTTCAACAAATATAATTACGTATATCGTTTATACTTATTGAAGCTCATTTAAAAATCTCCTTTCTCGTCTTTCATAATCAGCTGCTACTGTAATAATTTCCAAAAATATAAAAATTAAAAATTAAAAAAAGATTTCCCAACAGACTTTATGCGATTTTTTTTATTTTTTAAAGCGAGTTTCAGGTCAAGATTAGAAAGTCGCTGAACATTACTTAACAGCGATTGTACACGCTGTTAAATATAGGCATTCAAAAAGAAGTAAAATGTACTCATTGTTGAATACATTCGATGCTTATCATGGCTCCCTATACATGAGTTTCCTTTTAAAAAAAGACATGTACTTAAAAATGAGTACAATGGGTAAAAATGAATAAAAGTGCAGGTGCTAGCCTACACAGGCTGCCTTCATAAATTTATTTCAATAAATATCGACAATTACAACAATAATTATCGGAAATCGAACCCACATCTGCATCCACCGCTGTCCAGAGCCTTATCCGTTAAGCTACCAGGGCGACGTGAAAAAGTTATACAGTAGTAATGTTAAAAAGGTGTGCCAAAAGAATGGGAAGTAAGATACTTAAGTTGTAATAACTCATTTTCCATTTAAGTAATCAACATCAAATATCTTCAGAATAACTATTTTAAGTTTGGCAGGTGCTTTATTAAGATGGCTTGTACAGAAATTGAGATTAGCAATATTAAACACATTGCTCATTTTTGAAAAAGTACGGTTATTTAAATTTGAGTACGGTCATTTTCGATGCAAAAGTACACGAGAAAAAACGAGTAAGTTCAGGTACTGATTCAGGTAATGAGATAATTATCGTACGGTCATGCTAGTTGTAGGCTTCCTTAAGATATTTTGCGGTGCATTTCCGAGATTGGAATAATGTATAATGAAATAAAACGTGTAACTATCTTTTATAAAATGTAGTTTAAAGTTATGTTATCTTAAAACGCCCAGTTCCATCTGTCGATGTACATTTTTAATGTTTTTTCGCTGCTTCCCTTCACTATTCACTTAAGTTGATAACCTTTCAACTGTATACTTACGACTTACGTTATTGTTTCTTGCTCATAAAACATTTTTCCGGCATTCCGAGGAAAATGTGAATCTTTAAAATGCACGTAAATCGTTCTGAAACTAAATGGAATGGGGTTTAGCGTATTTCACAGTGGATTTAAGGTTTCTTCAACCTCCAACTGTCCGTCGCAATTGAAACAAATGGCTCGGAGTTACAGAGTAAAAACACGATTGAAACATATGGTTCCTTCGGTCTCTGTTATGCTTTTCGAGGAGAGGTACTTGGCAACAACTGTCTCCGAGAGAATTGGGATGTAAGAACTACAAAATTATTACATCAAAGTAGAAGTTTGTACGTAAATGGAATGAAAGCCTGTTTATTTTATTTATGGGGCAAATATGTATAAAAAAACTATATGATAACTGGTGAAATATCGTAAAACGTAATAATATTATAAATGGAGATATATTCTCTTTAAAAGTATTGATAAATGGTTTATATTATGATGAAAGATATTATCTTGATGGTTAATATTTCGTCTTCTTTAGCAAAGAACGCAACATTTAAAATAACAAAATTATTCTAAAAAGTAATAAAAAAACCTAATAACAATGACATGAAATAATCCTGTACATTATTTCTATGTTTTATATCCCTTTTACCCTTTCACATGATGAGTTGATAACAAATGAGATACCAAAAGAAGGAGAATTCTCCGAGTACTGACGAATCGTACGTTCATCCCATAAATGTCAATGGCATATTTAAAAAATGAGTTTAAAAGAATTATTGCATAAAGAAACATTAAAAAAATATTTCCAAAATATAGCTAGAATTTGTCTTTGCAGCTTGATGGTAGTGTGCGGGACTTTGGAGAAATAGTTCGTGGGTTCGAGTCCCGACGGTGGTCACTCCAATTTTTTTTTAAACCCTTAATGTTTGTTGATAAAGTTTATTCGTAAGCTAACTAATAACGCTTATTCGGAGACATCTATTAATGATATGGAAATCGGAAGGCTTGGCTATAGAGAAATGTTTGTTATATATCTTATATAATATGCAGTTAAATGTATCATTTTTATAATGTAGCATTTTGTTATGTAAGTTTACGATCTCCAAGATAAAACGCCAATGACTGTCGTCAAACGGCCGGCTGTAAAAAGAATCGACACCCAAATATGCTTGGAACTAAAAAAGTTACCCCCCCCCCAAGATATGTTGGTCGATATTATAATAATAAGTCCCGATCATACGGTTAATAATTATTGTATACTTGATAATTGTTGTTTATAATTTCCACAGATTTCAAAATTGCACAATAACACAATGGACTCGCATCTGATACAATGGATAACTTTGTTAAAAATACCGAAATATGTCATTGTTTTGTATATATTCGTTGAAAAACCCACGAAACAATTTAGTTATTTTTACGAAGCATTTGAGTATCCTTTAGGCCGCTTATTCCATACACCGGCAAAAATGGTGCCGGTGAAGGCGCCGACTGCAATATTATTAAGTTGGAACTTTTTCACATAGTCGAGTACGGCATTGGCATACGTAACATTGAATCCGACGCCGACACCATCACCGGCTCCTGTTTTGTCGGAGTGTAAAATTAAAATAAAACGGTCTTATTGAATCATGTACTATAAAGCAAACATGTTATTTCCTTATATATATATATATATATATATATATATATATATATATATATATATATATATATATATATATATATATATATATATATATATATATATATATATATATATATATATATATATATATATATATATATATATATATATATATATATATATATATATATATATATATATATATATATATATATATATATATATATATATATATATATATATATATATATATATATATATATATATATATATATATATATATATATATATATATATATATATATATATATATATATATATATATATATATATATATATATATATATATATATATATATATATATATATATATATATATATATATATATATATATATATATATATATATATATATATATATATATATATATATATATATATATATATATATATATATATATATATATATATATATATATATATATATATATATATATATATATATATATATATATATATATATATATATATATATATATATATATATATATATATATATATATATATATATATATATATATATATATATATATATATATATATATATATATATATATATATATATATATATATATATATATATATATATATATATATATATATATATATATATATATATATATATATATATATATATATATATATATATATATATATATATATATATATATATATATATATATATATATATATATATATATATATATATATATATATATATATATATATATATATATATATATATATATATATATATATATATATATATATATATATATATATATATATATATATATATATATATATATATATATATATATATATATATATATATATATATACAACTCACTTATCGTGAAAAACATATCCATACCTGACATTGTACTAGCTAAGTTTTACAAATAGAGGGTGCTCACAAATTGTTGGGCAGTGTTTAGCTGTGTAACTAAACATAAAAAAAACATTATTTTTGCTATACTTAGTTAATTTGTTTGTTACTACTAAAGATGAGCGACATATTGGAAATATAAGCAAAGTAGTTGGGTAAAAATAATATTTTATTATGCCTCTTCGACTTAATGCGTTAGCCAAAAAATGACTATCACCCTACAATTTTTAACTACTCTGTGTATTAAATTACGACCTCTTACAGAAACAGTAAGGATCGTTATAACGAAAGATCGTTGTAAAGAACTTTTGAAAATTATTCTATAACAAACTATTTAACTTATTAATATTTTCAAGTGGCATAATATATAAGGGGTGGACGCTTTATCATAAGGTCGTTATAAAAAAAAGGCCTGCTGTAACTGACATAATGATACAAGACACATTCTTTGAGATCATTTCTCTTGACTTAGGCTGTTTATACAGAAAAGAGATAAAATATTCAGAATACAAGGCAGGTTTTTATGCATACATGCAATGTTATAAATTGGTACCCAGTTTTATAATAACATTGTTAAGAAGGCTCAGGTTGAGTAACTATACATAAATAAAATAAAAATCTAATATTAATATATTTTTCGTACTGCATTAGTAACTTTGTTTATTTAGTAACCGTGTTTTTTTTTCAATTAAATTGACTTCCAGCTTATTCATTCTTAAACATTCCCAAGGAATGTTTTATTTTTTTTATTTTTAAAAATTGCTTCATTGTGTCTGATAGTATTTTGTTCGATTTAAAAAAAAGCATACTCATGTAATACTTTCCTCTACAGTTTTGCAATATTTTCAATTGCAGCAACGCTGTACATACATGATACAAACAAAATGTAAGAAAGTTGGAATAGGTGTATTTATTGTCGCTAACTATCACGACTTCGGTTGTAATGTCATAAATACTTTAAAAGTGCTTCAACGCACGGAATTAAAAAAGCACAAAAAGATATCCAAAACATCGGATAACTTTTCAACAAAGGTGATTCAGCATTGCATAACCTTGTATCATGAATGTACAAAACATGATAAAAGGTTATGTAATGCTGATTCACCTTTGTCGAAAAGTTACTCGATGTTTTTGGATATCTTTTTGTGCATTTTTAATTCCGTGTTTTGAAGTACTTTAAAGTATTTATGACAGTACAGCTGACTTGAGTAACAATAATATTTCAATAACCTTTTTGTATTTTTGAAAAATATTTTTTTTTATATGAAATACTATGTTGCACAAAGAAAAGTGGCCTACAAAAGAAAGTAGCATTGAAATATATATATATATATATATATATATATATATATATATATATATATATATATATATATATATATATATATATATATATATATATATATATATATATATATATATATATATATATTTCAATGCTACTTTCTTTTGTAGGCCACTTTTCTTTGTGCAACATAGTATTTCATATAAAAAAAAATATTTTTCAAAAATACAAAAAGGTTATTGAAATATTATTGTTACTCAAGTCAGCTGTACTGTCATAAATACTTTAAAGTACTTCAAAACACGGAATTAAAAATGCACAAAAAGATATCCAAAAACATCGAGTAACTTTTCGACAAAGGTGAATCAGCATTACATAACCTTTTATCATGTTTTGTACATTCATGATACAAGGTTATGCAATGCTGAATCACCTTTGTTGAAAAGTTATCCGATGTTTTGGATATCTTTTTGTGCTTTTTTAATTCCGTGCGTTGAAGCACTTTTAAAGTATTTATGACATTACAACCGAAGTCGTGATAGTTAGCGACAATAAATACACCTATTCCAACTTTCTTACATTTTGTTTGTATCATGTATGTACAGCGTTGCTGCAATTGAAAATATTGCAAAACTGTAGAGGAAAGTATTACATGAGTATGCTTTTTTTTAAATCGAACAAAATACTATCAGACACAATGAAGCAATTTTTAAAAATAAAAAAAATAAAACATTCCTTGGGAATGTTTAAGAATGAATAAGCTGGAAGTCAATTTAATTGAAAAAAAAACACGGTTACTAAATAAACAAAGTTACTAATGCAGTACGAAAAATATATTAATATTAGATTTTTATTTTATTTATGTATAGTTACTCAACCTGAGCCTTCTTAACAATGTTATTATAAAACTGGGTACCAATTTATAACATTGCATGTATGCATAAAAACCTGCCTTGTATTCTGAATATTTTATCTCTTTTCTGTATAAACAGCCTAAGTCAAGAGAAATGATCTCAAAGAATGTGTCTTGTATCATTATGTCAGTTACAGCAGGCCTTTTTTTTATAACGACCTTATGATAAAGCGTCCACCCCTTATATATTATGCCACTTGAAAATATTAATAAGTTAAATAGTTTGTTATAGAATAATTTTCAAAAGTTCTTTACAACGATCTTTCGTTATAACGATCCTTACTGTTTCTGTAAGAGGTCGTAATTTAATACACAGAGTAGTTAAAAATTGTAGGGTGACAGTCATTTTTTGGCTAACGCATTAAGTCGAAGAGGCATAATAAAATATTATTTTTACCCAACTACTTTGCTTATATTTCCAATATGTCGCTCATCTTTAGTAGTAACAAACAAATTAACTAAGTATAGCAAAAATAATGTTTTTTTTATGTTTAGTTACACAGCTAAACACTGCCCAACAATTTGTGAGCACCCTCTATTTGTAAAACTTAGCTAGTACAATGTCAGGTATGGATATGTTTTTCACGATAAGTGAGTTGTAACAAACAAATTTATATATTTTGATAAAATGAATGCTAGGATTTGGTTTTACTATTACCTATTTAATTTTTAAATCTTGAAAATTTTCTTTTAAAATGTAAAGTTAAATACCTTTTATTTAAAGATTAAGTATTAAAAAAATAAAGGTAAGCCGTATTTATTGGGACGGAAACATGGTATTAGATGTGTAAACGTCAAACTCCAGTGAGAGAAAACTGTCTTCAATAGCTTTCTGTGCAGCTCTATTGCGACGTTAGTTCAAACAACAAAACGAATGGGACCTTTTTGGAATCCGAGCCAATCGCTGCACGCTATCTACATTGTATCTCATTCCTGTAATTACGTTTCAAATTGTCAGAGAAGGGTGAAATATATGTATATGCGGCAACGCTGTGCCTCCAACCGCTGCGCTGTTAAAAATAGGTATTCAAAAATAAGTAAAATGTACTCGGTTTTGAATACATTCGATGCTTATCATGGCTCCGAATATATAAGTTTCAATTTTGAAAAGGACATGTACATAAAAATGAGTACAATGGGTAAAAATGAATAAAAGGAGCAGATGCTAGTATACATAAGCTGCTTTCATAAATAGCTTTCCTAAATAAATTTCAATAAATATAGGCAATTACAATCAAGACTTACCGGGAATCGAACCCAGATCCTAAGGCATCGCATTGAAGTTCCTTATCCGTTGTACTACCATAAAGGCGTGAAGTAGTTATAAAAAGAAGAATTGTTTAAAAGGTGTGCAAAAAGAATGGGAAGTAAGATATTTGAGTTGTAATAACCCAGTTTCCATTTAAGCAATCGACATCAAATGATGCGGAAAACCATCTTTTGAACACCTATTGAACAGAAGCTTAGATTAGCAATATTGGATTATACTGCTAATTTTTGCGAAAGTACGATTAGTTAAATTTGAGTACGTCAGCGCTCATTTACGATGTAATTGTACGATAAAAACGAGTAAATTCATGTATTCATTTTTAAGTAATTTGTTTTACGGCAGCTAGAGGCAATCTTATTCAAGGAGAAAATGTTCACGTGTTCCGGCATTGTATACTGTAACATTGCATCCGGCGCCAGTGCCGTCATATGTTTACCCGGTGTGTAAAAAAGTATCCTTACTTTACGCCTCGTTCTATATGCAATCTTTCCCCCAAACCGATTTTGTTACACGTCAATAGAAAAATATTTTTGCCTTTAATGGTACTATATACAATAAAAAAAATATATAAAAAAATACAATATATTGTTACAAAAACTAAAAAAAATACTCAACGTTCCGAGACTTTAAGCACCACGCTCGATTTTTAAGAAATGTCTTTTCCCCATCGATTTCCGATTCTCAAGATACCAAATCGCCATTTTGTTATTGCATTACAGTGCAGTTATTGAAATGATCGGGGATGAACAATTCTAGAATCGGAATGAGGAAGAGTATTTATCGATGAAGTTCTGCCGTAGGCACGCGAATGCATTCCTCTATTGGAATTCGTGCATAAGCGAACAAGGACGAGGGATGCTATTAATAATTGTAACTATTTGTGCGGAATTTCTTATTGAATATGGGACGAAGTGGTTTGGTTTCATGTTAAGTGTTCGAATTTACATGTGTTTGAGAAGTATAGTTAATGGTTACTGAGTAGAATAAATTATGTGTGATAATGAATGAATTGCAATTTTAAGTCAATATATCTATATACAATGTGTTTTATTATTTTTATTTTGTAGGTATGGCTTTCTAAATCGATATTTTAATTAAAGAATTGTTTTATTATTTTTATTTTGTAGGTATGGCTTTCTAAATCGATATTTTAATTAAAGAATTGTTTTATTTTTTTTTAGTATTTAATTAATTGTTGTGAGTTTGAAATTGAGCCATTCACTGCAAAAAAAATGTACTTGAAAATGAGTATCTGAACTTAATCGTTTTTATATGAGTATAATTGCATCGTAAATGAGCGATGACGTATTAAAATTTAAGTAATCGTACTTTCTCAAAAATAAGCAGTTGGATTTAATATTGCTGATCTAAGCTTCTGTTTAAGTCATCTTAACAAAGCGACCTGACACACTTAAAATAGTTGTTCCGAAGATGGTTTTCCACATTATGTGATATCGATTGCTTAAATGGATACCGAGTTATTACAACTCAATTATCTTACTTCCCATTTTTTTGGCACACCTTTTTAACAATTGTTATGTTTATAACTTTAGCACGTCTCCCTGGTAGTACAACGGATACGGCACTGAACTGCGGTGCCTGAGGATATGGGTTTATGTTCCCGGTAAGTCTCGGTTGTAATTGTCGATATTTATTTAAAGTGTGTTATGAAGGCAGCCTATGTAGGCAAGCAAGTGCTCTTTTTATTCATTTTACTCATTTTTGAGTACACGTCTTTTTCAAAAATGAAACTTTATTGTGAAAAATGAAACTTTATTGTTTTAAGTGAAATTATATTTAATTCAGGTAAGATATTTAAAAAAAAGTTATGTTTTACAACTATTGTAACGATACAAAATTCCCAGTGCCTCCAATGCACTTAATGTTAATACTGTTCAAACTAATGTATTAATATTCATATTGAGGTCAGAAATATTCATATACAGGTCTAAATAATAAAATTAAATAAAAAATATTCCAATTTTTAAAAAAAAAATATTTAAGAAAACATGTTTATATTTTTTAAAGATTGGTAAGTATCCAAAGAAGCAGATTTGAAGAATAAATATTTAGTATAAATTTAAATAGCGCATTCCAAACTTACTTAAATTTAACAATATATTTTAATTCAAATTTTCACACATGGGAAGGGTCAGTCATTTCGAATTCATTAATATTATTAACATTTAGAATTATAAATATGTTGCATGTCTGACATGTATTCCAAACTCGCAGTTTTCCCTATATAAACCTAACTCATTGTAAATAACAGTATCCTTTTCAGTATATATTTGAATCTTTGTTTCGGAGTTTTCACTGAGAAAGCTTTGTTTTCCCATCGACTTTCAGTCACTTTGCAGCTAGCTGTCAGTACTGTCAATCACTAGAGATAACTAAAGATAGTGCTTAAAGAGAACTGCATTATTGTGAATGATAGTACTGGAACCTTTGGATTCGATTTCCAATGGTATTTTTCCCTGTGGGGTAGTGGATTTTCAGTTACCCTCTGTATGTTTATCTGTTTGAAGGATGGCTAAAATATTATCATACATATTTTACTTCTGTCATGTTTTCAATTATTAAATGTGACTTTTTGGTTTATAAAAATGTTTTTGTGTATTTTTAAGACACCGTACTTTTTATATGTTTGTCGTTGCAACTTCACCTTCTAAATTGACCTCTCTTGACATCGTAACTTGACCTCTGTTGACATCGTAACTTGACCTCTGTTGACATCGTAACTTGACCTCTCTTGACAACGTAACTTGACCTCTCTTGACATCGTAACTTGACCTCTCTTGACATCGTAACTTGACCTCTCTTGACATCGTAACTTGACCTCTCTTGACATCGTAACTTGACCTCTAAAAAACAAAATGTAATACGAGTTTCAGATAATATTACTTTAAAAATGGCAAACTATTATACGGAGTCATTTTCACGTTCTATAAAAGTCAAAGAAAATAAATCGCTTATTTTGCATAGTAATATTTAATTTTTTTTAAACAATCCCGTTATTAGGCCCTCCTGCCAATACCGAAAATCGCGTCAAATAAGTTATCAATTCGACTGTTATGTATTTATTTAAATGTATGTTTGCGCATTTCCTTTAAAAAAATATTTTATTGTAGATTATTTAATATGAATTGTTTAAAAAATAATTGGGAAATATCTTCGAGCATGAGTGGACTGTAGTAGAGCGAATATGACGTCTCGTAGTGATGTAAACATCTCGGACCTAATGGCACCATACACGTGACTTCCCTTCAAATTTTATGAATGAAAAAACGTTCGCGATTGACTTGTGATTTGGAAATAATAGTAAATGTGTTACTTCAAGAAGTACATGATATTTTTATGAATGAACTAGAATTTTTTTTTATGAATGGATGACGTAATAAACCACGTGTTTGGGACCATACATGTTGGCCTCACTTTGATGTTAGCGATATTATAACCTTATGATTTCCCTACTATGAGGGATCCATGCTCGAAGGGGAATATAATGGTAGATGAACAATTAGAGTAAAACTAATAAATAGTTTGACACTATTTATTATTTAACTAAACAATGTTTGTCAACATATAAAAAAATAGTTAAAGTTAATATTTCCGATATTCCATGGGCCTTCAGTTACCCAGTGGATAAAAGGGTCTAGCTTGTAATCAGAGGATTGCTAGATCGAGTCGTGCGATGGGATAGACACATGAAAGTAAAAATGTAGTGATCTTGCGATCGGGGGGCTGTCAGTGTCGCTACAAAAATACTAGAAAGTCGTCCAGAAAATCCAACAAATTATATTGGCGTGTATACGGGACGGGTGCACGATAAATCTGACCAGGGTCCAATGTCCTGACGCCTATTGAGGTGGCGTCGGGTGTCAGCTCAGGTGTTGTCCTCTGTTCAAAAATACTAGGCATCGTTCCCGGGTCTTTCCTTCGAGATAGTCCCCGAATTGTCGGAAATAGCCCATTGTTCAGCCCTAGTGTGACGTTATTTAATCAACCCAATATTCCATAGAGTTTAACCCCCTATTGGGATTATACTAAATTGGAATATTTATAACATTCCAATATTGAGTTTAAAAAGAAATGAGATTTTTAAAAAAAAAAGTTTTATACGTTTTCTTGTATGAACACAAATATTTAAGTTTATTTCCATTATTATTTCATAAAATGAGTCCAATTTTCATAAAACCTTTATTATTCGTACTCGTATCTTAATGAGACGGTCTGTTGTTTAGTTAATTGAATTATATTATTTCACAAACTATTCTGCGAAGTTAAAGCAAACAAATATTACAATTGGCGAACAATGTATATGTTCCTCTCGCATCAAAATCAACTGGAGTAAACCGCCAAAAGCACTCACCTTAGATAAACAAAACTCACAAAAGATTTACAAACAGCTTTTTGTGTGCCTGGAATCCCTTTCTGATTGTCATTTCATTTCTCCCAATTACGCCCGGTTAACGACGGACGCATTCACTGTGAAATTGTTTGCAGCGAACATCTGGCAACACACTCGACGTACATTGAATCACTCAATTGTGGAATAACTATTGGAAAAAAATATAGAATAAATCTAGATTTCGTTTGGAATAAACTCTAATCAAATTCATTTAAGTTGCTTTTTAAAATTATTATTATATTTACACATTCTCATTTTTCTTTGAGTTTAATTGCATGGTAAATGGGCGATGGCGTACTCAAATTTATATAAGCATACTTAAAAAAAAATGAGCAGTGTGAATTAATATTGCTAATATCAGTTCTGTTCAAGCCGTCTTAATAAAGATACTTGACAAACTTAAAATAGCTTTATTGAAGATGGTTTTCCACATTATTTGATGTCGATTGCTTAAATGGAAACTAAGTTATTACAACTCAATTACCTTACTTTCTATTCTTTTGGCATACCTTTTAAGCAAGTCTTTTGTTTTTAACTTCTTCACGTCTCCCTGGTAGCACAACTGATAAGTAACTGGACTGCGGTGCCATGTGATCAGGGTTTGATTCCCGGTGAGTCTGTCGAAATTGTCGATATTTATTGAAAGTGAGTTATGAAGGCAGCCTATGTAGGTTAGCATTTGCTCTTTTTTATTCATTTTTACATATTGTACTCATTTTTGAGTGCATGTCTTGTATTCGGAGCTATGATAAGCATAGAATGTAATAAAAAATGAGTATTGTCTCAAATCGTCTTAATTAGTATTCTATCCTAAGGAGTTTTAATTGAAATAACTTAGAATGTATTGAATTTAATATTTTAGGAATAGTAGCGAAATGTGTATTATGTGTTAGATTTAAATTTTGTAAAGATTAAGTAATTTAGAGAGTGGTGGATGTATACAATGTCACATATGACATTCCTGATTAACTATTTAATATAGTCTTGTATTGTAGTAGAAAAAGTTTGTAGCTTACTTAATATGTAAATAAAATGTTGTTAGTTGGAATAACCTTGGTCATAGTTTTCTATTGGGATATTGCGATGATTAGTATAACAATAATTAAATTGATTAATGTAATAGTCACTAACTTAATACATCAGTTAAGGATGATGTTTTAGAAGATACATAACTCTTATTATGTACTATTACCTTACGATTACTTTAGGCCAGAATAAACTTAATAAGAAACCAGTTACTTAAATATAATCACTTGGAGGCGACAGGAAACCGTCCAACACTATGAATATCTTTTAAAATTGTTGGGCGTTGATCATTTTTTTGTTGCATCACATTTAGTTATATTGGCGTAATAAAACATTTTTTAGCCCAACTATTTCACTTATATTATAACCACGTGACGGATACAAACTTGTAAATCCGTTCAAGTATTTGAAGTTTACTCAGTAGTACATAATATAAAATTTGATAAAAAATCTCTTTTCTGAAATAATTTTCAAATTTAAACATTAGGAGGACTTTTAAAAACCTTCTCTAAAAAATAGTTTTGTAAAAAAATAAATGTGCAGTGAAAACAAACCTTCAGATTTGAGAATTTTTTTATCCGTCAGAAAGTTAAACAAGCTGAAAACAACCAAACCATGACCAACATCCAACAATTTTTGATCACCCTGTATTTTATCTCCAGAAACAGATTTCCGCAAATTTTATAGTTATACCTCAAAGGACAATAGACCTTCTCATTGCTCCCTTTACTTAATTATATATTTATTTACTAAAAAACTAATAAGTTGTTTGAAAACAGATGCATTTTAATAAATATCAGATGTCCTGATTTGCCATTTCACAAAGTGATCTTTAAACTGTTATTCAAAACATGAGCGGAATTTCATAAAAGCTAATGGAAAAACAATTTAAAAGTTTATGAAATAAAAGCTTACGGGGAGAGACAACAATAAATTTATTGATTTGGAATCATCAAACAAGTTACGCCCCCGGGCTCAAGAAAATAAATTTAATAACACAATAAAATTAAAATCAATATATTAAAACTCCCCATAAATTTAAATTAAAAGAGGATTACTTACCTGTAATAATATAAACTTAAGCTCTTTTGGTCTTTTGGTAACCTGGAATTGGTAATAAAAAAATTGCGGAAACTTTAATAAATTACAGTAACATTTAATAAACGCGGAAGTAATTTTTTTACAAGAGGCGCAACGTTTTCGGCGCATTTTAAATTAAATGGCGCCTTAAAATATTGTTTAAGATAAGCTGAGTAATTTTGCTCAATGTAGTTCCGGGATCGTTTAGTTTTAGGTAAGATAAGTAACTTAACACCTCCGTAGTGTTTGTTTTTGTGTTTAATGACTTTTAAATTAAAATTATTTCAAATTGATTACATTTAAAATGTTTTATTTCTAATAAGATTAATGATTTACTATATACTCTCTGAACGTCCATCAAATTAACGAAATTGTAAAGTTGGTTTTTCTGTAGGCGTGTTAAATTATATTTCTAATTAATTGCTTTTATTACAATAATTACCTTTAATTTTAAAAATATAGCTTTTTATTGTACCTCTGTAAAAAAAAGATACAACGAAATATTAAAAATATTCTATTTTGGTAAATTTTAAATATGTGTATAGCTGGAAAACTGGGGACCTAGTGACGAAAATTTTCTGCTCATTCGATCGGATGGTTAAAATATCTCCAGTAAAATAGCCAATATTTTGCCTTCAGATATTGAAAACAAACTGGTCTTTAAAAACTTATACCGAGTACAAACTGCGATTTTATAACGACTCATCAAAATCGGTTCAATAGACTTTGAGATAGCGCGAACAAATACACCTTTGTAATTTTAATAATATAGGTTAAAGCGTTAAAGCGACACAATAAAATATTTATTATATATATTAGTTGAGTGCATCAATTTTGTTTTCTAAAGTACAATAATATAAAAACTTTTTTTTGTTAGGCAGTGTACGTAAAAATATTCGCTTATCAAATAACTCTTTTTTTATGTTAAGCAGCGTACATAAAGATATCCACCTATCACGTGACTTTGTCATTGCCCAGTAATCGATCCTCATTCCTTTTTGCAATTGTGTGTTTGAATTATTCAATTTGATGAAAAATATATAATTTCGTATTTGAGTTTTTGTATTTTTGTTTCTTGCTTTTACTCATTTCTGTTTTTATTTATCCATTAGTAGTTTTTTTTACAATTTAATTGTGTTGGACATTCATTGTGTCAGGTCCAGAATATCCAACAAATTATACTGGCGTGTATACGGGACTGGTGCACGATAAATCTGATCGGGGTCCAAAGTCCCGACGTCTATTGAAGGCGTTGGGTGCCAGTTCAGGTGTTTCCTCGTCATCTGACCATGGTTCTAAAATAACGAGGTGCATGTATGAATGTGTGTGTGAATGTGTATGTGTTCCCGGGTCTTTCCTTCGAGATTGACCCCGAACCGTCGCCAATAGCCCACTGTGCAGCTCTAGTGCGACGTTATTAACAAACCAACCAACCAACCATTGTGTCAGGTTTCGGTCACATTGCCTTAACCCAATGTGAGATTATAAGTTTGATCCTGAAGTAGGTTCGAGTGATGATCAGGATTCGATTCTTTTCTTAGTTTAAGATTGTAATTACTACACACATTGGGCTACTGAATGGGTAGAAAAATAAGTGCTGAGTAACAGCGAGATTTATGTATTTTTTCTTTTCTTTCTACTGACGTTTTTGTTTCTTGTGTGCATCACTTCGAGTCGAGTGTTCTGAATAAAGAGTTGGTTGTATTTTCTGTTACTGTGAAAATTGATTGTCCGTGTTTTCTTTGGTATAGCCTAATAGCATTAATTTATGCACGGTCTGCGATGTCTAAGAAATTGCTAAAACAAACTTTATAGTGCTTGGCTAATGAAATGTTGGGTAACTTTTAAAATCGGTCTCAAATTAAAACAAAATAGAACAGCAATAATCCAGAGTTAGCGGAAAACGACCCGTTTAAGCTGACAATTTATTTTGTTCGACTTTGTGTCGTACACGAATATTCAGCAGTGACAAAGCTGAAATACCTAATAAATATGCCACTGTGGTTCCTCCTTGAAATATTTAAAACTGTTGACACAATAACTGATAATTATCCCATTGCAAACGAATGCCAAGTCACCTTATTAAATAAAAGAGTGAGTGACAAGTTGTTTTTAGTATAACTATCTGTCACTATTTTTAAGGGGACGTCTAGGTAGACACCTACCTGAGACAACTTTCCAAACTTGGAAATGTGTTGTGAAAAAACCCCACTGATTTTTTTTTGTAGTGACAAATCATTTCTAATTCCATCTTTTGATAGTTCGTGGCCACTACATATAGAAATCTTCTCGCCCGGCCATATATAACGTCAAAGGATTTCGAGTTTTTTTAAGCAATGCACCCATTTTTGAAACGGAAAGTTCCAATTACGGCCCGTGGCAACCTTTTGTCTGGGCGATAAACAATTGTCTTTTTCTTTGAGAATATGGTAAACCTGGCTCCCTTCGGCCGCAATTGGGCTATTGCCTTTTGAAATCCATAAAAAATATTCAATTTTACATTATTTTTTAATTTATAAGTTTGATGTACAACTGGACCGTGTTATACAACAACCGGTTAACTTACAAATTAAAAAAAAATCGTTATCACCGTAAATGGAAGCCCAGGGTTTTACTTTCTATGTTAAACAAAAATCAGTATCGACACATGTCATATAAAGCCGACAATGGATATGTAGCGAATTGTCGCAACATGGTTTTCTTATTGAGGCGACTCTTTAAAGCCAGTTTTCTCAAAATGATCATTGTGTGGGTTGAACGAGTGTTGAATAATGCGGTCCAATTGAAGGGCGTGAATGCAAAAACAGTCATAAATTCGAAAATCGAGAAAAACCGCAAAAACGTTTGGTAAATGCATGCATTTCTATGAATCTTAAGTTTTTAAAATAAAAGGGATATTTTTGAAAGTATTAAATGAATTTTGTTTGCGAAAATGAAAAAATATATATTTTTTTCATATAAATTCAATGTTTATCTCATTTACATTTTTTTTACATGTTTTGTTTTACATGCACGCTCCTCAACTTACAATCCTTCTATTTACAATTAATTATTTTTTAAATATAAAAAAGTATGCACATGAAAAAATATTTAAATATACAAGCAAGTGGAAACAACTTTACAAATTTCAACAATCGCGTAAGAGTGGTGGGGGTTTACAGGCGAGCTAGGAAAAGTTGACTCCGAGATATTTTTGACTTTTTGATTTTTTCGAATGTTCCTAAATGTTATATTTGATGTTATATTTTTTTTTTATAAAAGGAAGATATATTTATTTCTGTCATGTAACTGTTACCATATAAGGAAATAAAAAAAAATATGGTATCGAAAATGTTTATTCCAGTTAAAAAATTGACATCAGCCATGAAATGTTTGATGTTTGTACACATTACAAGATGGAATTAAGATGTTCATAAAAACAGTCTGTTTTTTTGACACAATACCTCCATATTAATTAATGCCGCCGTTCTAAAATTTGACGGGAAAAACGCGACTGACATTACATAGTCTTATTAAAATAACAGGGTGGTAACATAACCTGGAAATCAGGGAATTATCATGGAATTTTTTTATTCTGGAATTATCAAGGAAATGTCAGGGAATTTTTTAAAATTTCGCAAAAATTCAGAGAAATTTTCAAATGTGGATATTAAAATGGTAATCATCGTCTGTTATGCTCTCCATTCTGGGAAATTTAGTTGTCAATATTTTCTTTTAGTTCTGAATGAGAATTAAAAAAATATAAAGCATGATTATGTGCATATTCCTATTTGCAGTTTTATTTTTGTAAAAATGTGAACCACTGCTGGAGGGAGAAACAAAATCAAAGTATGCTGGAATTTAGATTGTAAGCAACACGTGAGGAGGATAATAAATATGCGCTTTATTGAAGATTGGAACAGGAAATATGAAGCATATAATTTTATTTAAAATTATCTCCAAAAGAAATAATTGGAAAAACTTGCTTTTTTGCATTCGCGGTTACCAGAGAACATGTTTAATTACTATTATACCTGTCGCAATGGTATTATTTATGTTGTATCCATAAATTATTATTTTAATTGACAATAAGTATTGCTTATAGTTTTTCATTTATAATGCAATATATTTATTGTATTGTTGGCCAACCAGGCCATTACGGGCACAGGCTCAATAGGTCTCATCCAGCGGAGGAGGCGTGCTCAAAGAGCAGCCGCCACAGTATTATTGTAGCGTGGACACTTTGTTTCCATACAAAGCATTACTGCAACGTTTGTTAATGTAATTCTAAAATCAGGGAAATTTTGGTGACACCATCATAGAAATCAGGGAAATATCAGGGAACTTTTTTTTCCAGAATTTTGTTGCCACCCTGAATAAGTTGTTTTGTGCCATTGCTTTCTGCTCGGCTGTCCCGGAATTTTTCGACATGGAATCAGTAGGGTTTCCACCAATATACATCATTTTTAAAATTATAAAAATACTTTATTTTCGAATGTTTTTTTATGGGGGTATAAATTATAAATGCCATCTTTTTGAAACAAACAAGATTTCCTTCAATTTTTAAAAAATAAATTTATTCAAATATTATTTAAAATATTCTACAGAGAAAACAAATTTATGATTTAATTAATTTTCCGAGCAAACACCACAGCCCCTGTAATTTTATTAGCATAGCCATCATTAGTTTTCAATTCTATAGATATTTGTACAAAATTATTATAGTATTTTTTTTTATCAATTTACTTTCACAGTGCAACAAAATATTTAAACATATTAACAAAGAACTATCATTAAAAAAATTTATATTAATGAGTAATTTATATTTTATGTAATACAATAATAATTACTGTTTGATAGTTTATTATTAATTTTGTTTTAAGCATAAAGGTAGAATGAGTCTTTGTTGGATTTTTTTCTTATTACTATACATATTATAAGTTTAAGATAGAAATTTATTCAATGAAGTAATTTTCCTATTAAAATAAATTTAATTACAATTAAAAGTAATTAACTTCATAATGAAGTTGCTTTGAATAAATTTCTTGGTATTCTGATATAAATTAAAGTATGCCAATTAAAATGGAGTTTGGATAGCTTTATATAATAAAAATAATTGGAAATATAATTAAACCGATATTGGAATATGTTTTGATAAAATCAATCCACCATATTTCAGTGGTTTAAATTTTTTTGCCATTAACTTTTTTTTTTCGATATTCATTTTTTTTAATTATTGACTCTAGAACACATTTTTAATATTATATATAATCTATAAAAAAATATTACGTTTCATAAATGAAAATGGCAACTGACTTTAACTTTCAGCGAGATAATTTATCAATAGACTATATTCTTTTAAAATGTGTTTATTAGAAACATTTGAGCTCAACTATAAATAATGAAATAAAATAAACTTCATGTTTCTTCATATTTTCAATTATCATTTCTTATCGAGTTCTCAGGGGCGCATAAGGCCTTTAGTCTAGATTTCTATCACCTCCAATCATCTGCTGTATTCCTTGTTTTCTCCCAGCTCGCCCATCTAGCCTCGTTTCCCTCGCCTTCTATCATTTTAGTCAGGGTCGACCCCGTCTGTGTTGTTCCCTTATCGCCCATCTGAAGGATCTTCATGCTTCTAGCGCACACTATTTATTAGAGGTACAGAAGTGACCAAAAAAAATATTTATTCTTGGTTATAACTTTTTATTTGTATTAAAATAAATTTAAATAAAAAAAATAAACCTATTTAAAAATAACCATGTGCCTCTTTTAAAAAATTAAATTAACTTTGTGTTATTTTCCCTCCAACTCGTAAATTTTTCCATCAATAAGTTTATAAAAAACATTTTAGTCAATCTTCTTAAAATGTATTGTCCAAGTATATTTTTAATTTGATCCAGATGCATATCCTCGTCAATTTTATCCCTTGAGTGGCTAAAAAGGAATAAAAATGGATAAAAATGAAATCATAAATGATGATAAAGCATAATATGAGACACAGCTTGGAATATATAAGAATAAAATATAATATAGCAGTAAATGCGCTATTGGAACTATACGAGATCGCAACGTGGAATTTTCAAAGATTTTATAACCGAGTAATCTCAATACCGAGCTCTCAACACTGTTCTCTCCGAAATATTTTTGAAACTAAATAAAAACATCCAAAATATTTTATCGTAATTTTAACCGGTAAACAACAGCAACATAGCTATAGATTGAATTAGGCAAACAAGCGTCAATTCCTATAGCTATAGATTGAATTAGGCAAACAAGCGTCAATTCCTATAGCTATAGATTGAATTAGACAAACAAGCATCAATTCCTATAGCTATAGATTGAATTAGGCAAACAAGCGTCAATTCCTATAGCTATAGATTGAATTAGGCAAACAAGCGTCAATTCCTTTTATATAAAATCCATAGATTTTGCCTGAATAATATCGCGTTTTATATATTCAGACATGATTTCATCTGTGGTTATCCACAATGTTTTCCGTCTATTAGCTATATATACCTTTTAAAAAAATAATAATGAAAATTTTCTTCTGAAAATCTATTGAAACAAGTTGTTAAAAATGTCAGTCATGTTTTTTAATTTACTAATTCCAACTTCAACAAATAGTATGCACTATTATAAATTGTCCAGTAACCATTAGAAATACCAGTGGTAAAGTACTCGAATCGTAATCAGAGTTTTGGGGATTCAAATATATATTTTGAGAGTGCAGAGATCTCTGTGATCAGAGGATTGCTAGTGTTTTTCTTTGTTGTTAAAAAACGCTTCCGTTGTCTAAATTGGTGTACGTATATCTGTCGTTGTTGAAACGTCTTTACGCATACAAAAGTGCGTCGGATACCAGCTCAGGTGTTTTCCTAATCATCTGACCATAGTTCAAACTTACGCGGCTGTGTTCCCAGGTATTTCTTCATCAATAGCCCATTGTACAGCTCTGGATAGATGTTCATTCAACCAAACCAACCAACAATTGAAGCGACAAGTGGAAGAACGGATTAACTAACAAAAATCACTTTCCAAGACATTTTCACTGACAGCAATTTTGAAAAGGGTCGTTTTCCGTTGAGCATCCACTTTCTGTCTCAAATTAAAAAATTGGCATGATACTTTTTCCTATTACCGTCCGTAAGCGTGATTAGTGGTGGTAGGTTAACAAAATCGGCGCGTTTTCGCCCATTTGGCATTTAGGTTCGCTTAATGAAATATAACCATTATAAGTAAAACATATACTTTTCACTGCTCTGTAAAATAAATCAAGCAGAGCTATATAATTTTGAGGGAAGACGCATATGTACTTAGCTTTCATCAACATCAAAATTAGAATTTTTTCAAAAATGTTAGTTAACCTAGCCTCTAGTTATTATTTGACATAGAATTACGTCATTAAAGTACCCTATCAACAGATTCCAGTTCCATGAGTGACATTTGACCAAACCATACATCTCCCGGACCTCTAAAGTGGTTTTCCAACACACAATTCCTACCAGAAAATAACAGCAATTTATAACAGACTGTCACTATCTCTCCCCACAAGATGTAATGGATCCACGGACTTTCCGGTTCTCATCTGTCAAAGAAGTTTCCCTCGATGACAAATGCGAGGGCCCCGCCATTAGCGCCCATTCCTTTCCATGCTATCACCCCCAGCGGCCCCGATAATGCCCCCCCTCTTTGGTCCAAAATACTGATTAATTAGTTTTACGGATGGCAACACGCGGGATCTGTTGAATGCAGGTGATTGGCCAATGATGGCCTGGGACGATATGAAGTGGGGCTTTTCAGCCTGATACACATAGTTTCTGCTTGTATAGATATGTAACTGGGTATGGAAATTCGGCGGGGTTGAAATGATGGACATTATGAGAAGGCGCTGATTGAAGATATTTGCGGGTGTAATGGTGGATATAGTGTTAATGATATAAGAATATTTAAAGTAATTGAAAATTCGATGCTTTAGTGCACAAGCGAGGTAAGTGACAATTAACTCATTTTGAAAGTTTGTATCGTTATTTTTAGGATTGAGAAGTAAAATCGTCAGGGGTTCTGCTAGTTCAAATCATTATTATTATTATATTTAGTTACTATATATAAATTAGAATTTGAGCAAGCACGCGAACTCTTGACGTCAAAATCATGAAAATTGCTCTTAACACATCTGAGCACTAAGGCATTTTTGTATACAAGTTAATGTATGTTCATGTAATATCGCTTTACTACTTCTAGTAAAGCGATATTGTATGAAACTCTCAGATAGACACTTCCATTTTTGAAATGCGATCGCCAGGCTACTTTCGTTATATTTGACAATCGTTTCGTTATTGAATTACTTAAATTTTGATGAAACAAGAATCCTTAAATTTGAACGAGTCATCTACTCAGATTCTTTTATCGGCCCTTTTCTGAGTCATCAGCTCAAGTTTGTTTCTTATATTGTAATAATTAAGTGGAGTATTTTTGGCCGAGTGAATAGAGCATTGGACTCTGGAACGATAAGTCTGCGTTTCGAGTCGGATCGTCGATATTGAATTAGTATATAATTTGAAATAGTTCTCATTTTTGACGAAATAAATTTCGTCAAAAACAAACTGAATTTCCTCAGTGTGACGAAATATTTAATTGTCCGTTTCGTCAAAAATCAGAATGAATTTTTAACAGTGATGGTATATTGTGAGTTGTTAGAATTAGAGAAATTTTAATAGTTTTACCAACAAAATTAATTTTTGGAATTTAAAACTTAAGGTAATTTTAAACACCAGTTAATACTTTCAAGTAATGTATTACACACCTGTAACGATACAGAAGTGAAGTCGCGTCTATTTAATCCGTCGTTGTCAATAAGAATTAATCTGTAAACCTTTCGAATAAATCGAAATACATATATTTTTCAAATGAACTTCTGTAAAGTTAAGGGTGTTTGATCTCTGGAGGTTTATTAATGTGACTTTCGTGTTATTTTAGAAGGTTATTTTGTCGGTGGTAAATTAAATCTTGTATTAACTGTCGAGATGTTTACTTTAGTTAGTAATCCACTCTAAGGTGTTGATCGTGGTCAGTTAGGAATCAAAATATATAAGTATTTGGGGTATTTTAATCCAGTAAGACAAATGTATTTTCTTATTATAAATAAGTTTAAAGATTACGTTTCTTATGAAATCATTAAACATTAACAATTTGCTTAATAATAAATATTTTATATTCAACTAAATTTTTCTTACCACCCTTCAATGAAAAGTGTAACTCAAGAGTTACATAATCTTAAGGTAATTGTGATTTATATTTATTGATTTCTAAACTCATTATGTCTTACTTAGTCAGTACAATATGCATTTGAGTGCACTCAAAAGTGACAAATTTAAATGATTTAAAATAAACTAATACTATGTTTTTAAACAATTTTCCAATAATTCCTACAGTACGAAAGTTCACAAAAAATTAAAATTAAAATCACGCATTAAAAGATTAATCGAAAATTCTTTGCACGAATAACTTTTATTGTTTGAAACTCTCTTGCTATTCATCTAGTTAAAGGCAATTATTTAAAATATCGGACTCAAGAACCAAATAGGAGGACAATGACAAATAGTTACATAAAAATCCACGCCATTAATTGGTAGGTGTCGCCAATCTCAAGAACAATCACAATGTTAACTCAGGTGAAAATCTTTCACTTTTGTCATCAGGACGTGACTAACAGCAACATTTTAGTCGGGGCAGAGGCTTTCAGTATAATTTTGTGTCGGTTTCTAGGCGTGGCGTGATAAACGTCTTGAGTTTTATGACATAATGCCACAATGACTGACGGTTACCTATGGCTTCTGAATTTCAAAACTAGCTGTCATTGGATGTGGTAATCAAGATGACAATTCAGTGTGTATGAAGTATGTTAATTTTTTACATGAATTATTGTTACCTTAAATCGAAAGCTACTTAACTCTTTGGTAATTGCAATGATTGGTTTGTAATTTTACCTGGAGATTAGTAAAAACTTCAGTATATCAGAAATATATTGAATTCCTTGACATAAATGAATGAGCGAGATTAAAAAGGGAAACATTGCACTCGATTACTTTCAGAAAAGCGAAGAAAAAAGCCTGTTCCGTCTTAACTACCAGTCAAATATGAAAACTTACAATTGTTCCTTTTTAAAGGAGTATTTGTGACTGCAGTGTTATTAAATGTTTAATAATAATAGCATTTTGTAATCTGAGTGCATTCAAAGATAGGTATTCAAAAGTAAGTAAAATGTACTAATTTTTGAATAAATTCAATGCTTATCATGGCTCCGAATGTATAAGTTTCAATTTTGATAAAGACGTACTCAAAAATGAGTAAAATAGAATAAAAAGGGCAGTTGCTTGCCTACGTTGGTTGCCTTTAAAAATAACTTTCAATAATTATCGACAATTACAACAGAGACCTACCGGGAATCAAACACATATCCTGAGGCACCATAGTCTAGTGCCTTATCCTTTATACTACCAGGGCGATGTGAAGAAGTTATAAACAGAAGAACTGTGGTAAAAACGTGTGCTATAAGAATGAGAAATAAAATGATTGAGCTGTAATAACTCCGTTTCCATTTAAGTAATCGACATCAAATAATGTGTGAAAAACATCTTCTGAACACCTATTTTAAGTTTGTCAGGTCGCTTTGTTCAGATAGCTTGAGCAGAAGCTGAGATTAGCAATAATAAATCACACTGCTCATTTTTGCGAAAGTACGATTACTTAAATTTGAGTACTTCGTCGCTCATTTACGGTACAATTGTACTTAAAGTAAAACAATTAGGTTCCTGTGCTCATTTTTAAGCACTTTTTTTTCACAGTGTGAGGTTTAGGAAATAATTTTTTTATTTACAGTAAATAATTGTCTTTTTATATACATTTTTTAGTATTACTTAAATTAATTATATTTATCAATTTTTAGAAATATGTACAATAACTGCTATAATTTTTTTTTCGATTTGTCTCTCCAAAAATCAAGCCCATTTAGGTGACAACTGTTTTTCCCTTTTATCCACTGTTTTATTCATCCGTGGTATTCCACATTGTCCAGGTGAAAATGTTGTTGTAAAATTATCTGTACTAATCAGGAGTATAAAGAATAGTTCTTGAAACATCTTCAAACTCCTTTTTCTTGATAGGAACTCAACCGTTATAGGCCCCTTGAGAGGCTAAGGATAATATTTAATCCTTTTTAAAAATATGTGAATGTTTTGTCGTGATATGCTTTCCATGAACTCTCTTGTGGTGGAGTATCCTCTCTCTTTGCTTAAAAAAAAATAGATGTTTACACATACTACATTCAAATGGTTGTTCATTTGATCGAGGTTTCAAGATTTTAGCAGCCATCTTAAAAAGAGGAGACCACCAATTTTTTTTTAATAATCATTTCTCAATGACAGCACTTTAAATAAAGGGGGAATATTTTTTGCACATTCAATCATTTCATGAAATTGGACAAAGGAATAAATTCGGTCAAAGCATCGAATACCACTTAATTACTTGAAAGGTATGATCGCATGAAATAAAGGCACAACTTCATTGTAAAAATTATGTACTTAAAAATAAGTAATATGTACTCATTTTTTAAAACATTCGATGCTTATCGTAGTTCCGAATACATAAAGTTTCATTTTTGAATGAGTAAAATGAGTTCAATGAATAAAAGGAGTAAAATGTGTAAAATGAATAAAAAGAGAAGTTGCTTGCCTAATTGGCTGTCTTCGTAAATTAATTTCAATAAATATGAACAATTACGACCAAGACTTAACGGTAATCGAACCCAGATCCTCAAGTACAGCAGTCCAGTGCTTTATCCGTTGTACTATCAGGGCGATGTAAAGAAGTTATAAACAAAAGAAATGTTAAAAAAGTGTGCCAAAAGAATGGGAAGTAAGACAAGTTGTAATAACTCGGTTTCCATTTAAGCAATAGACATCAAATGTGGGAAACCATCTTCTGAACAACTCCTTTAAGTTAATCAATTTTGTTAACATGGCTTGAACAGAAGCTGAGTTTCGCAATTTTAAATTTCGTTGTATATTTTTGAGAAAGTACGGTTACTGAATTTTGAGTACGTCATTTGAGTACTGAAAGAAAGACGAGTATGTTCAGGTTCTCATTTTTAAGTACCTTTTTCTTACATCGTTCTTTGAAGCATCGACGTCCCATAGTAGAATAAACTAAAATTGAATTTGTCGTTTATTTACAATATTCGATGACGCTCGTAAGGTATTCCAATGAACTATTTCAGTTAATTTTGAATAATAAGTGGAATATTTTCCTTTTTATTTTGACTTATTCAATTTATTAAATCTAATTGTGGTCCGATGACGCGAGTTGGCACAGTTCGACCAAATTTGGCTCTTGCGCGATAAAAGTTTGCCTTCGTGGCCCAGAGGATAAAGGCATCAGCTGGGAATCGGAGAATTCCTAGTTCGATCCTATGCGACGGACTTGACAAAGAAAAGTAAAAAACTAGTGATTGTCTTTTAGCAGTCTTTTGACTGGA
Organism: Troglohyphantes excavatus; assembly: GCA_963932185.1. Taxonomy (NCBI): domain Eukaryota; kingdom Metazoa; phylum Arthropoda; class Arachnida; order Araneae; family Linyphiidae; genus Troglohyphantes; species Troglohyphantes excavatus. The sequence goes on from OZ010673.1 coordinate 22,834,768, forward strand.
AGGTTGCTTGACTACAAAATACTAGAAAAGTTATCCCGAACATCCACAAAAATTATCGGCGTGTATACGGGACTGGCGCACTATAAATCTGATCGGGGTCCAAAGTACGGACGTTTATTGAAGGCGTTGGGTGCCAGTGCAGGTGTTGTCCTCGTCATCTGACCATGGTTCAAAAATATGAGGCATCGTTCCCGGGTTTTCCCTTCGAGATAGACCCTGAAACGTCGCCAATAGTCCACTGTGCAGCTCTAGTGCGACGTTATCAATCGCACCAAACCAAACTTGCGCGATAAAACGCTAACCAACCAATGTTCTGACGCCTATTGAGCTTGCTTCGTGTACCAACTCAGATGTTGTCCTCGTCATCTTACCGTAAGTCAATAATACGAGGCAGTATTTCCGGGTCTTTCCCTAGAGATAAATCCCGAAAGGCCATCAATATCCATTTAAGCAGGTCCAAGGCGACATTAATCGAACCAAACAGAAAAACTCACCTTATCAAGAATCTAGAAAATCCATGAAATATCACACTGTATCAATTCGAAATTGAAACCCAAATCCATATATCAACTAACCTTGAAAAATCAATTATTTTCTAGATATAATAATCGTCCAATGTAACAATTCTGCGAGTTAAGTCTATTGGAAATGTTTTTGAGTATCGCAAACACGTAACATGTTGACACAAAAAAGTTTCAGGGCAAAAAGCAAGGGACCGAATATTTGTAGAAGGGGAGTTTTAGCACACCATGGCCTGCAGCTAAGGATGGGAAATTTGAAGATGCATTGCATGCTTCTGGGGGGGGGGGGGGATATAAAGAAAATATTGTTCGGAAACTGGACTTATTCTGTTTTTTAAAACGATACGGAAGCCTAAAAAAAAGTTGTTGTTCAGCCACCCTGAAGAACTATTGTCACTTTCTATAGTTTAATAAAAACTGAAAATATGGATTCGGGATACGTTTTGTATTCATGAATTCGCAGACATTGTAATAAAAATAGTTTTTTTTTGTTATAAAAAAGAGCCAGTTGCGAAGGGGTGAGCTGCTTCCAAGCATTTCACACTTGAGTGGATTATTTTGCTTTTTTTTTTATCTGATGAGAGGATGGAAATATTTCGTTGCTTATTCAAGCTTTTATCATTTTTTGGCAAGAAAATATATTATAGGGATTTTTATTTTTGTGTATGAAGTTAAGAAAATATCGGATTTTAAGTTACTAGGGTCTGCGTCCAAGCAGTATATTATTTATTTATATAATGAACTGGGTTTTGTGTAAAATCAATCTGCATTGCTTCTAATATTTGGGTTATACAATTAAAGGAAATCAATATATTATACTAACGTACTTGTGATATATGGTTAAAGTGTTTTGGTATTTTAAAAGAAACAGTTTATTTTAATTGTATACATTGTTTATAAACGTATTTAAAAATAAGTTCATACACTATTAAAAATAGGAACTCAAAAATAAGTAAAATGGACCCATTTTTGTGTACATTCGATACTTGTTATGGCTCCGAATACATAAGTTTCAATTTTGAAAAAGACATGTACTCAAAAATAAGCACAATGAATAAAAATAGGAGATACTAGCCTACATAGGCTGCCTTCACAAATCCCTTTCAATAAATATCAACAATTACAACCAAGGCTTACCGGGAATCGACCCCATATCCTCAGGTACCGCAGTCCAGTGCCTTATCCGTGCCAGGGCGGCGTGTAGAAGTTATAAACAAAAATAATGCTAAAAAGGTGTGCCAAAAGAATGGGAAGTAAGATTTGTAATAAATCTATTTCAATTTAAGCAATCGACATCAAATAATGTAGAAAAAACCCATCTGCTGAACAAATATTATAAGTCTGCCAGGTGTATTTGTTAAGATATTTGAACACAAGCTGAGAATATCAATATTAAATCACACTGTTCAGGTTTGCGACAGTACGATTGCTTAAATTTTAGTACGTCATCGCTCATTTACGATTGCAATTGTACTAAAAAAACCGAGTATGTTCAGGTACTCATTTTTAAGTACCTTTTTTTACAGTGTACTTGCATACTTGTGATATATGGTTAAAGTGTTTTGTTATTTTAAATACATAGTTTATTTTAATTTTATACATTGTTTTTAGACGTTTTTAACAACAAGGATTGGGAATTTGGATAAACTGCTAAAACTTTTTTGAAAATGTTCTGATATCTATTTAATTACAGGGTAGTCACACATTGTTGGACGATGGGAATTTTTTGGCTGTTTAACTATATATAATAAACTATTCTTTAATGCTATGCTTTATACTTTTAAAGCCAACAATTTGTGACTATCCTGTAAATCAATATCCAAGTATTTTTTCATATTTAAGGTTTGGTGGAATTAAGTATATAGGTTATATTTAGAGTCGTTTAATATTAAACATCAAAGTTATAATTTAAAGTAAATATTTTAAGTTTCCCCCTTTTTATCACTTTATAATATGTTAACTGTTTATATATGTAACTGTATCCTTGATTGACACCATTCTATGGGGGAAAACACTTCCTTTAACTATTGCACAAGGGGATTTAGGTATTAAAGTATTTAATTGAAAGTATGGCACTGTATATATTTATTTAGAATTAATATAATAAGTACACATATTTTTAATTAAAACTGTTTTATTAATTGCTCAAACATGGGAGATGGTCTAGAGTTTAAATCTAATTATGCCCCACTGAAGATTTGTAGAGCAGGCATGGATGCTGTACGTTAAATCTGCTGTGGTTCAAATCTTCTTACATTGGTTGTAGTTTAAAGTTTAAGAATTATCTGACCATAGGTTTAAATTACTAAGCAGTAATCTCGGGTTTTTTTATTTTCAATATAGGCCACAAACTGCCATCAATGTTTCATTTGTATACCTATAGTGCAACGTTAACCAACCACAAATCTTTTATAGAAATTAAAATTAAGCATACACACTACCTTTTACAATGTGTATTACCATTTCTTATACTTAATTGAGCCTCATAAAAACTCAATACTATTTTAAAATACGTTTGTCATATTATTTACAATTCATAAAACCGACTTCTCTAGGAAATCAGCAAAATACTATTTAATAATTTTATTTTTAAGTATACCGTAGTAACAATATTTCATTCTGATTTTTATTTTTTACAAAATATTATTAAGTAATTTTAATTCAATTCTCTGATTGTATTAAATTTTAAATATATATGATAATCTAAAAAAAAAACCGAGAATCTGAAACATAAAAATACGTTTAAAATATATATGTATTACTAAAAAACCTGTTATTAACTTTCATTTCTACTGGGTAATTATATTTTTTCCTACAAATTGCGAATCTATGATCTCAGTAATTCCCCATAAACTTTTTATTAATTCCAAGGTAATTTCAGCGTATCGTATGCATTTTTATTAACCATCATATTTAATTTGTAACTCGATTATGACCAATAAACTAGGTTGTTACAAACTATTTAAATGATGCTAACGATTGTTTCTATTTAATAGGCTTTTAGTGAAAGTAATAAATGTTAAATGACTATAGAATAATAAATCGCATCTTTTCTACAGAATAGTTTTTAATTTCGTTTAAACGTGAATTTAGGAATTGATTAAAGTTAAATCGGAAAAAGGGAAATTCGACTTTCTATTCAATTGGTTGAAAAACTTCGGTAAGTTTGGTAAATGGATTGGAGGTGCATAATTAATTGTACTTTAAAAGATTTATCATTTGATTACTTGATTTATTACCTATGCAGATCGGTGATTTGTTCTATGGAGAGAATCATATATATTATTTCTTTACTGAAGATCCCTTTTACTGCCCTTGTACTCAACGGACCTTAACACATGAGGTTTCAAAAGAAGGAGAATTTTCAAGAGAAGTAAAGTATCGTACTTTCATTTCATAATATCAAGGTTTTTTTAAAAAGTGCATTTAAATATAATTAATTTAAACGTGTTAAATTATATATTCATTTCATATAAAAGTACTTTTTAAGAACTTAAAAAGAATTAACTTTAAAAGAATTATTAAAAGAAAAGAAGAATTATTAAAAGAAAAGAAGAATTATTAAACGAAAAGAAGAATTATTAAAAGAAAAGAAGAATTATTAGAACTTTAAAAGAATTATTGCATAAAGAAACAACTTTAAAATTATTTTCGAGACATAGCCAGAATGTGCCTTTGTTGCATAATCAGTAGATCACGGGACTTCAAAACAATAGATCGAGAGTTCGAATCCCGACTGAGGCATTCCCAAGCAATGCGAGGCCAAATAGTTAGTTTTATTTTATAGTTTATTAAATCCGTGGGGATATTCGAAATAGTTTGTAATTAAATTTCAGCTGAACATTCTTTAATAGTAATACTTATTAATATGTACTTACTATGTATATAGTTAAAATTATGTATTTATGTGTATGATTGTTGTGATGTTATAAACTCTCCTATTTAACCTGAAATGGACATTGGAAGAGTTAGTAAATTCAAAGTTTAAAAAAAATATTCGTTCTTTTATTTCTTAATAACGTGGCAGATTCTCTCTATTTTAAAAAAAAGTAAGCCCTAGGGGGAAAAAGTAAGTACTAGGGGGAATTTTCAGTTCTTTCAATGTTATTCAGATCGTCTCTCAAAATGTAAAAGTCCTAAAATTACGAAATTAAGTGAATTTGTTAAGAAATGTTTGATAAATAAGAAGAATATATTTTTTTTTCAATACTGTTATTAGTTTATAAGTTATTTAATATTAAAGTCGTCGTTGATAAAATTTCGCTTACAACTAATTTTGTCCGTCGAGTTTCTGAAACACTATTAAGAGGAGATATCCAATTTTTTTAGGGAGTGTAGAAATAGGTTTGAACTGGAAATCCAAGTAAGCATTTTTTTAAATTCGAATTAGTTTTGGATTTATAAATTTTTTAAACATTTAAACACGCTCCACTTTTTGAAGTTTTTTCACCCTCATTTTTGAAACGTGATTTCTAAATTGCTATAAGTCATTTAAAATTACATATTCTCTTATTCAAAAAAATATATTAATGTTCGTTAAAACGTCTTCTTTCTGATGTTATAAAGATTGTATTTCTATCTTTACAATTAAATTAGATATGGTCAATTAAGATAGGTATAAAAAATAGCGAAGAAGGATAAAAATGTCGGATATTTCGAGAAAATTTTAATTTGCAACTTTTTGTCTCATTGTTCCGCTTGCATCTCAAAAAGTAAATGTCCTAAAATTATGAAATTATGCCAGTTTATTAAGAAATGTTTGGGTAATAAAATTAGTATTTTCTTTTTTCAATACAATCAGTATATTAGACGTTATTTTATGTTAAAGTCATGATATTAGAAAATTTTGAAAACAATTCATATATTTTTGGATACTTGTCTTCCAATTTTCAACAAAAAAATAAATAAAAAATTAGGGATATAGATTAAACTATTGGCTACAAATGATCCAGAGCGTTTGTGAAATTTCGATTTAGTTTTGTAGTTATAAATTTTTAAATAATTGACGAAATGTCTGAAATAATCGTCAATTATACGGGTAAAATTTTAAGTGATAAATTAAACTGCTCTAAATAGTTCAAAAGTATACTTTTTTCCCGTTAAAAAAATATAGTTATGTTCGTAAAATCTTTCTTTCTTGAATGGTATCAATACTGAAATTCTATCTTAAAAAATAAATTAGATGTAACTATTTATGTGAAGTACTATAAATATTATTAAAAGATACTCCGGAAGGAAATGCCAACATTGGCAAAATGCCAACGTGTATTTGGCTGCCAACGGCGAATTATTATTAGCGCCAATTCTCAATTATCTTACTTTATATAAATATAAGTTGGCGATTAAGCCTATTTATTCTTGGCGCGTTTATGCTGTTGTTTGTTTACACATGTTTCGCTTTTCAATGAGCACAATTGCGTTGAAGCAGTTCTATAGTTGAGTTTTTCCAGTTATGGGGGGGGGATTGGGGGGAAGCATGCCCCCCCCTGTAAACTTGAAACCTTAAAAGTTGGGAATTTCGAGTTTTAAAAATCTCTGAGTTGGGAAAATTTATGCCTCAGGCAAATTAATATTATTAGCAAAGGAAAGCGACGGACTACTAGAAATTGCCCAACTTTTATTAAGATGAAACTTAAATTAGACCTCAAAACGGACCACTGCATTGGAACATGCGTGCGACAAACCAATACTTTCGAAAGAACTGTTTAATATTACCTATAAAAAAGCTGAAAATGTCTTATAAGTTGGAACTGGGAATTTTTTTAGCACTGTTGTGTTGTGCAATTTCGAATAGGTAGGTGTGGTCTGGTTAAATAACGTCACACTAGAGCTGCACATTGAACTACTGGCGTTGGTTCGAGCAAAGCGCCCTTGATTTGTTATTGGTACGTATTTACTTACTACATCAAGGACGCTTTGGTTCGAGGCCTTTCTCAAAGAAAAGACACGGGAACGATGCCTCATATTGTTAACAGTGGTCAGATAACGAGGACAACACTTCAGCTGGTACCCGATGTCCTTAGGTTGGGAATTTTGAATCGTTAAGTTGGGAAATTTCTTGTCTCAACATACTAAAAATAAATTTGTGTGACGGCACTGCCAGTATTAATTTATATAACTAAAAAAGGTATTGTTGTTAGGACACATTGTCATTGCCTACAGTGTATGAAGCCGGTATTGGTTTGCGAAGCAAACTAAAGAGGATTGCGTAGCAATCCTCTGGGGGTTGGTGGAGCGTTAGCGGAGCAGGGGGCGGAGCCCCCTAGTTCTTTAAAAAATCTTATTTCAACGTGTTTTTAAGTGCTTTACGTGTGATACAAATAAAATCCGAAGAGAAATTACTTAAAGCATTGTTTGAAAGTTAAAAAATATATTTTGTTGTCAAGCAATATACCTTTTTCAAACCCGAAAAGAATGTGCCCAATATACCTCATTAATGGTTGTGGAAAATGGTGCGAACACTGAATTTTAGTCCAATTGATATAGTAGTTTTATACATGACAAATACTATAGAAAATATTTTCTTGAATCTTAGAGATATAAAAGTATGTTATTTTCGTTACAGTATAATAAGTTATAAACATTTACGTTATTGTTTTAAATGTAACTTGTAATATTTCGAATGTATAATATTTTGTATAACAACTACCTTCTCAAATTGATCGTAATTGTCATTCAAGACCAGATAATTTATTCACAGTGCGATTTCCAATTTTAAATTGGTTTAAGTATTAAATGAAAAAGGGAAGGATGAACGAAATAAAAGCTTTGTTAAAATGTTAAATAGTTTTGTTTACAAGCTTTAAAATGTAAGAAATATCATTTTTTTAAAAAAATTTAATAGAATGGTTATTAAATACCACATAATAGTAAGTTATGCATGACATGAATCGTGATTATGTTACAGTAATATTTAAAATTTCGGAAAAACTGTTTGCGGTTCTAGTTTAAATGTCTAGTGTTCTAATTCCATATTAAATCTGATTCCAAATCGGAATTTAAATCATTTGATATTAAATTTGCTATATAAATTTGGACATTATTTCAAATTGATTGATTAATAAAGGTGCAAAAGGAGTTATATGCTCGGTAAGTTAATGTGAGTAAATCTTAAAAAACTGTCAAATTTTAAGTATTATTAATACAATAATATTTATTCTGTAAAAGATCCCTAAAGTGTGTAAGTTCTCAGGTTACTGAATAATTTATTATCTAAAATATAAGTTTCACAGAATTTATTTGGCAACTGGAATAAGAACGTAACTGGTTTTGCTAATGTATGAACCGGCATTTTTTTTTTCGAAACAGCAAATTACTCTACATCCACTTTCAACCAATCACGTTTGCTGACTCTAACATTCGTGTTTACTGACTTGCTTACTAAATGATTTTGTATTTGTGTATATTTCTTGATTAGGATGGATATTGCTACTTTTACTTCTGAGTGACTTTGTAAAAAAATATTATTAAATAACGGATTTTTTTTTATTACCTTTAAATTAAAACCACAATTATAAAGTACCTATTGATACCCAAATATAATGTTTCGAATTTTCGGTTATAAATGGTTTTGCATTTGAGTTTTGTAATTTTTTTTACTTTTAAAACACTTTTCTTAAAGATAATGGAACACCATTCGCATTTGACAATTTAAATACAATCTATATATTTTCTAATAAAAAAAAACTTATAATAAAGACAGCATTCATTCAAGCAATACATAAATTAAAAAAAAAATACATGCGAACGGCTTCCACACTAATAACAGAGTATCAACTTCCCGCCACACAACACGACGACATAAAAATTCGAACTTAAAAGGGCGTGCATTATAACGTTTCAATTAAAGAAACATCCAATCACCATTCTTCGCACCTCCGTTTTAATCTGGCGACTTATTCATAGGGCGTCCACAAGGGGGGAGGGCGCCAGTGCCTTGAATTAGAGCCAAATTGGACGCAGAAAGGAAACGCCAAGAAAAAGAATAGGATATCTCGTGTAATGGATGGCAATTTGGCGCCCAAAGAAAAAGAAAAAAGATCATTGCGTGAAGTGGCCTGACTGGACTTAATTTATGGCAGGTGTTGCAACCGGAATCGTCGGCACAATCACGTTAAGTCCTGAGACCCCAGACCTCGAATTGAATTAATGCTGAGGGCTTCTCCTTTTACGCCCTATTAAGCAAGGGTTATCATTGTTACACTGTTATTTTGTATATGTGGCATTTCTTTGTTGCGGTGGGAAATAATTAAATTTCCCCTGTGAAATATTTTGTTGAGGGGTAATGTTTTTTTTTTGTTGAGGATATGGAGATCTCATTGTTTGTTTTATTTTGCCGAGAATAGAATAAGTGGATTTGAGATGTGTAGTAATGATGATGAAAGGGTGTATTTCATTAATAAATAATCGAAATTTAAATGTTCGGCCCTGCGTTGCTGAGGAACCTGTCTCGCATTGGTCTCAGCGCAGTGGCGGTTCGTGCACTACAGCAAATACAGCCGGGCTGCACCTACTTTTATTAATGTATTTTGTAACTAAGATATTTTACTATTTTCTTAAAAAAAGATTAGAATTGGAAATGAATATGAAATTTCAACGGTAAGTAAAAAAAAAATCTCCGATAAATAGCAAACCTGTTTCCGTAATGCACAATCCGGAGAGGAAAAAATTCCATTCAATTAAAACTTCAGCCAAAAAGCGAAGTTCTAAATCGGCTGCATCGTTGCCATGGCAACCTTACGTAGTATGACTTCCCCTACACGCTAAAATGGAGGATATTGCGACGTAAATGCAACCAAAAAAGATTTTTTCAACTCTGCTGTACTTGGGATTTCGATTAAATGATTGGTTAATACGTGAATCGGTGGGAGGGGGTGGGAGAAAATGAGAATTTCGAAGAATCTCTCCAGACGGAAATAGTTTTCGATAAGTTTACACGTCTGTTGCTGTTTCTTTACTTAAATTAATATTAAAATTGACCGATTCGCAAGTTTAAAAGAAAGGAGAATTGATTTAATTTTCAAAAAATAAGTAAGTGTTTTCTATTTTTTTTAACATGTTATTTTTCATAAAAGTTGAAAGAAAACTTTGACTTGAGTTTGAGTAATAAATTTTAAAGAATGTCCGTTCATGTATGGTTATGGAAAGTTGTGTGTGTGTGTGGGGGGGGGGGGGTGTTATATGATTTCGGCTGCACTAACATTTTCGACCACGGGCCGCCACTGTCTCAGCGGTGAAGTTTGGATATTGGGGTGCCAGCTCAGATACTGTACTTGTCATCTGTCCTTGGTTCAAAATAAAGATACACTGTTTTTGAGTATCTTCCAATGGTTAGATACTGAAATTGTTGCCAATAGTCCACAGTGTAGCTCCAGTTCTGTTTTAATGTAAGACCCATTCTAGACGAACGAGTAAAATGCGCGCGAGCTTCTAGGGGTTTCGATAATTCCTAACGTGTGGTATGAATTATAACTCCCTTAACTCTGCGGTCGAGACCTTTTGTCGCTCGGACGTCCAGCAACTCGAGTCGATTTTCAGCATATTTTATGAATTTCTTACAGTGGTGTCTGTGAGTCGCCTCTCGGCTGTAAAGGGTTAAATTTGCCCGGTTCATGATGCATCAATGTGTATATTGAGTGTTATATATGGTAATTTTAATAATTGGCGCCAAACTATGGGCACAATTGAACAGACGGGAGAACACTAAGACAGATAAGAGATACCTACTAGCTCGAACAATAAAAAATCGGTATAGAACATACAAAATTAAGGAATTTTAAGGAAGGAAAATGAACATAAAAGAAACGGAAAGTTCCAATTGCGGCCCATGGCAACCTTTTGTCTGGGTGATAAACAATTGTTTTCTTCTTTGAGAATATGGTAAACCCGGCTCGCTTCGGCCGCAATTGGGCTATTGCCAAAATAAATGTTAAAAAATCTGATGAGAAGAAAGGGTTAATATAGCACGTTAATAACGCCGTAAAAGCCTTAACAATTTTCAGACTTAAAAATCGGTATTCTAATTTATAGAAGCTATAAATAAGCAATGTACAAAATTTATATCGAATAGTCAGTATACAATACAATCGAAGATGTCAGTGCAAGAACAAGGCCACATAACTTTTTTCTGATTTATACTTTTCACTTATTTCTATAAAGAAAAAAAATATTCTATCGGTTAACATAAAAACCAGACATCTCTAAGCAATTGCTATAGGTAGATATATAGGAAAAGGAGCAGTACTTATGTACTATATGCTGCAAGAAACTTTCAGTGCTTTTATTTAACTTTTTTCTGATTTATACTTTTCATTTATTCCTGTAAAGAAAAAAAAATCCTCTATCGGTTAGCACAAAAACCAGACATCTCTAAGCAATTGCTATAGGTAGATATAAAGGATAATAAGCTGTACTTATGTACTACATGCTATAAGAAACTTTCATAGTTTTTCGTCCTTCCTGAAAAAATTTAAAAACTCGAACTAACATGTTCTTGCAACCATGTCTTCCAGTCCAAAATATTTCCTAAAAGTTTCTTTGTAACCACAACTTGTTCATCGAAAATCCTAAGAATAGCCATCGATTAGAATGGTAAAATCAAGTACATTTATCAAAAATCTTATATCATCAATTTGTCATCTGTAGCTGACTTACGATCCCACGGAATTGGTACGAAAATCCAACAAACAGATTCGTTTTTACTTGTCTAAAATACCTTCAGCAAATTATGCGCATAACTTTGAATATCTGATGTGATATTGTCAGGTGGATCAGCCATTTTTCATACAGTGGAGGATTTCTGGAAACAAGCTTGCACTTTGCATGATAGGAAATAAAAACGGAATCGGAAACAAGTTTCTGGAATTGGTAGTAGTATTTTAGATAAGGTATTCAGTTATAAAACTGTTTTTAAAGTAAAATACCTGCACAATAAAAACGATTAGAGCGCAGTTATTACATTTATCTTTTTCATAACTTTTTATTTGGTTAGTTTCTTGTCAGAATTGACTATTCGATGTCCCAATAATACGGTGTGGTCACAAATTGGTTACTGATTGGCTGTATAATGAATCATATTTTTTGCTTTAACTACTGTATTTGTTGCTATTACAGCTTATTCAAAATATAAGAGAGCAAAGTAGTTAATCCAAATGTTTTGTTATGTCCATAGAGCTAAATGTGATACCGCCAAACAATTACCGTTGCACTGTAGAAAAAAAAGGTACTTAAAACTGAGTACCTAAACATACTCGTTTTACTTTCCGTACAATTGAATTTTGCATCGTAAATGAGAGAGATGTACTCAGATTTATATAATCGTACTTTCGCTACAACGATGAGCATGATTTAATATCAAATTCTGTTCAAGCCGTCTTAACAAGCGACCTGACAAACTTAAATTGTTTGTTCAGAAGATGATTTTCCACGTTATTTGAAGTCGATTGCTGCATTGGAAAATTAGTTATTGCAACTCAATTATGTTACTTCTCATTTTTTGCCACACCTTTTTAACATTTCTTCTGTATTTAACTACTGGTAGTACAACGGATAAGGCACGGGGCTGCGGTGACTGAGGATCAGGATAAGTCTAAGTCTTGGTTGTAATTGTTGACATTTATTGAAAGGGATTTATGAAGGCAGCCTATAAAGACAAACATCTGCTCTTTTTATTCATTTTTACTTATTTTCAGTAACATGTCTTTTTCAAAAATGAAACTTATGTATTCGTAGCTATGATAAACATCGAATGTACTCAAAAATGAGTTTATTTTACCTATTATTGAGTACCTACTTTTAACAGTGTAGTTGTACATATGTAATAGACATTTCAGTACAGCGGCACCTAAACTTCGTACTTGAGTGAAGAGTCAAATGTGATTGATGAAATTTTAATTTCAAAGAGCGCAGGTCAAATAATGTATAATGGTGACTGATGTGGTGTTGTATATTAAAACTACCAAAAATTCAAAGAATGAGTTAATGTTTTTAAATACTAACGTGTGGTCGTGGGTCAATTAGTTCCTTTCGTGAGTAAATTAGTTCCTTTCGTGGGTCAATTAGTTCCTTTCGTGAGTCAATTAGTTCCTTTTGTGGGTCAATTAGTTCCTTTCGTGGGTCAATTAGTTCCTTTCGTGGGTCAATTAGTTATCTTCGTGGATCAATTAGTTCCTTTCGTGGGTCAATTAGTTCCTTTCGTGAGTCAATTAGCCTTCGTGGGTCAATTAGTTCCTTTCGTGGGTCAATTAGTTCCCTTCGTGAGTCAATTAGTTCCTTTCGTGGGTCAATTAGTTGCTGTGTATATTCGAAATTTATCTTTGAACCCGACTATCCCTCTCTTTGAATCTATCCCATTATGTAAGTTGCATGGTAAACACTATTTTAGTTTTTTTTGGTTTGTGTAGTTGAAAACAAGGATCGGTATATCGTCGGCTTTATTTACAAATCACGGAACTACCATGGAAAAGACCTGTAGCTTTCAACAGATATCTCTTGTAATTTTATCAGTAAAGATTCATATTTTCTTATCGTTATATTAGTTTAAATTGATAGCGTACTTTTAAAGTTAAACTAAACACTAAAATAGCTTAAATTTGAAATCTTCATAAATATTAATTTGTATCTATTTCCATAAATTACCATTTCCATAAGAATCATTTTACACATATCGTTTATAAGCCAGGAAAGATTTTATTTTAATAACTAATACAAAAAATTAACATTTTATTGGATGTGATTTTGAAACGTTAAAATTTTATTTTAATAATAATTTTAAATTGACTGTTTTATTTCAAAGTAACCAAACCTTTGAAATTGGTCTTTAATGTGTTTGCTATGGAGAGGGACGGACGGAAGGAGATAGGGGTGGGGGTCGTCCACAAATGATGTTACGCTTGCTCGGGAAGAGCTGTGACACTTTGCGACAAGGAGGGGTTACAAGAAGTGTGACATACCACACATCGCATAAAGAATATTGCAAATCAACAGAGACAACACAAAATTTTTTGACAAAATTAATCAATTAGCTTCCGGTTTGAATCTATATGGTTGCAGTTGAAAAATAAAGTTGTAAAATAATATATCCGCAACCATCTACATTTTAGTATCTTAGTGCTTTATTTCTATAACTGCCAGTATATGTATATGTATATTACGTTCTACATTGGTATTATTGGCAGAAGACCAATTCAAAAATTATAGGGAGTGGCATGAACTAGTTCCATTCCCAGAATTTTTAACAATTTAAAAAATATATACTCTAATTAGCAGTTATGCTAATTCGAAATTAGGCATTAATAAACAGCAAATAGTTGTTAATTATTTATAATTTGATATTATTAATAATGTGATAATTATTAATAATATAATATGATAATTATTAATAATATAATATGATAATTATTAATAATATAATATGATAATTATTAATAATATAATATGATAATTATTAATAATATAATATGATAATTATTAATAATATAATATAATTATTAATAATATAATATGATAATTATTAATAATATAATATGATAATTATTAATAATATAATATGATAATTATTAATAATATAATATGATAATTATTAATAATATAATATGATAATTATTAGTAATATAATATAATTATTAATAATATAATATAATTATTAATAATATAATATGATAATTATTAATAATATAATATGATAATTATTAATAATATAATATGATAATTATTAATAATATAATATGATAATTATTAATAATATAATATGATAATTATTAATAATATAATTTGATAATTATTAACAATTTGATAATTATTAACAATTTGATAATTATTAAAAATATGATAATTATTAATAATTTGATAATTTAATGTGATAATTTATAATAATTTGATATTGTTAATAATTTGATATTATTAATAATTATTAATATTTTGATACTTATTTTCACTGAGGAATTTGCATATATTTCTTAACATATTAACAATTTTGGGTAGAAAATTTCGACTATGTTTCCTCCCCCCCCCCCCCCCTCTTTCCTGCTCATATGGTAGAAAATAAGTGACATGTGACAGTTTGTGACATAGGGGGAGGGGTCAAAAATAAGAAAAAGTAGTGTGACATCATTTATAGACGCCCCTATCAAGCTTTATATTGTCAAAATGTCTCCAACTGTCATATAAGTTTCACAGATGTTATTCGCCCTATTTTTTGAAATATTGTCCTTGCCACCAGACGTCGAACATCTGTTCTTCCGTGTTTCTGAAATTGATTATGAACTTTTTTTCCCCCTCTTTGTTTTGCGATGTACTTAAATAGCAGCCGTTGTATAAAATACAAAATAATCCTTTATAGTAATTTATCGAAAGATAAGAATAATATCCTCCGGAAATATGGAATTAAATTGATCTTTTTTGCATTTAGCTGCTCTTTTGGGAATCGAAAGAAAGCACACATATCTTTTAGTAAAACATGCATTTTGATTGAATAACTAAACTGCTACTTGTATTTGGAAAATATTCTATGTAATAAAATGAATTCAAAACATTTCTACACAGCTTAATACGCCGGCTGAATTAAAGTAGCTGTGTAACTCGATGACGTGAAGATTGACTCGTAAGTTTTTTATCCCGGTCAGACAACGAAAAAATACGTCAGCTCGCACCCTATTCTCCATTCCATGCGAAATTTCCGCATTGAAACCAAGTGAAGAAAAATTTTGGACAGTGACAGATTTCATGTTCACCAGCTCACTGAACACTGTAATATTTGGTAGAGCGACGAAAATCGAATTTGAAACTCTTTCGCTACACAGTATATAAAAAAAAGGTACTTAAAAATGAGTACATGAACCAACTCGTTTTTCTTTGAGTACAATTGCATCGCCAATGTACTCGAATTTAAGTAATCGTACTTTCTCAAAAATGATTAGCGTGATTTAATATGGATAATCTCAGCTTCTGTTCAAGCCATCTTAACAAAGCGACCTGAAAAACTTAAAATAGTTGTTCAAAAGATGGTTTTCCACATAATTTGATGTCGATTGTTGAAATGGAAATTGAGTTATTACAAATTCAATTATCTAACTTCCCATTCTTTTGGCATACCTTTTTAACGTTTCTTCTGTTTATAATTTATTCACGTCTCCCTGGTAGTACAACGAATAAGACACTGGGCTGCGGTACCTGAGGATCTGGGTTCGATTTCCAGTAAGTCTTGTTGTAAATGTTGATATTTATTGAAAGTAATTTATGAAGGCACACTACTGAGGAAAGCAACTGCTCTTTTTATTCATTTTTACTCATTTTTAAGTACGACATTTTCATAAATGAAACTTGTCTATTCGGAGTTATTCTATGATAAGCATCGCATGTACTGGACAAGTATTTGATGGCACATGATCTCTAATATTACCAAAATTCCAATTCTTTAAATCTAAATATATTTGTTATATCATTTTATATATGATGCACCTTTTGATTGGTTGAAGAAAAAGTCTTTCAAGAGCCACCAAAAGGGTTACTGGCGACGGTTTGAGATCTATCCCGAAAGAAAAGACGTGGGTCAGCCCCTGTAACTGTTTAGTAATTTTTGAATATGGGCAGATAACGAGGCCACTCCTGACTTGGCACTTCACGAATTTAATGTAGAAGTAAGAAAGTTTGAACCAAGACAGATTTAACATGCACCACTTCTCTATAAACAGCGGCTGTTTTTTTTGGTATGCAAGGAACGAGAGTGGTAACTCTCTGATTACGAGCTAGCTGCGCTCTCAAAGTCTAGATTTGGACCATACTCTTCTGGTAAGGTGTTCGTTTCTTCTACTAAACGCCCCCCCCCCCCCCCCATACGACGGCTGTAATGCGGTTGAAGTATAATTAAAAAAATCTGTAAAAACCATCTAGATGTATATTTTCAAAAATAAAATATGTATTAGACATTTAATTTAAACTATCTTCAAATGATAGCAACTTTATATTTAATTGTGCTCGATACTCAGAAGAATTAAGTATATTTATAGTTAATTGACCGTTTTATTTATTTATAAGTATAATATGGAAATTGATAAAATCATATTTATATTGATACTTTTTGTGCTCCGGAAAATGGATATGTTCTACATTTTCTATTAATGAATTCTGCCTTTTGCCAAGGAAGTAAAAAGTTATGGGCAATTTAGTTTAACGGCCATATAAATTATTATGAAGTTTAAACTAAATTGCCATTATTTTAAAACTTTATTTCGCAAGTTGAGGGATTTATTTTTAAAACTTCACAGTACAATATATTTTATAGTATTAATTTATCTGTGTTATGCTAAAACGCCAACTGATTTGCATTAATGTTATATATTTTCTTGTAGTATTAAAACAAGAATAATTGATGTTCTTTGCTTTAACATTTTTGTACATCTACTACATATATAAATATTAAAAAGTTCAGTTTTCTTTTTCTTTACATGTCATGCGTGGAAGAAGTTTTACAAAGGATATGCTCTTAACCAAAGTTTAAGGTTTTTCTTCGTACCAAAATAATTTAACGGTATATGCTCATGTTGAATACATATAAAATATTAAATTTCATACTATATGCATTACATATTATACACGTCTTAAATATACGGATTCAAGTCTTTAAATCATCAAGTTAAAATGTACATTTCGTTTAACTTTTACATAAGTCATAAAAACATGTACTCAACTAACTAAAGAGCCCAGCTCTCATTACGATTCCTATTAAAAATAACTTTACCTTTACTACGAAACCTCAGAAATGTCGACATTAACGAGACCATTATAATTACTTACAAATTTTTACATCTTACAATTTTTATATCTTTTACGGGTATTATATCTTAAAAAAGATTTTGTAAACCTTTTCATATCTGAAGTCTGTTTTTTAAAAATCCCTGAATTCATATCCATAAATCCCTGTGGACTGTGCAATTCCATCTTTATGTTCATCTCTACGTTTCTGATGGTTGTTTTGTCACTGCTGCCACCCTCCAAAAACAAACTTTTCGCAAAGTTGGAAATAACAGAGCAGTGGAGACGTTTCAACATGGCCCATCCTTAGCTTGAACTAGATACACAGAAACCTTTGAATCCGTGCAGCGAACCGGACTAGATATTGAGGGTGCAATTTGACGAGGGTACACATAGTCGGCTCTGTGTTGAAGCTTTATCAAATTCAATTTAACATCTCTTCCGGAAGGCTCTGTTAGTTTAAACAAAGTTCGATGCTGAGCGCCATTTTGATAACGTACGGATGAATGTATTGGAACATTTATACGTTCGAAGTGTGGTTCTTTTTATTGAAGGTATGGGTGAATGGTATTTCGAATCCTTAATCCATTGTTGGGAGCTGAGCGAGTATTGAGCTCTTCACAGAATTGGATTGTAAAGGCGTTGGAGTGAATGAAATTGGGAAACAAATCTAACATTTGTTTGAAATGAGTGGAACACATTTGTTTACAATTTATATTATGCTTAAGTAGTTAAGAACAGTTATGTGAAGCAAAGGTGCTGTGCATTGAAATTAGAATTAATGATGCTAGTTTTTATAACCTAATGGAATTTTATATAATCCCAGGATCTAACAAATTTATTGCTGCTTTCTTAAGATATACATTTTTAAAGCTTTTAGAAATATCAATATTTAGGTTAAATCATCTAGATTAATTAATTTAAGGTTATATGTTGACTTATTATAAAATATGTGGTTCTAAATAACTGCGTATGTCCTTCCGAAGGACGTTATGTACTCAACTACGATTGTGAGGTTTACCCTTCTTACTGAGAGGCCGGAGTGTTCTGAACCAGAACGTCAAGAAAATTCAAAATTGGCACTAAAAAAAATTAAAAATTTCAACTGCAACATTTTTTATGTACAAAAGTGCTTTCGAAAGTTCTTCTATTTGTACGTTCTAAAGTAAAACCCTCTTTACTGCGAAAGCAACTTTCACAAATTCAATATTCCTTTCTCCGACCACACTGTAAAAAATGCTTAAAAATGAGTATCTAAACCTACTCGTTATTCTATAAGTATAATTGCATCGCAAACGGGCGTATGATATACTCAAATGCAGTAACCGTTACTTTCTCAAAAAGTAGAATTGTGATTTGATATTTCTAATCTCATCTTATGATCAATCGATCTTAATAAAACCTATCATACGTAAATCAGTAGCTTAGATGACTTTCGACATTACTTGATGTAGATTGCATAAATATAAACTGACCCATTACAACTCGATTATCTTACATCCCATTCTTTTCGTACACCATTTTCAACGTTTTTTCAGTTTTATAACTTCTTAATATCTCCCTGGTATTTGAACGGATAAGGCACTGGGCTGAAATGTGCTGAGGATCTGTGTTCGATTCCTGGTAAGACTTGTTTGTGAGTGTCGATATTTATTGAAAGTTATTTATCGAAAGTTATTTCAACATGCATCTAGCCATTTTTTTCATGTACTCATTTTTGAGTACATGGCGTTTTTAAAACTGAAACTCATGTATTCGGAGCCATGATAAACATCGAATGCTATCAAAAATTTGCACATTTTAATTATTTTCAAGTACTTATTTTTTTGCACAATTTTTTCATTACTCTATTTCTTACATATTATTTTAAACTTCGAGCATGGATCCTTCATAGTAGAGGAAACATAATGTTATAAGCTCGCTAACATCAAAATGAGGCCAACATGTATGGCCTCAGACACGTGGTTAATTACTTCATTCCATTCATAAATTTTCACTATTACACATTTTCCAATTCATCAGCCAATCGCGAGTATTTTTTAATTCATAATTTTGAAAACAAGTCACGTGTTTGAGGCCATTCGGTCTGAGATGTTGGTTTCACGATTATGACGTCATATTCGCTCTACTACAGTCCATTCATGCTCGAAGATTATAAAGTAATACAAAATAAATAGTTATATTTATCAAATAGGAAATACAAGTTGTGATTTATAAATGTAAATACACATTATCGCCAAAATAAATGGCCAAACCAGCCAAGGAAGAGAAAACTAATACATTTAATTAATTAGAAATATCACGAGCCCTCGTGAGAAATTATGCATTCAAATATACATGCACGCAATCTTTTATAATGAATGACACGGTGTCATTAAACGGCAGCAAAAAAAATTAAATGTGGTAGATTTAGAAATATTCTGTGCCAGTGTTATAATTTTCATTAAAACAAATTGTTACTTAGTTAGTTTTTATTCATTTGCGTTGTAGCGGCTAATGAATTGAAAATTTTGATTAATTTTGATAGTTGAATTGTGGCTGTCTTCAAGTTTTATTTAATATGTTGAATTATTTATTGTGCTTTTACTAGTTATCCATATTTTCTTCAAAATATGTTAAATTTAATAATGTCATATACAATTTAAATAAACAATTTTTTTATTTCTGCAAGTAGTAAATATTAAATGCAAATAGTTTTAATTGGTTTTGAGATTTAATTTATGAAAACAATGTATTTTTAATAATGTTGTTAATTTTATTGTACAATAATTTAATGAATTAAAATGATCATAAAGGATGTAGTTAATTTATTCTAATTATATAATTTTATAAACATCCAAACAAATTGTAAAATGTGGGAAAATTCCTTCAAAACCCTCCATTGAATGGCTTATAGAAAAAGAAAAAAAATATATAAATAAATACATGAAAATAAAATAAATTTAAGACACATCTGGTATAAATTTAAAATAGATATTTTATTAGCATATGTTTATTTTAAAAAATTGCGTGGAAAACTCAAATATCTGAAGAGTTTGTTATTAAATAATTTGGGTTGTTAGTTAACTGAATCAATAAACAAGCAGGGGCGTAGGTAAGGGGGTGGTTCAGGGGGGAACAACCCCTCCCATTGAAAGTGAAGAATAAAAAAAATTGAATTACTGTAAAATTCATAAAAATGCTTTAAAAAATAAAAAAAAATCAATTTCTCGTATAATACTTATAGTTGAATTGCATGAGGGAACACCTGGTATTGTTCAAGGTCCTACTAAGGTTTCAAAGGGCTTCAAAAGCATGTTTTGAGGTTCATTTTTATCTCAAACTATCCCTAAAATCACGCCTCCGTGTTTTATTACCTAGTATTTGAATTTCGGTTGCAAAGGGAAAATATCGTCAAACTTTGCCGTATAAACAAGATGCTCCAAACATATATTATTCTAAACAAGGGTTCTCAAAATTTAAATTTGTTCTCTAATTTATATCCTAATTTGGGAGTGATACTTGCTAATTTAAAAAAAAAGGTAGTGACTAATATTGGTAACGATTTCATGAAAAATAAATGACGTTGCTGTTTCGATATTTATCTGCCAATGTATTTTTGTTTAGTTAAATAAAAATTAATAAGTTTAAAAAAAAATGGGGGCGAGTTTTGAATTTTTTTGGGTGGCGGGGGTTTTTGATTTTGAAGGAACTCCCCCCCCCCCCTCCCAACACACACTTACCCCATCCCCCTCTGGTTGAGGGCACTGAAATAAGTTACCTAAAGAAATTATTTGCTCAGTCACTGAACACTTTATACCTACACCCTCCCATGCACACCCTCACATGCTACACCCTCCTATGGAAACTTTATACCTACACCCTCCTATGGAAACTTTATACCTACACCCTCCTATGGATACTTTATACCTACACCCTCCCATGCATCCTCCTATGGAAACTTTATACCTACACCCTCCCATGCACTCTCCTATGGAAACTTCATACCTACGTGCCTGTAAACAAGTATTGCAACTCGTATATTGTAATTATATCTAATAGTGGTTTTTAAGCAAGTTGAAACTCTTTAGCCACCTAAGTGATACGAACGTGCGCATCCGTTCAAGGACAGCGCTAAAAAACTAAGATTAGCAATACTAAATCCAACTGCTTATTTTTGAGAAAGTACAATTACTTATATTTCAGTTCGTCATCGATCATTTACGATGAAATTGTATTCCAAGAAAAACGAGTAAGTTCAGGTACTCAATTTTTACAGCGTACTAATTTAAGTTCTTTAATAATTAATCTGTTTTCACTTTTTGTAATATTTTTTATATGTTTTATAATTATCGAGTCAATATTGTTAGACTAAAAACTAATGAAAAAAACTAATCCCTTTTTTACTTTAGACTAATTTAATTAAGTTCTTTAATTATTAATCTGTTTTCATTTTATGTAATATTTTTATATATTTTTTTTAAATTATAGAATCAATAATTTTAGATTAAAAACTAATCTTGATTCATATAAAATTAATTTTAACGAGAATATTTAATAAATAAAAAAAAGTTGATTTGATAGTATCGAAGTCAACAACCTTATATCTCCAAGATATAAGATTGTTTATTAAACATTGAATCTCAAAATGTGATGCAATGTTTTAATTATCCCATCGTCACCACACAAAAACACTTTAATTAAAAGATAAAGCGATAATTTGCGACAAAAGTTGATAAAGTAATTTTTTCCTCTTTTAATCTTTCTACAACGCACTTTGGAAGAAGAAGTTTTTCCTGCTTGGCGCTTTCCTAACGACGCCAAACAAACCGCAGGTCACATGACAGGACATTAATTATACTCAACCCAAAACTAATAAAAAATATTTAAATAAAAAAAGTTAGATAAAGGCGGGAAGCGCATAGTCAAGAAACAAAGAACGAAAATTAAAATTCATAAAACCAGGAAATTCATCCTATTCTACAATGAATCTGAACCGCTAGTCATTAGCAAAATGTGGAAGCATTTCCGTTTTTTATCTTCATTATTTAAAAAAAATAAAACTTGGCGATCATATAATAATAAGTAACATAAATTGATTTTTTAACACTTTTACTAAGCCATATGTATAGTTTCAATTTTGTAATAAATACATAACGAGAAGTTAATTGGTTTTTGCGTATGCTGCTTTTAATTGATGATACTGGTTGTTCCAATGGAATAGTTATGGTTAGTTGCGAATTTCAAAGCGTGACAAGTCATTTCGATAATGGTTATTTAACTGTTCCTCTGGGGTTGTAAATAATGGGATTGGCGTTTGTAATTTAATGAACATATATTTTTACCATTGGGCGTTGGTCAAAAGTGGGCGTGTTTAACGTGCACTTGTTCAAATAGGGGCGTGGTAATTAATGCGTAGGAAAACGAATCGTATTGTTCTTAAATCGAATATTGCCAACTTCATTGTGAATATCTAGTTTAGACGCTTGAGTTTTGACAATTTGTAAATGCATATCGATCGTGATGAATATCTGCCACTGAACTCTAACTGTAATTTCTGGAAGGCTCAAAACTTGTTTTCTCTATGGGCGCGTGGAAGCCAATGTGGAAGCAACCATTCTATACACCCACTTTTTTTTAAAAGTGATGTAGTGATGTTTTTAAATACCATATCACTGTAGAAATATTGTATTTTCTTCTTATAGAATTAATCTTTATAGAGTGTTAAAGTGCATCTTGAGAACTTAGATTGTCATTGATTAAAACTGTCGTTGAGTGCATGAATTTCATTAAAATATTTTAAATTTAATATAAATATATCTATAAAGGCTGTTCAATACCTAACTCTTAAACTTTCTGCACTTTACGAATTAATTAACCAGTGTTCACTCTAGAAATAAAAAGGGGCAGGGCGCTGTTAGCAGAAAAAGGGCACCAGTTTCTGGAAAGGCACTTCTTGTTTTTAAAAGGGCACTTTCAAAAAAAAAAATGGGGTGGGCGTGGCCACCCGTTGACACATCGAACCCGTGACTAAACAAAAAAAAATTACGATTTATTGCATATTGGGCTATTGGTGACGGCTCGAGGCTTATCTCGAAGGAAAGAAGAGTACAAAATTAATGTCACTTTGTGGAAATACTACTTGTAATAAAAAATTTGACATTTTAAAATTAATGTTTTCGTTAAAAACCAAATCGGTAAGTAGCCCGAATTAGGCCCCTTACAAAACTCATGAAAAGGCTACTAAAATTCAAAATTTGGTAATACGTAAAATGTCTAATCTTGTAATCTCGCCCAAACTATCTTACCGGCAACCAATAGGATTCGTGCAATGCCCCGTGCTCGAAATTACCGCGTAATTATCACGATTTCACAACACGCTTAGTTAAAAAGAAGTTTGTTTTTCTACTGTCATAATTCACTTAATTCCAATTTACACAAAAAAAATGTAATCGATACCTTTTTTAAAGACAGCTAGAAAAGCAAGGATGCTTGTGCTTGATTAAAAAGGATAATAGGAGTGGATTTTTTTCGAAAGAGGGCGGCATTTTTGAAAAAGGGGCATGAGGGCGCTATTGAGATGAAAAAAGGGCGGGCAGGGCGGACCGCCCTTCAAAAAACGCCTAGAGTGAACACTGAATTAACAATAAAGATCATTATTTAACTTAATATGACTTATTTCTTCTGAAACGGAGAGTATGCACGACCTGATGTCGACATTAAATGAAGTTATTACATTTGTTAACAAAAACTTTTGGTGAACTTGCAATTATTAAGATAAACTCCCTAAAATGACGTATACCCACAAGATGACGTCACGTGCATAGCGTTCGTTCAGTATTTTATTTTTTAAATAAAACAATAGATCAATCAATCAATTATAAGAAAAAAAAATCACAACTCTTTGCGGAGGAAGATTATAAAATCGTTAACGGAGATTAAAGTTTTGTTTACTATTTTTATATCTAAAAGAAAAATAGGTTAAGATATAGCCACATATAAGAACATGTTTAAATAAAAATACTGTTCTTATATTTTGTTCACGCTAATTAGAAAACATTCACCATTGTTCTATTGTAAATACTTATATTTTAGCGTAACTTTTAATCATAAATCAAACTTTTTATTTTGGACATCTCTAGTTAAAAAAACACGCACTCTTTCTGTGATTTATCTAATATGTACAAAAAAGTAGTTGAAAGTAAGTTTTTTCTACGACGAATTTTACAATACTCTTTTACATTATTTAAATCTTTCCAATTCTCCAAGGCGTCCAAAAACCTGTAAAAATGTTCGCAAGATAATAATAGTCCCACAACAACGCAAAACACACCAAGGTGACAGAAAACATTACTTAAAACTTCTTCCATACAAAGAATCATTCCTACAAAAATAACCGTTTTCTACGCCTTGGAAAAATAAGATGGGTCTGTATCTCCCAATCTTATCTTGTTTCCTGCTACCACGGTTCCTTTCTTATCAGGTTCCGATAGCAAAATAGTGCTTCTTTCGCTACCAAAAAGACCAAGTAGGGAGGTGAAAGAAAATATTAATTTGTTATTTTTCACCTGTTCTTAAAAATGAATGGGAACTACCTGTTCTTTTAAATTCGAACAAAATTGCTTTTCATCGCTAATCCGTTATTTTCTAATTAAATCTCTCAAAACCAAATACAGATTTATATTTTTTTTTCACTCACTGATTTTGGCATTCATATTGAATCGTTTATATTTATTTGAATGAAATAACATACCCATATTCTAGAAGATATATTCCTTAATGATCACAAATCGTTCTTGCCAAACAGTTCCCATACCGTAATGAGAATACACAGCATAATTTCGACTGAACAGATATTAACTTTTATGTGTTTAATTAATTTGATTGGTTGAATAAATGTCACATTGGAACTACATAGGTAATTGTTGACGATTTGGGATTTATCTAGAAAGAAAAACCCGGGAACACTTCCTCATAATTTTGAACCATAGTCTGATGACGAGAGCAACACCTGAGCTAGCACAGCATGTACCTTTGTAAGGCTTTTTTACATGTTGCCAGATACTAGTATGCCAGTTGAGGTACTTCTGGTAATGTCAGCAATAGCACTGTGAGGGACGGTCAATTAGCTGCTTACACTAGGCTAGTAACTGGCATAACTGGCATGGCTACAGATGCTACAGATGTGCTAGAGACACAGTGCTAAAGATGCGTCTGTCCTAAAAAGTGGTGGTTGAGAAGCACCGGCATGCCAGTAAAACATATTAGGCTTTACTTTAAAAAAAAAAATGTTTCACTGGAGTCACTAGTGACTGACTCGGAGGCCATGCCAGTGCAAACAACAAGGTGGTTACAACTGGCACGTTACCAGTCACTACTTGCTAGTCATTGGCAACTTCAATTACCACGAATACGGCAGCGTGTAAACATCTCGATATGACTTTGGATCACGACAAGCTGATAAAATGCGCACACGTTCCCTATACGTGGCATTTGTTTTTTTGTGGACAACGAAAATCGAGACTGGTAACCCTCCGATTACGAGATCTCTGTCTGACCATTTGTATGGTGTTCTGGGGAGCGGTTGAAGTATGATTGGTATCTTGTAGGTTCGAGAATCCCCTGCGCAGTCCTGGAACACTCCGATCACCATTGCGCATACAATTTTAAGTTTTATTATTTGACCACGCGTTTTCTTCAGAGACTGTTTTAGAAATTTGAGTAGCTCGAGCAAATATACTTTAGGTGTCCCAAGTTACACGCATACATTTGTTTAAGTGGTTCGACAACTTAGGTTCTACTTTTTAAAATTAGTATACATACATATTAAATATATATATATATTATATGCTATTCAACCTCTAAATGTGCACCTGAAGCTTGGAATTTTAAAATTCTGTTTAGTTTTCCGTTTATAACGGCTTTAGAAGCTACTTTCTTTTAATTGCCAAAAAAATAGTATATACATTGTTATAAAATCATAAGATCTTTGCAACTGTGAGATACTTTAAAATAAATTAATATAAATAAATTGTTTTAAACAAATGAAAGTTGGGCGATCAAAAATTACTTTGGCGAAACAACTCTTTCTGACAATTATGCTTCAACGGGAAAAGTTAACATTCAGAGATGTCTGAACAATAGACCATTTATTTTGCCATCGAGAAGAGGTGGAATAAAAGAGAGCAACGAACAATCTGTCTGTCTCGTTAGTCCGCCTCTCTATCAGACCGCTTAGGTTTTAAGCTAACCTTTCCCTTTCTGTTAAAAGAACACTTTTCAAAAAGAACATTAAATAGCTCTTTTTAAATGAACGATAACTGTTTACGGAAAAGAACTCAAATACCCATCCCCCAACATCAAATTGTCTATATTTAGTCCGTTACTTCATTCTCGTAGGCGTATTAAAGGAGCTGGGCATCAACCCTATTTGGGGCGCATCTTCGGGCGGGATTATTCAGAACTTGTCAGGGAAATAAAGGGAGCGACCGGAAGATTGTATCATCAACTAAATGGAACAAAAGAAACGCGTGTGGGTGCTAAAAAGTGCGGAGTTGGATAGAAAGTATAAACAAGATCTTTTAGAGGGGGGACAAAGGGGGCGTTTATAAGAAATTCGGCGAGGTTTGTTTTTGATTGTTTGATTGAGGAGCCCTATTTTAAGTTGTGATTAACGTTTTTTATTAAATGTTTTGTGTGGTGATTTATTGGGATTGTTTGTAAGTTGTTTGTTGAGTTTTAAAAGAACTGGAGAGAGTTGTTTTGAATTATCTCTGGTTAGCTGGGGAGTTTTTTTTTTTGGAGGGGGGGGGGGGGGGTTGTTTGATTAACCAACTGTGCCGCAAAAAATGTTTTAACAAGACCACGCGATTTGAATAATGGAAATTAGTTGGATAGAAGTAGTAGACATAAAATAGTAAAAGACTTTTCGAAGTTGATTATTTTTTACTAAGTATAATTATCTTCTGATTGCAGAGCTTGACCCCCATCATAAGTCAAGTATAAATTTACTTATTTAAATATAATTTGTTAAATTTTATTAAAATTAAAAAATAGTATAAAACATTAATGAAAATTGCAAAATTTAAGGTTTAATGCTACAAAATTCAGCACTGAAAATTATAAATTTTAAATGCAGAGTCTTAAAGATTTTATGTAACTAACGAAATTGAATTAGAGTCAAATTCACTATTGGTGGTCATAGGGATAAGAAACTCCATAGTTGTCAACAACAATAAAATTTTATTGTGACATAAATTAAAATTGCCAAACAAATTATTTTCTTCTAAAGTATTATTAGAATAACTAAACTAATTTATTTGATTTTTTCATAGATTTTAGATTTTTTTTTCTTCTAACGGGTTCAAGCTATTGGCATTCATTTTGATGTGAAAATATTTCCTTATTGCCAGTTTTAAAAAAAAGTGCAAAGAAAAGGGTACTTCTTTTTTTACTGGTTTTCTATTTTTATATAAAATGAATAATTAAAAATTCGATATTTTCTTTATTTTTAAGGATAAATTATTTAAAAAAATAGTTTCTTTTCGTTTTGTTTTAGTTTGTTTGTAAACTTTCTATAAATTTTGGAGGATTTACAAACTACACAGATAATCAATTCCTGCCTCGTTAATATGAATATTTAAAATTATATTTGCATTAGAAGTTATGTTACTTTTTACAAAGAATAAAAGTGACATCATTTGTATATATTACCGATCCATTTCACATTTTCTATATTAGAATTTAAATAATTGATTCCATAAATAATAATCCGATGACCCACATTTCCCATCCCTGCAAGCTCTAGCATGCAATACATATCCATATTATATTGCAAATAAGTGGTTTAAGCTAATCATTTATGCATATATTGTAGCTTGTGTTGCATTAGTTTCATTAAAATTTACAGACTACTTTTGCCTGCTTAAGTTAAATAGAAACCAATTGCGACAATATAAACCGTCAAGTAATTTCAAATAAGTTATTTCTCGTAATAAATCTTTAAAACAACGCATGCGAGGTTAGTTTATTATTCCACAACGTACTTAACTATGTCCGGCGAAATAGAACAACCATTTTATCGAGCAATTGCCACTGTTTTTAAAGTAAAATAACTACTCTATGTTGAAATATTTTCAAATTTTAATTAATTGAGACATAATTTAAAATATATCTTCATACAATTCAACTACCTTGTATTTTAAACTTAAAATCGAATTGATGGAAATGTAGATCCTTTTTTTTTAAAGCGAGTACTAATTTCCGTTTTTGTTATTTTACATGCCACTTGGAGTTTATATTTGTTATACTTTGATAAATTCGAAATGGTAGCTTGTTTATGCAATTGGAGTGTGTTGTTCATTACTGTATTTGTTAGAGTATATTGTAAACTAAAATCATTTCAATCTTACTGATATAGCTTTGCAATATAGCTACAGTTAGGCGGGCTGGCTATCAAGTGGGTTAAGTAACAAAAATCCGAAAATGAAATAATGCTGTTTTCCATTACTAGTCGACTGGATCTATCTTTTGGTTAAGTGATGTGGGAAATAGACTAATAGGTTGCCCAAAATTGAGTTGGTTACCACCCCACTTAATATAATACACAAGGCGAGTTGCAAATTTTCAACGCTCTTATCTCGAAACTCTGTTTTTGGATTTACACCATTTTCCAGCCAACCAGCCCTTCTGTAAAAGTATGTTTAGAAATTCTCAAATAATGATGCATTTTGTATTATATATGTTTCTGAAGTTATTTTAAGTCGGATTTTGTAACCTAAATCAAAGCATCGGATGGACCGATGTAAATATGAGAGGAATATTTCATATACCATGTCATGTGAGTTCTAGGTGACTAGTATCGTTCGATTTAAAGGCAAAGTTTTGTGGGCATCTGCATATTACTATTTATTAAATATTTTCTCGGGGAGGGGCTCTAAAAATTCGGATTTCCTTTACGCAAGTTGTCCGAGCATTGTTATTACTCGGGTGAATATTACATGGTCCTTTTCTAATGGATTGTATTGGTTTAATTGGGCAGTCGTGAATTATAAATGTATAGTCGGAATTTGAAATATTCAGTCGTAAATTTGAAATAAGCTGTTTTAAATCTTAAATGGCCAGTCGTAAATTTGAAATGGGCAATCGTAAATTTGAAATGGACAGTTGTAAATTTAAAATGGGTAGTCGTAAATTTGAAATGGACAGTCGTAAATTTGAAATAGGCAGTCGTAAATCTTAAATGGACAGTTGTAAATTTGAAATGGGCAGTTGTAAATTTGAAATGGGCAGTCGTAAATTTGAAATGGGCAGTCGTAAATCTTAAATGGACAGTTGTAAATTTGAAATGGGCAGTCGTAAATTTGAAACGGGCAGTTGTAAATTTAAAATGGGCAGCCGTAAATTTGAAATGGGCAGTCGTAAATTTTATATGGGCACTCCTGAAACTTAACAAATTGAAATTAAAATATGTAAAAAAACGTACACCTGATTAGGGATATTAGCATTTTTTATACTAATGTAAAATTTTCTAATTTCCTTAACAAAGATGTGTCTAATAAAAATCAACGCTTTTTAATCCGTACACTGTCTCTAATAGCTGAAGTGAATTGTTGCTAATATAATTGAAGACATAATTTAAAGAACCATGCAGCTCCATTTTTCGAAATTGTTCCAGAAGAACGAAAAACGATAATTTTCTTGCATTGTATCATACAAAAGTACAGCTCATTTTCTTTTATAACTATACAGCTATTGCTTATAGCTGCCAGGTTTTTGTTTCAAACGATAGAGGATTTTTCTTTATATGAATAAGTTTAAAGAAGAAAAAAAAGTGCAGCTGCCTGGTTCTTGCACTCTCGTCTTCAATTATATGAAGTGTAGAGTTTATTGAAATCTGAAATAAAATCTATATTGGGCAGGCGTAAATTATTTTTTATCAATTGGGCAGTCGTAAACGTTTAAAAAAATTGAATTCGGAGTTGCAGATATTGCTTAAAATAGGAATGAATATAACTTATTAATTACTATGCAGTAAGCTAATTATCGTAATATTAAAATTACAGAGGGCCTTACGGCAGTATGACATTTGAAATATTATGAATAAATCTGAACTTTTTATATAAGAAGGTAAATATAAAAGTTATGTTGTGCGTTACATGCTTTTCAAGTGCAAAAGATATTCAAAATAATTCAACTAGTGGCGCGGTGTTTCATGTGTAATTTAGCCATCAAAATTAAATGGAAAAACCATCAAAATTAAATGGAAAAACCATCAAAATTAAATGGAAAAACCATCAAAATTAAATGGAAAAACCATCAAAATTAAATGGAAAAACCATCAAAATTAAATGGAAAAACCATCAAAATTAAATGGAAAAACCATCAAAATTACATGGAAAAACCATCAAAATTAAATGGAAAAACCATCAAATTGTACCGAGTTTGAATAGCATAAAAGCGAAGTATAGAAAGTATTTATCTACATACACATAAATAAGAGTGTATGTGTGTTTTATACAAACCTTCAGGTTTATTTCGAGCTCGTTGAAATGTTGCACACTTAACCTTCAAATCAAAAGGAAGGTCACTGTCTGCATGATATTTCGAAAAACCGGGTGGCAACATAACCTGGAAATCAGAATTTATGGATTTTTTTAATTCTGGAAATATCAGTTAAATGTTAGATAATTTTTTCAAAATTTCTCAAAAATTCAGGGAATTTTTTTTTAATTTGGAGCAATAAAACGGTAATTATCGTCTCTTGTGCCCTCTATTTTGAGTAATTTAGTCGTTTAGTTGTCAATATATTCTTTTAGTTCTGAATTAAAAAAAAAAAGCATGATTATGCACATTTTCATATTTTCAGTTTTATTTTTGTAAAAACGTGAATCACTGCTGGAGGGAGAAGCAAAAGCAAAGTGTGTCGGACTTTAGATTGTAAGCAACATATGAGGAACTAATAAATATGCGATTTATTGAAGATTGGAATAGGAAATATGAAGCATATAAAACATTTAAAATTATCTACAAAAGAAATAATTTGAAGAAACTTGCTTATTTGCATTATCTGCTTCCATAAAACATGTTTAATTACTATTGTGCAATTGTATATTTGTGTTGTATCCATTAATTACTATTTAACTGACAATAAGTATTGCTTATAATTTTTCATTTTTAATACAATATATTATATTTATTGTGGCATGGATACTTTATTTCTGTATAAAGCATACATATTGCAACATTTCTTAATGTAATTGTAAAATCAGAGAAATTTGTGTGACATCATCATGGAAATCAGGGAAATATCAAGGAACTTTTTTTTCGGAATTTTGTTGCCACCCTAAAAAACCACACTCTATTACACTTCCCACCCCTTAAATTAGAAATGACTTCTTACTAAACCTACCAAATTGTACCACAGTGGAGAAATAGGCCGACTCTCTGCGTAAAGTCCGGACAACGCCGGGTACTTCAACTGGTATTAAAATAAATCAAACAAACCAAAATTGTTAAGTAATTGATTAAACAACAAAGTACTTGTAAATGTGGAAAACTAATTTACAACAATTTCATTGTTTTAAAAAATCATACTCTTTAATTGTTTTTTTTATTAAGCAATGCATCTAACTGTGCGTATATATATTCTCGTGATTGATATGTAGTACATTCTTTATACGAAACAAATACTCTTGTTTAAAACTGAAAAGGATTTTCTCGTTTGGTTTGAAAAACGAGGAATATAAGAACTGGTCGTTTTTACGTCACTCAAGAGTTCTTTTTTGATTTAATGTAGAATGTGTGTTTGAAAATGTTCAAAACCTTAACCCTTTGAACTCTTTGCGTTTTCCGTTCTCTCTACGGAACAGTTATACGTCCTTATGTTCTTTACCCTAGTATTTGTTATGCTTATAGAAAAAAGAAACAACCTGTTTTGGATCTGGAAAAGAACGAGTTGAAAAAAATATCGATGTTTTTTAAACACAAGATTGCTGTTCTCGTTTATTTTAAAGAACAGGCAACCATAAGAACGAATCGCTATGGTGTCGGGCAAAGGGCACTCCGTTCGTGCCACTCAGGCGACAACATAACGACTCGTTCTTTTGGTTGGTTCCCTGTTCTTCAAAATAAACGAGAACAGCATGATCTTGTGTTTAAAAACATCGATATTTTTTTCAACTCGTACTTTTGCAGATCCAAAACAGATTGTTTCTTTTTTCTGTAAGCATAACAAATTGCATAACAAAAACATAACACACACAATTTTGGCGCAAAATACCACAATGTATCTCAAACAAAAATTCCCAATAGGCATACGATATATAAAAAACCTAACCATACTCCCTTAGTATCTTAGTAGGAAAGTTTAAACGCCAACGACCTAATGAATATTTCATGAACCCATATTTTAAAATCTTATTTTAGAAAATATTAAAGACTTGTTTAAATACTAAATCTCATAAAATCTCCCCGTTGCTAAAAGTTAAATTTTAAAAAAAGTCGCGGACAAATATGTTTTAAAGAAAACTGTAAAAATTCACCCCAAATCGAGTTTTTTCGGGGGACAGGTAAAACCTTTTTCGGTTTCCAATAAATTCCCGTGAAAATGTCGTTGGAAATTCTGTCATTTTCTCATCGGATTTCGAAGGAAACTTCCCATGAGGATTTTGACCGTCTCTCCCAACCTTCAAATCATGGATCAATTTCCATTCGTTTATTGTGTTTACTTTTTGGTTGGTTACGTTTCTTTGCTTTTGGCAATCACTGTTTCAATTTCGTATGTTAATTTTATTTACGAAGTGCCTTTTTTTTACAGCAAAACGATAAAACGTATAAGTTTAAAGTATGGAAGAACTTTTATGTTTTCAAATCGTCATAAAGACTTTTTTTCTCACATATTTCATTAAAATGGTCTACAATAGACCTTTTATCAACTCTTCACGATATCAATACGTGGTAACCGTTGTAACAAAATATTGTTGTAAAGAAAGTTTCGTTGTAACAAAGTGTCGTAACGAATATTCGTTGTAACGAAGTGTCATTGTAACGGTGTCATTGTAACGCCGTGTCGTTGTAACAAAATATCGTTGTAAAGAAAGTTTCGTTGTAACGAAGTTTCGTTGTAACGAAGTTTCGTTGTAACGAAGTTTCGTTGTAACGAAGTTTCGTTGTAACGAAGTTTCGTTGTAACGAAGTTTCGTTGTAAAGAAAGTTTCATTGTAACAAAGTGTCGGAACGAAGTTTCGTTGTAACAAAGTGTCGGAA
This sequence comes from Troglohyphantes excavatus, assembly GCA_963932185.1. Taxonomy (NCBI): domain Eukaryota; kingdom Metazoa; phylum Arthropoda; class Arachnida; order Araneae; family Linyphiidae; genus Troglohyphantes; species Troglohyphantes excavatus. The sequence continues at coordinate 22,868,283 of OZ010673.1, forward strand.
CGAAGTTTCGTTGTAACGAAGTGTCATTGTAACGAAGTGTCGTTGTAACAAAATATCGTTGTAAAGAAAGTTTCGTCGTAACAAAGTGTCGTAACGAAGTTTCGTTGTAACGAAGTTTCGTTGTAACGTGTTGCAAAACATATTGCTAATTAATCAATTGGGCCTTTCAACGAAGGCCCCTTGTAAGGAGGTTTTACTGTTTAAAAATGTTTTTAGAAATTATACAGTGGTGGTCACACATTTTTGTGCGATGGTCATTGTTTAGCCTGTTTTCTACACACATTAAATAATTCTTCTTGCTAAACTTTAATAACTACTTTGTTAGTTGCTATTAAAACTAAGCGACTTGTCTAAAATATAAGCGAAGTAGTTGGATAAAATCAACGATTTATTATGTAAATTCAGCTGAACGTAATACAGTCAAATATTTGAATTAACATTTCGAATATTTGAGCAGTTGCGGAACTAGCTATAGGACACTTGAGGCAATTGTCCCAAGTGCGCCATATAGATTAGCATGTAACTCTGATTCTGTAAACAAGTTATAAACAAGTTTTTGGCTCTGGAGGAAATAAAATATGTTAACCTAAATGATCGGCCTATATTGATGTAATTTTTACAACTGACCCCTAAAAACGATGACGATGTCCCTCTATTTATAGAATCAGCACACAAACACACACACAGACAGACACACACACACACACGCGGGCACACGCACGCACACACACGTCAGTGTTTTTTCACACAAATCTACTGACTTATTCTGAGTATGACGAAATTAGTACACTTGACCTCTTTCGAAATAAGGCTTCAGAGGATAACAAAAACTACATGAGAAAACTAAAAATCACACCCTTAAAGCAGTAATAACTTCTTTTTCAAATCGCCAGATGGCGCCATGGTGAATTAATCGGACAACTATCTGCGTAAAGCCCGGGCGACGCCGAATATTTCATCCAGTTATTAATATAATTCAACTTTTTACTCAAAAGTAATAATACTTTAATTATGTATACAAAGTATGTAATTTTATTGAAATAAATTCACTTATAACAATTACTATTAATAGAAATTTAAAAGCTTAACAATCTAAAAAATAAGATATTACTTTTTTATGTATATTTGTTTTATGTAAAAAAATATGTTTTTATTTATAGAAAATTTTTCAATGTAATTGGATTTGAATTAATGAGGTCATTTCCGTAAATGAATTATAAGTTAATTAGATTTGGTACACAGTTAATATTTTAAATGCATAAACAAGCTTTTGCAATTTAAATTATGAAAAATAAACATTAATGTAATCTAACCCATGCTATTTAAGTCTCTAATCATGTTATTAAGTTAATGTCTTTTATTTATTTAAAGATGTATTAAAACATGTTTTTATAGCTTTTAAAAGTGTTTAATTTTTCTAAGATTCTCGTAAAGTTAAAAAAAAATTGTAAACTTGATCATATTAAATCGATTATTAATTGTTTGTTAATATTTATTGTTACATTCATATCGTACTTGATACCACTGATATATTTTTTTAATAATATAATGTTAAATAGATATTTTTATTTTTGTAAAAAATATTCCTCTGAATGAAGCTTTACACTATCAACAAATGGTTTAAAATATCTACGTTTACAACTATAAACAATCATTCGATGTTATAATTTTATTTCAAAGAATCGATTTTTTGGCATTAAATGAACGAATAAGATAAAAACTCGTCATATAGAACATTGCGTTAAGAACTACTAAAATACAAATACAACGTTAAAATACGCAATAAAAATCCATATAATCCCGATATGTTTCGGGAGATACATCTCCCTTCATCAGCAGAAAATGAAAAGTTTATATTTTATTTATTTATATTCTATTACACACAGACTTTTCATTTTCTGCTGATGAAGGGAGACGTATCTCACGAAACATCTCCAGGTTTGATGGGGCTTTTATTGCGTATTTTAACGTTGTATTTGTATTTTAATATTAAATGAACGACCTGTCCTCCAAGTTGTATAAATCCAAAAACAGAATTTCGAGATAAGAGCGTTTATCGCATTCACTACCGGTGTATAAAAGGCTGCAAGTCGAATATTGATTTTTAGGTGTTATTTTAATGTAACGTAATACGAGCCCTGTGCGTGTCGGGCTGTGAACGTGTAAATTAAAGTTTGCAACTCAATCGCCTTCGCTAAATGGGGAGTCGAATAATATACAACTCATTATTGAACAAAATTGTCTGTCCATTTTCATATTTTTCACTGGTAAAAATAGGTACTCAAAAATAAGCAAAATATACTCATTTTTGAGCCTATTCGTGCTTATCATGACTCCGAATACATAGGGTTTCCATTTTTAAAAAGATATGTACTCATAAATGAGTAAAAATAAATAAAAAGAGCATATTCTAACCTGAATAGGTTCTCTAAAATTCCTCAAAAATTCCTTACAACAAGTATAGACAATTAGAACCATAACGTACCGGGAATTGAACAAAGATCTTCAGTCACCACAGTTCGGAGCCTTATCAGTTAAACTACCAGGATGGATTAAAGATTATAAACAGAAGAAATATTAAAAAAGTATGCCAGAAGAATGAGAAGTAAGATAATGTAGTTGTGATAACTCAATTTCCATTTAAGAAATCGACGTCAAATAATGTAGGAAACCATCTTCTGAACACCTATTTTAAATTTGTCAGGTCGCTTTATTAAAATGGCTTGAGCAGTAGCTGATATTAGCAATACTAAATAACACTGCTAATTTTTAAGAAAGTGCGGTTACTTAAATTTGAGTAAGTCACCGCTCATTTACAATGCAATTGTACTCAAAGAAAAACGAGTATGTTCAGGTACTCATTTTTAAGCACCTTTTTTTTTCACAGTGTTGTGATTTATACCACTTTGTGGGCCGCACCACATAAACAATCACACGATATAGTTTCGACATTTTATGTCAACTTGTTTTCCATTTCGGAAAAAAAAAATTAGCTAAAATTGTTTCAACTTTGATAAACATCATTAATTATTAAAGAGTCCTTATAGCGTCTGCTTCTGAATAATTGGCTAATGGGTACCGCCCCTTTTCGTGGTTTCAACGAATCAGCAAACGAGTTTGGGTGAATTGACCAATTGGCTTATCTAAAGCATGTAAATAATGACGTCACAGGGGCCATTTAGACGGAGCCGACCTATAAAAGGCATCCTTACAAAAAATTATTTCTGAGAAAGTACCATGTGCCAAGTGCATTAAAAGAAACGTTATTTTCCGAAAGTGTCACAAAGAACTTCTATTTCGTCGAGAGCAAATATGTATCTTTCGAAGAGGAGTATACGTATGTGAAATATTGGGTTTTAAAGTTACAGAAGTTTTCGAAAGAAGGATATTGGGGGATTGGAGTATAATATTTGATAGTTCTCTCGGCACGGGCCTGAGCTTAAGTTCGAACATTTTTACTTCATAAGGATCCGAATGTGATATATAAATCAGAAAAAGAGGTCAATGTTTTAAAGGGTTATTTCGAGTTCTTTTGTTTCTGTAAAGCAATGAACTTAGACCTGAAATTGTTCAGTGTATTTGTTTTGACTTGAAAGATTTAGGAGAAAAGCGGAGAGGAGTTCCATTTTCTCATAATCTAGATCTCAAAGTCTAGTGGAATCTAGATGGTTGTGCAGTAGAACTCCAATTATCCGGATCAATTGGCATCAGATGTTATTCGTATAATCGAATATCCGGCTAAATGAATAATTCACGAAAAAAAAGTATTTTTCTCAGCAAATAAAAAGAATGTTTCTTTGGTATGTAATGTAATTTAATGACTATTAAAAACAGCATCATTCACCAATAAGAAACTTTTAAATGTGGATTTTTCTCAAATGGATCCTGATCATTGGCGATCTGCTTTGTTTGATCAAGATACTGGAGTTCGGATAATTGGAATTCTACACTTGTCATTTTTACTTGTCATTTTTTTTACTTGTCAACAACACTTGTCATTTTTAGCGCAAGTTTACTATTTTTTTTTTTTTTTTTTTGTATTTTTGTAATTGGTTTTATGGTATACAAAGATTCCCAAAAAGTCACTAGGTGGCAGAAGAGCTGTCTATTAGCATTATTAAATTATGGATATTATCGCCCAAAAATTATAAAATAATATAGCCCAAAAATGAGGTGGACACTGTATTGCTCATTAGGAACTGCATGATTATAAAGAATTTTCGAGTACAAAAGATTTCAAGTCTGCTAACTACCACATTGAGATCATTTGTATTAAGGAAGGGAATACGATTGATTTTATGTAAGCACTTAAAATAGATTAAATTGAATCAATTGCAAAAAAATAGATAAAACTAATTTAAAAAATCTCAATCATTGAGATATTTGTTTATTTTATTTTTTCTGTTTGCAATCTAGGGATTGTGAAGTTAATATTCTGAATTAATAGGATATTCGGAACTTTGTGCGCAAAACGGCAGGTATGGGATGTAATTGAACAAACGGAAAAAGTAATTAATCAAAACTTTAAAGAATAAACTATTAAGAGTTATAGTCGCAGTTATAATCAATACTTTTTGATTCCAAACAATTGATTGAACGATTTATTTACCTTCAGGTAAACATTACTATTTTTTATTTAAACTTCTGAATTTTTATGGATTGCTTTTGACCGACAGCAGTGGGAGAGCTTATGTTTTTTAAAGGAAATATTTTCTGCCTGGGATTCTTCGGCCGTAGCAAATCGAACATTACGAACGAACGAACGAACGCTGCTTGGTGACAAAATTCAAGCGTTTCACTTATATTGCCCCAATTCCATATTTAGAAGTGAATCGCTTGAATTTCGTCTCCAAGCAGTAATCGCTTAATCTGCTGAATCCCAGCCTGCCTTGAAAATGTTTTTTTTTTAAAGAAAGTCCCTCAATCAGGCTTAACAAAAAATTACGAAACTGAAAATAAATCTTTTGAAAAATTGTATTTATAATTTAAATATAAGGAAAATAAAATAGATCCGATCCGGTATCATTTTCTCAAGAAATGTAAATGAAATGATGATTTCAAATGTTCTTCTTGACGATGGAGGGGGAGAAAATTTCACCACGATGGTTAAACACCGGGTGATTTAACACACTGAACGGTTCGAAAAATATCAACATTTTAAAGTTTTTTCTCTGCAAAAAAGTTAAATTTAGATTTCCAAAACATATAATTTATAAATATATTAATTTTAATTGTTTTAATAAATATAGCTTTCAAAATCACCTCAACGTTTTATATTCGAAAAATATTTTAACATATAATAATTTTATGAATTTAATGTTTAAGTGCAGTTCCGAAAAAAAATTCGAACACCATGAACGACTATAGACTTCCATATTCCATATATTTTTATTTGTTGACATAAAAAAAGTATATTTATTCCTACTAGAAGAAATGCAAACTATGTATAAAATATATCTCCACAATATCATCAATCAAATGTTTTTAAAACAATATTTAAACATGCGACATATTTACTTCTTCCATTATTTGCACTTCAACGTATTTGTATAATCACTAGAGAACAGTTTTACATCACCATGATTAAAGAAGATATAAGTTTCATTGATAAAGTATTTTTTCCTCCAAAATTACGAGCATTGCGACAGGAAACTTTTTTTCGTGCATTGGGGGAAAAAATCGCTTTCGCTCTGATAGTAAAATAACACTAAAAACTTTATACATTTATATTTTCTTTTTCTTTTCAACAACGAATCAAAAGTATTTTTAAAACTCAGTTGAAAAGCTAAAAAATACTTTTATAAATGTATTTGTTTAAATAAGTATAAATATTAAAATTTCTAAATTCTATTAAATATATTTTTTTTATTGCTTTCTGCATCGACATTTTTCGAAGGTGATATTTTAAAGCTATTTTAATAATCACTACAAAAGGAACTAGTTATTTTAATATCATTGAATTTCAAAGGGATTCATGTGCAGTAAGAAAGGAACCCAGCAAAAAAATTTCAGCATAAAACCCGCATCAAAATTTTGAAATTGAATTTTTTATGCATTAAAACTGCGTTTATTTTTGAAGAACTATAAAATTAAAGGTTTTTGTTTCAATGCCCTTCATAAAAACTGCAAAAAAAACTTCATCAAAACCTGCAAAAAACCTTCAATTTTTAATCATGAAGGGAAAATGCAGATATTTTAAAGGTTTTATTAAAATTAAAAACTTAAAAAAAGAACTGCAGTTTTTTGTTTCAATATCCTTTATAAAACCTTCAAACAACCTTCAATTTGACAATTTTGATGAAGGTTTCATGCTGACTTTTTTAGCTGGGAAGACCCTACGATCAATCCAAATTTGACTGCTGGCCCCTTTTAACATCATATGGAAACTTTAGCACTTTAGCTCAAAGTGACTGTGAATGGCAGAAGTTCAGATCGAATACGAAAGTATGTATCAAATTCGGAAGATATAATAATTCCGTCCAAGATTGCAGAAAGACGCTTTTAACATCCAGCGGGTGGTTCATATTACGAAGGATATTTTAAAGTTTCGTTTTTAAATACTATTTGCGTTAAATAAAAGCATATATTTTACTGTAATAAAAATTTAAAATGTTTTAAACATTTCCGTTTCTTTGCAAAATATGATTTTATTTGTTTATTTTTATTTATTATCGTTAATTTTTTTTATATAATTTTACAAAACATCACACATATTTGACTTTTATTCATAAATAAATTGTATTTATCAATAATACTATGACGACATTTATAACGTATAACACATTGACATGAATAGGAATGACATATTTTAGTTTTTCTCATGAAGTCTGTGAATAACTAGAAATTGTGTTATATGTAAATATAATAAATGTTTATATTGATAAAATAATGCAGGATTTCCATAAATATTAGTTTCCCCGTTCAGAGGCATCTGTACCTAAAGATTATACAAAATTACGCAAAATTTTAAATTGATGATATTGAAAGTATTGGATGAAGAAGAGTTTTAGTTCCAAAAATCGTCGTGAAGGGGAATTTTGGCGCAGTTCGAGCAGAAAACAGGTATACTATATATAAAAAAGTTGCGATATATACACAAAATAATTTAGTAATTAAACTCATTCTTTATTCGTCAGAATTAGGACGTACAACGGATGCAACAGTTTACACGAAAGAAAAATCTGCACATCTCAACTTCTGTTCAAGCCACCTTAACAAAGCGACTTGTACAAATTTAAAATAGTTGTTCAGAATATGGTTTACCACATTGATGATGTCGATGGCTTAAATGGAAACTAAGTTGTTACAATTCAATAATCTTACTTCCCATTCTTTTGGCACACCTTTGTAACATTTATTATGTTTATAACTTCTTCACGTCGCCCTGGTAGCTTTACGTATAAGACTTTGGACAGTGTTGCCTGTTGATCTGAGTTCAATTCCCGGTAGTCTTGGTTATAATTGTCGATATTTATTGAAAGTGATTTATGAAGGCAGCCTGTGCAGGCTATAGAATCTGCTCTTTTTATTCATTTTTTTCCATTGTACTCATTTTAAGTACATGTTTTTTTCAAAATTGGAACTTATGTATTCACAGCCATGATTAAGCATCGAATGTATGCAATAATGAGTACATTATACTTATTATTGAATACCTATGTTTAACAGTGCAAGTTCGAGCATTGGTCAGTCAACACTTCAGATAATTAGATCAACAAACTCGGTCAACACAAACCTCCTTAACCCAAACCTTGGCAGATTTATTGCCACTACATACCCAAGTAGTTGCCAATTTAGTTTATATTAAGCCTAACTCGGCAGACTAATTCGCAAATTAAGTCCGAACACCCCCTGCTTCCTTATTTGCGAAACGCGATCAAAGTGTGCCATACTAATCATCCCCGGGCTCAAGTTGTAATTGGCAATTCCCTTGAATGACCGCCAAGCCACACACCATCTTATTTTGATCTGCATCTGCTGGTCAAGTCAATAGGCAGTGTATCCCTAGACGGGAAATATTGACTCAACCTGTATTTGCTCAGGGGTTGGGTCCAGTCCAAAAAGGAGTGCGACTTGGATCAGCTTGAATGGTAGAGGGAAAATAAAGTAAGAACAGACGCTGTGCAATGGATCGTTTTAAAAATTGAGGTTGGACTGGATTGAATTAATAGTTACGGAATAAGTAAACCTTTTAGTTCCAAATCCAGATAGATCCATCATATTTATTATTTTTTGTAGTAAAGATACCTTTTACGCCCCTTAGACACAACGGATCTTAACCAGAGAGTTGTAATATTAAATAGAGAGCGCCTTCAATACCAGACTCTCATAAGGCCGCGGTGTCAACATTGAAAAGAAAATCTCACATCACGTGGTTGTAGCGCTGCCACATTTGGCGTTCAGACATCTGCAGGAGTTTCAAATTTGGCGCACTTTCTTCTCTTTTGTTAACAAGGAGTTCTGTCCGTATTCAACTGTTTAACATATATGTACGTATTTACTTATTTTCAAACAATATGCGCTAAATATTTTCTCTTCATTAACGAAACGAAAATATTTTATTTGTGTTCAATACTCGAAGAAACGAAACTCTTAATATTTCTCAGGTTTTATTGTTCATATTTTCTTATTGAAGTATACAAAATAACAATTGAAAGAACTTCGCTTATGGTAAATTTTTTACATAAAAACGTAATGCAGTTGTTTCAAAACTACAAAGTAAGAAAAATCTCCTTAATATATCTGTTAAACTCCCTTAAATTGTACCACTCGTTCAAAAAAAAACTATATTTAAAGACAAAATTAAACACAAAACCATATTACAATACTCCGATCTCGTTTAGTTCTTAAAGTCGCCAAGGACTGCCAAGTAATATTGGCGCATGAATGAATTGGCATTTCCACATATCACGTGGTTTCAATGATGGACACACGGAAATCAGCATTTTTATTCCTTTATTTGTATCATTACTCTATGATCTTAACCCTTTGCACTCCGATGTCGCCCCTCAGGCGCCAACATAACAACCAGTTCTTTTGTTTACCTGTTCTTTAAAATAAACGAGAACAGCAGGATCTTGTGTTTAGAACATAATTTTTTTTGCAACTTGTTCTCTTGCAAATACAAAACAGATTAGGATTTTTTTCCCCTTTATGAGTATAAAAAAATCTGTAGAACAGAACGTAAAGAGGAATAACTGTTCCACAGAAAGAACACAAATCGCAAAGTATTCGCGGAGGGCAAAGTGGATAAGTGAACTAGAAGGTTCACTTATCCCGTAACTATTAAGTTACGGGATAAGTGAACCTTCTAGTTCCAAATCCAGATAGATCCATCATATTTATTATTTTTTGCAGTATAGATCCCTTTTACGCCCCTTAGACTCAACGGATATTATTCCTTTGCACTCCGATGTCGCCCCTCAGGCGCCAACATAACAACCAGTTCTTTTGTTTACCTGTTCTTTAAAATAAACGAGAACGGCATGATCTTGTGTTTAGAACATCAATTTTTTTTTCAACTTGTTCTCTTGCAAATACTAAACAGATTAGGATTTTTCCCCTTTATGATTATAAAAAAAAATCTGTGGAAAAGAACGTAAAGAGGAATAACTGTTCTATAGAAAGAACACAAATCGCAAAGTGTTCGCGGATTGCAAAGGGTTAATAGTTACTGGATAAGTGAACCTTCTAGTTCCAAATTCAGATAGATCCATCATATTTATTATTTTTTGTAGTAAAGATCCCTTTTACGCCCCTTAGACTCAACGGATCTTAACCCTTTGCACCCGATGTCACCCCTCAGGTGCCAACATAACATCCAGTTCTTTTGTTTCCCTGTTCTTTAATATAAACGCGAACAGCAGGATATTCTGTTTAGAACATCAATCTTTTTTGCAACTTGTTCTCTTGAAAATGCTAAACAGATTAGGATTTTTTTCCCTCTATGATTATAAAAAAAATCTGTGGAAAAGAACGTAAAGAGGAATAACTGTTCCATAGAAAGAACACAAATCGCAAAGTGTTCGCGGATTGCAAAGGGTTAATAGTTACGGGATAAGTGAACCTTCTAGTTCCAAATCCAGATAGATCCATCATATTTATTATTTTTTGCAGTATAGATCCCTTTTACGCCCCTTAGACTCAACGGATCTTAACCCTTTGCACCCGATATCGCCCCTCAAGCGCCAACATAACAACCAGTTCTTTTGTTTACCTGTTCTTTAAAATAAACGAAAACAGCATGATCTTGTGTTTAGAACATCAATTTTTTTTTCTACTTGTTCTCTTGCAAATACAATACAGATTAGGATTTTTTTCCCTTTATGAGTATAAAAAAATATGTGGAAAAGAACGTAAAGAGGAATAACTGTTCCACAGAAAGAACACAAATTGCAAAGTGTTCTTGGAGTGCAAAGGGTTAACACATGAGGTATCAAAAGAAAGAGAATTTCATGGACCAGTGACGAATCGTATGTTCGCCTCATAAATATCAACGGTTTTTTTAAATGCGTTTAAAGAATTTTTTTTAAACAAGCCGTTGATAATGCTGCTATTTATGCGCAGACTGTTAAACTTTTTTGATTTTTGTTTTTTGGCCATTAAAAGGTGCGCTAATATTCGCTGGTGTGGGTAATTGTTTTACCTCGAGTGAAAGGATTTATAAAAATTAGACAATAGTAAAAGCAAACTGCAAGTATATGTATGTGTTAAAATGATCGTTTCTTATTATACTCTAGTCGAATGTGTGTTGATGCTTGGGAATGAAAAAGCCAATAGTGGATCGAGTCGCGACATGTAGCGTAATAAGTGACGGCCCCTAACAAGAAAATACTATCCCAGTCCTTATTTTCCAATTTCTTTATATCTGCAATTCGATTCCTCTTGGTCTATGCCTCTCAGGCACAGCGCGGCCTCTGCAGTGTTAATGGCGATATTCTTTACAGTGAAATTTTAGTTGTAATTTTTTAACAATCTGTTAAAAATGCTTACTCACATTTGTTTAAAGCTTTATTAAACTCGCAAAACTAAAAATATATTTAAAAATCTTTTCAGCAGGTTTTTTTCTCAAAAAAAAAGATGTTAACACGTTTGCTGCCGTGTACGCCCAAGCGCGTAATACATTCTTCAAAATAACATGTAACAGACAATATTAGTCTCGCAGCCTTTTTACCAAGGGCAGTGAACCTGTTAAACGACAAAGTACTTTGTGATATTTAAATAATTTATTTCAGACATTATTTAATCAGTGTATTTTATTTATTTTACGAACCTTTAAAAAAATTAGGTGATTAGAAAAACCCCGTAATTCTTTTAAATTAATGAGTATTTAAAAAAAAAAAAGTTAGGTTGTTATTCATGGTTTTTTTTTTTTTTTTAGAAAGGAAGGTTAGCGTAAAAAATTAACATTCGAAAATATTCGGCGTAAATATTAGATTTCTATTTGATAAAAATAGCTCATTTTTTTTATAATAGTTTAAATTAGCAACCATCTTTGAAAAAAGAAAAATAATATTGTATGTCTTGTGCCTGGAATAGATATTTAGTAACTATTTTAATAAATGCGGTTTTTGTTTTATATACATAGTTTAAAATGGCTTTTAAAGCTTGTAAAATGTTTCGTGAAATAAGTTCAGTTTAATTATTTCATTTAACTGATTACATTTCGTTGTAAGTTTTCTAACTAAAACTATCAAACATTGAACTATTTTTACTAGCTTATAACGTATTATTGTGTGTTCTTAGTGTACATGAAATATTCGTGATCGAATAATAATCATTACTTGTATCACAAAATTTAATTAATATATATTTCAGAAAAATTCTGTTACTAAAATAATTTTCACAGTGTAGAAAAATGTATGACTGATTCTATAAAACGTTTTTAACATTTAAGAATTCGTTTACTTCTAATAGTTAACTGGAAAATTACATTTTAGCTGCTGATTATGAACATCCTTTCGAAACACCCACTGCTTTTTGACCATCTGGTTTAATCAGCACGTAAGCGCTTTACCAAATCCCCATTCTTTTAAAAGTACGTCAACTGTCAGCTTAGTTGCAGCCCATCCAATCGCCACCCCTTGATTTTGTTTGCCGTACTTTGTTCAAGATTTAATTTTCCGACTTCATAACTGCTTGTCGACAGCTGCGTTTGTTTACGTTTAATGAACTGTCAATCCGAGTGTTTGGATACGGCAATCGCTTTTTTACACGTGAGATTAAATAATCACAGATCATGGAATTTCGTTCGGAAGTCTGAAAGTTGTGTTCAAAATACTGTGACCTTCAAAATGGCGCCTTTACTGAAGCAGACGACTTTGAACGTTTATCAAACCAAATTGTCAACTTTAAATGTAATTCATTGTTGCTCTTGGATTGCAGATTTTATGTTATTCGATATTCACTTTTTACAACTATCTACTCGGGTTTTAAATTAATCATAAAATATTCTTTAAAAAAAACGACTATAGGAAAGAAAATAGCTTAAAAGTAAATCCTCATTTTTAATTTTACGAAACAGCTGTAAAAAATAAATATTTAATATTAATTTTATACTTATTATAACGTGTTGTAATCGGAGCCAAAACTTACGTAATGTTTTTTTTTAAGCACTAACTTCAAAATTTAGTGCTAATTTGAAGTTAGTGAAAAAAGTGGTTATAATTATAAAATTAATATTAATAATTTGTATGTTTTCAACTTGTACGTAAAATTAATTTTTTTTTTTTTTTTTTTTACGCGTTTTTCTTAAAGTCGGTTTTTTTTCATAATAGATAATTTTATTTTTCTCTTTTTAATTTAGCAGGGGGCTATCTGCTATCTGACAAATCCGATTATTACAGCTACTAGAGTACATCAGTTTTAAGTGAACTTGAAAACCTCGTATACTACCAACGCAATTTTACAAAATAGTAAAATTTTATACTTTATTTTCAAGGAAATAAAATATGCTCTCTTATTTTAAATAACTTTAAATCATAATCGATTAAACAGAAAAATCAACACGATCATAACTCATTTTTCAAAAAAGCAGACAATAGTTACACCAAGAACCTGTTAGCTTTGCGAATATTTCTTTTTCAGAAAAAGCGTTATCGTTCAATGTATTTTAATCTTTAATAGAACCCAAATAGTGAAGGCAGTCTATGTAGGCAAGCAACTGAACCTTTTATTCATTTTACTCATTTTTGAGTACATATCTTTTTCAAAATTAAACTTGCGTATTCGGAGCTATGATAAGAATCGAATGTAATAAAAATAAGTACATTTTTCTTATTTTTAAGTACCCATTTTTAACAGTGTAATCTTAATAAAAATGCTTATATTTTATATAAAGTAAATTTACATTTACGGAATACAAATATTGATTAGTAAGTAAAAACTCACCGTTTAGATGGGCTAGTGTACGTTACATACATAGCTAACATATTTTCATTTTTATGTGAAAGTTTTGAGAGTGGGGTGCCAGCTGAAGTGTTGTTCTCGTCAGCGGACTGTGGTTAAAGCTACTACAGTGCTTTTCTGTCTTTCCTTCATCACGATATCTGGAACAGACGCCAGCAACCCATTTTGTAGTTTTCATGCGAAATTAATTAAAAAGAAAACTCTCAAAACGTTTTGTCTACGATTATGTGATTTGTGGGAAAACGTAAATAACTTTTCCTACCTGCATTGCCTTATGTAAAGATTCCGATTTTCGGAAGTTAATTTTAAAGGGACATAACGCGTTTTCAAAGAATAAAATCGTTCTGATTAGGTGGGAAAAATCGAAGGCAAATTTAATAAAATAATGTTTCTTATAAACCGTTTAGTCATTTTGGACAAAACACGTTTAAATGATTATTCTTTAACTAACGAATTGTTAATTCAGCTTCAAGTCTGCTTGCACTGTTAAAAATAGGTACTCAAAATTCTGTAAAATGTACTCAATTTTGAGTACATTCGATGTTTATCATAGCTCGGAATACATTAGTTTCAATTTTGAAAAGGACAACTACTCAAAAATGAGTACAATGAGTAAAAATTAATAAAAACAGCATTTGATTGCCTACTTAGGCTGCCTTCATAAATCACTTTCAATAAATATTAACAATTACAACCAAAACTTACTGATAATCGAACCCAGATCATCAGGCACCGCATCCCAGTGCCTTATATGTTGTACTACCAGGGGGACACGAAGAAGTTATAAAAAGAAGAAATGGGAGAAAGGTAATCGAGTTGTAATAACTCAGTTTCCATTTAAGATGTCGACATCAAATAATGTGGAAAACCATCTTCTGAACAAATATTTTAAGTTTGTCAGGCCGCTTTGTTAAGATAGCTTGGACAGAAGCCGGGATTATCAATATTAAATTGCACTGCTCATTTTTGAGAGCGTACGATTACTGAAATTGCGGTAAGTCATCTTTAATTTGCGATGCAATTGTACTCAAAGAAAAAAAGAGTATGTTCATGTTATCATTTTACCTTTTTTTTAACAGTGTGGAATATAATAACTGTATTACTTAAGAAAATAATATAAATACTATTTTTGATAAAAAAAATAACCCATCCCCTAACGTTACAATAACATTTCAACCTCTAAGTCAATTTTATCTTGAGCGCAATGGCACAGATCTAATATCCTTGAAACACACAGTTATTAACTCCCGAAAACCGTTTCACTCCTCCAACCGACAGTTATATATTTGAACATTGTTCTAGTTCCCCCATCTAATACAATCAAGCGTGCGATTGGGGGGTTGGAAGATATATCACCACCTTCACTGGTGCAACAAAGTGATTTCGATCTTTCTTATTTCCTTCTAAGGGTTCGAAATTCCTTAATGGGTTCCTTTATTGGAAACTCATTCCTTCTTTCTGCAATGGAATTCTTCTTATTTTTGTATTTGGATTCGGTTTGGTTGTATGAAGTTTAAGATTAGATATATTCGGGGGTTCAGATTGACTTTAAAAGTCGATATACGGAAAAGTGGGAAAATGTTCTGGAACGTTGCAGTTTAAATCATTTGGAAAGTATGGATGGTTACATTTTTGCAATTTAAGAAGTACTTCATTGAGTAGATTAAAGGGAAGGAAATGATATATTTCTTGGTCTGTTATTGTACTGAAGTAAATGTGATGCTGTTTCTTGTTAGTAAAACAGCAAATATACTGGCCATCGCAAAACTTTGAATTTTTTTAAAAAAAAGCTGTATTACAATAAAAAAAACATATGCTTAAATTACATAATATAGCGATTTTTCAATTTAAAATTTTTCTTCGGAAAAAGTGGTTTTCATTAAAATTTTATGCAATAGGATCGCTATAAGATGACTTATATTATTATAGGGTAAAATGGGCAATGGGGTAAAATGTATGTTTTGAAATATAATATTAAATTACACATTGTTTAACTTATGTTTTGATCTCATGTTTTAAAAGAACATTACTTCATTTAATGGAGCGCATATTAGCAAATTTATTAGGTGATTTAATTCAAAGTCAATAGTTGATTTGTTGTAGATTATGTTGTGTTGCAGCAACATAACTTCTATATATAAACTACACTGTAAAAAAGGGAACTTAAAAATGAGTACCTGAACCTATTCGCTTTTCTTTTAGTACAATTGCATCATAAATGACGTACTCAAATTTAAATAACTGTACTTTCTCAAGAATGAGCAGTGGGTTTAATATTGCTAACCTTAGCTTCCGTTCAATCTGTATTGACAAAGTGACCTGACAAACTTGAAATAGTTATTCAGAAGATGGTTTTCCACATTATTTGATGTCGATTGCTTAAATGGAAATTGAGTTATTACTACTCAATTACCTTTCTTCCCATTCTTTTGGCGCACTTTTTTAGGATTTCTTCTGTTTATAACTTCTTCACGTCGCCCTGGTAGCTTAACGGACAAGGCTCTGGACTGATGTGCTTGAGGATCTGGGTTCGATTCCCGGTGAGTCTTGGTTGTAATTATGGATATTTATTGAAAGTGATGTATGAAGGCAGCCTATGTAGGCAAGCATCTGCTCTTTTTTATAAATTTTTACTCGTTGTACTCATTTTTGAGTATGTCTTTCGAAATTAAAACTTATGTATTCAGAGGCACAATAAGCCCGGAATATACTCCAAAAATGTGTAAATTTTACTTATTTTTAAGTATCTTTTTATCACAGTATAGAAAATCGATTTATTTATCGATTCTCCTGGGTTTTGTACAAGAGATGAACTTTTGAATACATAAAAAAAAATAGAAAACGTTCTACTTTACCTAGCTTTCTTTCAATGATTCGCAAAGTGGGAAAAATGAATTTTTCTAAGAATTAGAAATTCTGAAAAAGTTGATGATCTTCGGAAAAAGTGCAATATTCTACCAAAATATAAATTTCGAAGCTAATAAATTACTACAATACATTGAACATTTTTATATGTTAATATAACTAATTTACATTTTCTGATTTTTTTTAAACTGTCTAAATACCATTTATTAAAAACTGTTAGAACATCAAGATTAAACCATAAATTATAGTACCAGAAATTTTTTCTAAGAAAATTAATAAGAAAAAGTTAATTTTTCAGAATTTCAGATTACAACTTGCTTTTAGGAAGAATTTTACAAAAAAGTACATTAATAATCACATTTATTATTATTGTTTTTAATAGTTGATAGGATTTCTTTATTATATTTTATTCAAGTTACTAATTTATTTTAAAAAAATTCTTAGATTGCCTTTTATACGACAAACTGAATGAATACCACAAAAAAATATTTTAAACCTAAAAAATACTTATTAAAAATATTTTTTTAAAAATCAGAATTAAATAAAAAAAACATGTTTCTAATTAAATAAGTGAAGGTTTATACAAAAATTAAGTATTTTTAGAAATTTAAAAATGATGTGTATCGCTGAATTTTTTTTTTCCATGTAAGTTCCAGGAAAGCCGACCGTATGGTTACGTTGAAAATTCATTTTTTAAAGATTCTCAACCGAAACGTTTATTAACATCCCTACTTAAAATATATTTTAGCCGTTTTAAACTGATACAAAACTTTAAATTTCATAAAATTTTAAACAGTACTTTGTTTTTAAACCAAGTATTATGATATACATGACATTTCTAAAAAACTTCTATGTTAATGAATTAAAAATAATTATATGTTCTTCTTCAATCTATGGAAATACTTTAACTTATGTACGTAATTATCTTCGATAATTATTTAGGTTTCCTTAAGTCATGTTCCTTTACAAAGAAACAATTTAACAAGGTATATAAAAGAAACAAGGTTACAAGATATATAAAAATCAGCTACAACAATGGCTATTTTGGAGGATGATATTGCGTGTTTCATGGCCATAAAGTTTTGTCTGAAGAAAATGGTTGAAAATTATTAGAGATAGTTTTATATTGTTAAAATGTCCTAAGGAAACATTTATTCTATAATCTAGTATTTTCAAATAAACTCATATTTTTCATTAATATTTTACCCTTTATACTCCAATGACATCCTTGATATTTACGTTATGCTTACGGAACAGTTATTGGTCTTTGGTGCTCCTGGCATGCAAGAATATTAACGTTTTGAAGTTAGGAAGAGAACAATCTAACGAAGGAACAATTTTTTTTAAGTTTAAGAACAGGCTGTTCTTTTTCATTTAAATTAACAGGTAACAAGAATTGTATTTGTCAGTATTGTATTCGCACTTAAGTCCAAACAAGTAACTTTTATGGAATGTTCAACTATGGTTTATGCAAATTGGTCAAAATTTAAGACAAACAAAATAGGATTTATTCGAAACCAATCCATCGCTATATTGTTACAATATATTTCCTATACTTGTCCAATATTTCGTATTTAAAAAAAGGATGAAAGATTTTTTTAAAAACGGTAATACCCGTTGGTAACTAATGTAAATGTTTTATTTTTATTATTTAAGTAAGTTAAAAACTGTCAAAACTTTACTATTTTTTTTTGCGAAAATGAAGAAAAAATACACACAAAATTAACTAAAATGTATATTTTCCCAGATTACTGGATTAAGTTTTAATCTAAATTTTAATTTCACATAACTTGCTTTGTAACTGAATGATGACTTTTAATTGATTTTTCAAATGTATACATCGCCATCTACTTTTTATACAAGAAACAAAACCCACTATATCCACATTACAGCCAATCCTAATTCAATGTATCGATCACGTTCGCTGGATATAGCTACTTTTGCTTCTGGAGATTTATTGTTTAAGATTTCATTTCTAAAAAAACAATTTTTCTATATTATTATATATTTTAAAATTAAAGCCAAATTTATAAAGTACCTAATTATACCAAAATCTTATTTTTCGAATTTGTGGATACATCCATCTGTTTGGCATCTGGTTTACTCGTACAAAGTACCAAAACAATTTCAAATTGTTCTATTATAATTATATATTACGAAATAATTTATAATTTTATATAGCGAAGTATGTCCAATCGAAGCATGCTCAATTACACCCACACACCTTAAGTATAAGTGTTATTACAGATTATATACAGCTATTTCAATCTAACTGGACCCTGGCCGTAACTATTACATTGAAGAGAACAATGCGTCTCCTTGGAAGTTATTCCCTTTCACTACAATAGATACACACGTATTAATATGATATGTGGATGATGTACACTCGTATTGTGTGTTGAGTGGGGTCCACTCAACAAGTGACATCGTGTCCTCGCTAATGGTATAGAAATGGTCATGCCCTACGTAAATGTGATTCGTCATCTCTATGTGTTCCAACTAATGAAAGTGTCATAGAATCGGGAATTTGTATATGGTATAACGCAAGTATGAGTTATGCTGACGGAAATTACGTTTCTTCCAAAAGAAAAATATATAAGTGTGATTTTCTATTAAATAATATTCTTTGAATGTAACTTATTTGAGGTTATGTTTAATTACGGTATTCAACTGTGGTAATTCTGAGCCAATTGATTAATAACTTTAGGTTGATTCTGTCATAAACTTTATAGTATTGGTCAATCTGATTAAGTTAAAGAGCGAACTCTGATATGCTTAAAAGAAAAAAAGTTTCCGTAAACTAATTTGATATCTTTGTTAAGTTGTATCCAATCACCTAGAATAATACAACTATAAGCTCTGGAGCGAGCACTAAGCGTGGCCGACCACTTTACTCCTTTTTGAGCGAAGGTTGGAAAAAATAGTCCTTTCACGTATGTTTGCGTAGATTTAAAAACGCATTTCTGGCTTCCGAAAATACATTATATGTTACACGTTTAATGTTTTTCACAAGTGCTCAGAAGAAAAAGAATACAAAAACATCGAAAAATTCAGTTTTAAACATTTCTGTGACGTCCGTGAGACGTCATAGCCAAGGACGAACGTTTTCTGAACGTTTCTTCCGAATTGTATTCATCCGCGCGGCAAGGAAGAGTATATTGTCGCTCAATAGGAGTCCACGCCCCAATGCTATATATTATATTATATTATATTATATTGTATTATGTATTATGTATTATATATTATATATATTATATATATTATATATAATATATTATTGTTTTATCTCAGTGGTTGTAGAATTTAAATTGTCATTGGTAAAGTCTGCTCAGTGTATAAGTTTGGGAAAAAATTAGGTTAGGGTATCCTTTTAGTATCGTTGGATTCTAATGGAAATACGTGGTTTACAATAATTGAGAATTATCATTAGGAATTATCTCGGGTTATAATTTTTGAAAATTTCCAATTATCTTGCTTCCGAAAACTTAAAAAAAAAACAGATAAATAAGGTCAAACAGCTTTTCATAAATTTATATTTTATACTCTGCAAATTTGTAATATTTTTTTAATGCAAATTATTCATATGTTATGTTATTACTTAAAAATATCAATATGAATATATATTATGTTTATCGAGAAGTTTCATTTAATATATTCTTTAAACTCTTCCTTAATTTAAATAACCTCCAGTGAAGCACAAACATCATTATCGACGCAGCTGCATAATTTACACATAATTTTATCGACATTCGCCTCGAATAAACATCTAGATTCAGTAACCGGCGAACCAACACTGACTTAAGAGTTAAAAAATTTATTTTTGTAAGATAATTTATATATTTTGGATGGTTACTTAGTTTAATTATATCATTTAGGTCATTAGTAAGTAGACAAATTGTTTGAGGAGTCTAGAAAACTGACAAATATTAATGAATAAAAATATTATAGCAATGCTTAATTCGTAAAATCATCTTGGATTATTAATGTATTTTATTTGAAAAAGGTGTACATCTATCCATAAAAATTATACTTTTCAGTCTTTCTTTGACACTTTACTAGATGAATTTTCCTAATATATTGTATATTTATTAAGAGATTCTAAACATTCAATGACTGGTATTAATTAAAATTATTTAAAAAAATCGTTTCAATTGTATAAATCGCTAACACCGAAAATAATTTTAATCAATTTTTTATTTGAGAAATGTAATTTATATTGTGTTCTGTTTCCGAAGGGTGCGAATGAAAAAATGTAAATGCATTTTTAATTAAATTATTTTAACTTAAACATAATTAAAATTAACTCATTTACAAAGATATAAGTACACAGTCTAAAAGAATTTAAAATAAGAAAATAAAAAATAATTACAAAAACTTGTGGATAAAACGTAAATTAAAAGAAATTTAATAAGTTAGGATATTTAAGATTTTAACGATATCGATCATTTAAATCTAGATTTTAAATAGCTATTGTTATTCACATAAGTCGGGTAACCAAGTGTTTTTATAAAAACATAAACGAATTAAAAACCCTTTCATATCAAACAATTGTAATCATATTATTTGAAAGTAAAAAATATTAATCAGTAATTGCTTAAAATTTAATTATAGTTCGTTAAGATATTATAAATAACGTGTTTACTTTGTTGCGATTCCTGTAGTCCTTATAATATGACGATATAATATAGTCTTCAGTTTCTTTGAAATAGTAACTTCGATATCCCTAGTTATCTTTTATTTGATACACCGTTGTCATGGTGACACCCTCTGTGTTAGATTGAAAGACATTGCAAAACGCCTATTATATTAAAATATAGTTATTTTCGAAATTAATAAATCCGACTTTTTCCATTCAGTAACTAGGTTTTAAAAAGCAAAAAAATAAGAAAATTGAAATATAAATTGAACTTTGACATGTTAAAATGTTTACAGTGTATTATTTATATATTTTAAATATTAAAATATTCAATTTGTTTTACAAATGCACTACAATAAAAAAATTACTAGATGTACTTAATAATTACTTTTAAGATACATTGCACTAATTTATATATATATATATATATATATATATATATATATATATATATATATATATATATATATATATATATATATATATATATATATATATATATATATATATATATATATATATATATATATATATATATATATATATACATACACACACACACACACACACACACGACTGAAATGTCTGTCTGTGGATTGGAACAAAATCCCTCATTTTGAGTTTTTTGTATAAATTAGGATACACTAATGAAGAAAATCTCATAATTTTTTTTGTATGTCTGGATTTACCTCAAAAATGAATGGACTTTGTTTCATTTAGATATCTGTAACTGTTTAAAAGTTACTGAACTTCTTCCGGTTTCCCATGCATTATTCCTATAAAAAGTAATATGTTTAGGTATATTGATAACTACTGAAAGTAATTGAACAAATTTAAACAGGGTATAGAGAGCGATTTTCGACTGGCTATGTTAACAAAAAGTGGCACAGCTCTTACTTTATAAATTGACCACGAGCAGCGCCGGACAATATGTCTATTTAATCATAAAGTGTGTTTATAATATAAACTAGCGTTTTTATAAATATAAATGAAATGTTATTTGTTTAAAAAAAGTTTTATTCTCCATATTAAAATTATACAAAAATTAGATTTAATGTGCTTTAGGACCATTCCACGATAGTTGTTCGTGATTTGTCCCCTCCACAACTTTTTGTTGTTATTTTATAATATTTTTGTTCAAGTAAAAAAAAACATTTTCTTAGTTGGTTTAGTCAATTTTCAATTTAGTTAGTTTTTAAAATAATGTGTTTATTTTACCTTAATTAACATATAATAAAATAATAAGTTGCGGAGGGACAAATGCCATCGTCAAATACCATCACGGAAAAACATCACGGATCCCGTACATCATACATCACGGATAAATACCATGCAGTGACCCTTTAATGATAATTTATCGTAATTTTAAATAAATTAATTTTATTATCATATTTTAATATATAATAAATGTAACGAGACTTTTAATTATGGTATATCAATTACCATATTACGCATTACAGATGACATATGTCGTTTGTGTAACCGTAATGGTCAGTAAATTAATTGTACTATACTAAATTATTAGAACACAGTATATTTTCTCCTTCAATAACATTGACCTTAAGTACTTTTAATATCCAATTAATTTTGATTGCCTGGTCTTTGAAAGGTTAATTAAATCTCTTTCCTCCCGTTAAAAATATTGACGCTAAATTAAAACTCTTAAATTTTCCGAATATTGTAAGTTAGTATATATTAAGCTAATGATCGATTTGTAATTGTTTAGATTTTATTATCCTGGTTGGGGCAGTGATCATCTTAGGATCTGCGGGACTCGATTTCGATCTCAGGAAAGAAGAGAAAATGTATATTAAAGTTGAACAAATGTCCTCACATTGTCCGTGGGGTGGAAGTTTTAGGATTGAGATACTAGTTCAGGTGTTGTCCTTTGAATGTAATGAATGGTTAAAATTACAAGGTAGTGCATTCCCTGATTTTTTCTTGCTTCCGAAAACTTAAAAAATATATATAAACAAGATTAAACAGCTTTTTATAAATTTATACTTTATACATCAAAATGTCTACCAACACTCTGCGAATTTGTAATATTTTTTAAAGTAAACTATTCATATGTTTTATTATTACTTAAAAATATCAATCGGAATATAGATTATGTTTATCGAGAAGTTAAACGTATGATTATTTAAGCCCATCCTTCACCTATAAACTAACCTTAGATATTCCAATTACTTCTTGTTATTAAAAAAATTCCACATTTAGAAATGAATCGCTTGAATTCTGTATCCAAGGAGCTTTTGCTACAGCTACTGAATCCCAGCCATAGGAGTTATTTGGTTTATGAATTAAGGGAGACCTGAACCTCAAATCCTAATATTTTTATTAATGAATTCAAAAATACAAGTGTTTTTGTACTGTTAGAACATCTCTTTTTTTAACAATAATTAAAGAAAAAATATTTTTAAATTCTATTTCTGTTTTTTTGTGTGTTTTTTAAGCCTAAATTTGTCTTTTTAAATACTAATTTGTGTGTACAGGCTTAGAAAATTGTTGAGCGCTTGTTGAAATTTTTCAAATTGATTGAAATACTTTCGTTTGAATTTCAATGTTTAAAATTAATATTACTTAAAATTATTTTTTTGAATACCCTTCAATGCAATTTTTTAATTACACGAGGTGGCCTGAAAAGTCAAAATAAAAACTTGGTTTGGCGCCAGACAATTAAAATTATAATTCAATACACGTTTTAGAAAAATTTGCAACACATGGTATTCTATTTCTAAATTACGGAAAAATCTGACCTTTAACAGCCAAATATTCAAATAGTATTCAACATATGTAAATAACGCTGCATTCAAAGCAAAACTTTAACAATTAGTTTATAATTTGGGCACAAAAACGGACTCCATCATTGCACTAATGGTGTTCTTCCGTTTTTATCTCAAGTTGAAACCTCAATATATAAACCCATTTTTCAAACTAATTGTGACATTTCGTGAGTATGCAGCAATCGCTAACAGCTGCTGCGTAACACATTAACGCAAGTTTTACGTATGAGAGAGCAGTAGCTATGATGCATACTGAATGTAATACAAGGTATAAGAATGCCAGAACGTTTCATTTGCAGAATTTTATTTTCTGACACATGAAAAAGAATGACCTTAAGAGCTCGTTAAAAGAGATTTTTAAAGGTTTTGTTATGAATTAATACATGCGTGAAGAATGATTAGTGCGATAGGAAACAGACATAAATAATTTTAATGTATTTTTCTAAATGGTGTGAAATATTTGTGGTGAATACTTTTGTGGAGGATAAGTTGGGATGTTTTGAAAATAGAGTTAATTATATATAATCAGAGAATAAAAATATTTAAAAGATGAGTTAGACCACGACAGAATAAAGAATGTCTTCATTGCAAAGATTTGGTAAGAGAAACAAAGTAACAACTTAATTCATTTTACTTATTTTTAACCTAATAAATGGGCCATAGTGATCGTGTGGACTACTTTTGTATCTTTCCATTTTGCTACTGATGTACATTTATAGCAATTTCTTATTGCTACTAATAATAATTGTTTATTCGTTCACGGACTACATTTTTAGTATTACTGAATTTATTCATATATTTATATAAAATATTTTCAATCAGATTACAGAATGCATTATAATCGATTTCAGAGTTTTTCTCACGTGATCTTCTAATGTAATTAATTTAACATGCAATTGAAATAACATGCATTTGCTGGCATAAATAATTATTACCATTGTAATGTTTAAAATAAACTCACATGGCTTGGAAATTAACAAACATTATCTTTAATTTTACGCTGAAAAACTGTTTTTAAACAAACGTTATACATCTCAGGGAAAGTGGAAAAGGGATTATTAAGCTCACACCTTCTTTAAGGTGGCCAATATTGAACTAACTGTTTTCTTCTAGTGTTTAAAGTTCTGATGTACCGGCAGGGGTCGCTCGCACTGCATATGACGCGTATTTAAGTAGAAGGGGGGGGGGGGAGGGGAAGGTCATACCATTTAACAAAATTAAAAAAAAAATTATATGTGCTAAAATAAATTTTACATTGAAATATATTTAACAATATAATACTGAGTAACGAACTCCTAACTCGAATGTTGTGGTTTGATTCTTTACGTGAAAGATAAACTTGTGATCGGGGATTTGCCAGTTTGTTTCCGCGATACACATTACATTTATCATGGTTCAAACGTCCTCAAGCTTACGTCAAATACGTGTTGTGACAGATCAGATGTAGTCCTCATCATAGTACCACAGTTCAAAATTGCGAGATAATGTCTGATCTCGGTTTAGTGTCGTATACCTATTCACGTTGCGTCGGGTGCCAGTTCAGGTGTTGTTCTTGTCATCTGACCATAGTTAAAAGTACAAGGCATTGCTCTTGGGTCCTTTTTATTTCCACATAGACTCCAAACCGTCATCAATAACTCAATGTGACGCTCTAGTGCGACGTTACATATAACCATTATAAAGTTTACTTATCGAAATGGTTTGGTTTTGTTAATTAACGTCGCACTAGAGCTGCACAGTGGGCTATTGGCGACGGTTCGGGGTCAATCTCGAAGGAAAGACCCGGGAACACATACACATTCACACACACATTCATACACACATTCATACATGCACCTCGTTATTTTAGAACCATGGTCAGATGACGCGGAAACACCTGAACTGGCACCCAACGCCTTCAATAGACGTCGGGACTTTGGACCCCGATCAGATTTATCGTGCACCAGTCCCATTTACACACCAGTATAATTTGTTGGATATTCTGGACAACTTTCTAGTATTTTTGTAGCGAAGCTGGCAATCCTCCGATCGCAAGATAACTACTTTTTTACTTTTCTATGTCAAGTCGTTATCGAAATGAGTTATTCATATGTGCAAGTTATTTTTTAAAATATAATATACATATTTATTGATAAAACAAATTTCAAATTTAAACTCCCAAACATGACTTTTATTTACAAATGTTTTATTTACCTATTCATTGGTTTACAGAATTACAACTATTGAAATACAACACAACACGCAATCCTATCGTTGAACATTACTTAAATCTTTTCATTGTAAGTTTCAGACAACAGAATAACAGAACTAAATTTGTCTGGCATTGTAATTACGAAATAGTTTCGGTTTTCCCAATCTGCCTAACGGATATGATTACATGACATTAATATTAAGAGTGGTATTTGCCGGAGCGAAAATTGCAAGTTGTAATTTTGTTGAGAACTCGAAACACGTTTTTGTGTGTAAGTTTCGAAATAAAATATTAGATTTCCGAATAGAATAATCACCAGGTTCACGCGATGTGTGTGTTTCGAAAATAATATTTTTATTTTACCTACATTTGAAGTCTTCGATTGAAACTGTTGATTATTTGCCGTTTTTTTGTTTTTAAACCTTTTCGCAGTCATATTTTGCAAAGTTGTACTCTCGGGCTCGTTAAGGGAGACCGTGAGAGGTAAACAATGTTTGCTATATATTTTTAATCGACGGGACTTATAGTGTACCTTTTTTTATCATTAGAATATCATTTAGTTTGTATCATTTGCTATAGTTTTCTGCAGTTCTGATATCGTAGCAGTAAGTGGATATTTAAGAAGTTTTATATCGTCATCTGACCATGGTTCTAAAATAACGAGGTGCACGTATGAATATGTGTGTGAATGAGTATGTGTTCCCGGGTCTTTCCTTCGAGATAGACCCCGAACCGTCGCCAATAGCACACTGTGCAGCTCTATTGCGACGTTTATTAACCAAACAAAACAAAACCCAACCAAATTAGAAGTTTTTGTCTGGGGACATTTTTGTGGCAACCTATCCTGACACCGAATTGACTGTCAAAGACTTTAGAGGTTGATTGTCACTGGTTATTTAGATGTGATAAAAAACATTTTTTTTTATTAATAATAGAATAAAGCCAAAATTGAAGGGAATATTTAAAGATCAATAATACATTAGTCACTTTCGAGTGTCATTTTAAAATATTAACAAGTATAAAAGTTAGTCATATCTAATTCATACAAGACAACAATCCCGTTTTTGTTTTAAACTTTTTTTACAACGAACCACGAACAGACGAACTACGAGCGGGCGAACCACAAACAGGAGCTAACATTACGCAGTGATTAAGGGGTGTCCATGTACAAAAATGCTTGTGGAATGCACTTCTGGCAGGACTTCGACCTGTACGTTCTACCCAGAGAGTTGTTATATTAAATAGAGAGCGCCTTCAATGCCAGACTCTCGTAAGGCTGTGGTGTCAACATTGAAAAAAAAAACAATATCACGTGGTTTTAGCGCTGCCACATCTGGCGTTCAGACATCTGCAGGAGTTTCAAATTTGGCGCACTTTCTTCTTTTTTTGTGATAAAGTGTTCTGTCCGTATTCAACTTCTTAACATATATGTGGGTATTTACTTATTTTCAAACAATTTGCGCTAAATATTTCCTCTTCATTAACGAAACGAAAATATAATTTTCTTTGTGTTCAATACTCAAAAAAATTAAACTCTTTATATTTCTCCGGTTTTATTGTTCATATTTTCTTATTGAACTATACAAAATAACAATTGAAAGAACTTCGCTTATGGTAATTTTTTTACATAAAAACGTAACGTAATTATTTCAAAAGTACAAAGTAAGAAAAATACCTTTAATATATCTGTTAAACTCCCTTAAATTGTGCCACTCGTTAAAAAAAAAACGATATTTAAATACAAAATTAAACACAAAATCATATTACAATACTTTGATCTCGCTTAGTTCTAACAGTCGCCAAGGCCTGCCAAGTAATATTGGCGCATGAATGAGTTGGCATTTCCACAAATCACGTGGTTTCAATGATGCACACATGGAAATCAGCATTTTTATTCCTCTATTTGTATCATTACTCTATGGTTCTACCATTAAGGTTAAAAATATCGACTTGTAATATTAAATAATAAATTATACACTAGGGGGGGGGGGGGCAAAATATCACATCCACCTGACGTTTTCAAGTAAATACTGTATGACGTCACACCGTCAGAGGGTGAGAGAGGTATAAAAATGGAAAGGTGTTTTCTAACAACGTTAGTGTAAGCAATCTATTCGAATAGGTATGGGTAAAAAACGCTATTTGAAGGACTTTGAACGTGGGTGCTCTGAGTCAAGGAGGGAGCATCGGCAATACCGCTGCTTTTGTGAAATATTCAAGAGCAGCTGTAATGAAAGTGTTTAAAACTTAGTCTGAACGTGAATCATGTGGTCATCTGGTGCAGCTGAATGCTCGAACGGAAAGTGAAGTCTCCAGGTTAGCAAGGGACAACCAAAGGGGCAACATTGCAGAAAATTACAGCAGATTTTAAGAATGATCCTCTCAAGGGGGATCTCTAAACACACTGTTCGCAATACACTTCATGGGAAATGGAAACAATGAGATATTTTGGCCACTCAGTGTATTTTCGTTACTGATTCCTTTGTAAAATGCGTGATGAACATTAAATTTAGATTTTCGCGTAAACTTTAAACCCATAAATTACAAAATGACACACCTTAAATTAAAAATAACTCATTTCAACACAGTTTCCTGAATTTATATTACGTCTATAATTTAGTGGTAATAACCCATTAACTTCAAAATTAATCCTCACTTCCCATACAGATATTTCCATCCAATTATTCCTCACAGCAGTTGTCAATTTCTTCAAATACACTCTAAAATATCGCCTGCCCATTAACGAAGAAGCAATTAATCTACAATTTAACGGCCCATTTCCCAAAATATTTTGAGAACCCCACGTCACCTTCTCACAAAGATACTCGAGAAGTGATCAAGACAAACAATCACCTTCTTTTTGGGGGAAAATTAATACTTTGCATTGATTAAACCTCGGTGAGATGTTCTAATCGGATGCAAGTCAATAAAAGTTTCTCAGAGTCTAATGATCCGCTGACATTTAAATCGAAAATCGATCCGAATGCAGGCTTCGGGGCAAAGAAGACGATGCAAACTTATTTCAAACGATTGACATACAAAATCGATTGGGAGAATATGAAAGGTAGGTTTCGATTAGGGTTGGAAGTTCCTTTCTTTCCGAGGTTTTTAATCAAAGGGTGTGAATTATTTATCGAGTTCTTTAATAGATTGGCACGATCACGATTAGTTAGCTATTAACTGGAATGTATCAAATATAATGGGGTTTAGAGATACTTTCGTTTTTAACCTTTACGCGTGGGCTAGGGCAGTGGTCGGCAAACTCATTAGACAACCAAGCCAAATTTCAACGAGGCCTCCGTGGCCGAGCGGTTGCAGGCGTCAGCTGGGAATCCAAAGATTCGTGGTTCGATGCCAGGCGATGGACTTGACAAAGAAAAGTAAAAAGTAGTGATCTTGTGATCGGAGGGTTGCCAGCTTCGCTACAAAATACTAGAAAAGTCGTCCAGAACATCCGCAAAAATTAACGGCGTGTATACGGGACTGGTGTACGATAAATCTGATCGGAGTCCAAAGTCCCGACGTCTATTGAAGGCGTTGGGTACAAGTTCAGGTGTTTCCTCGTCATCTGACCATACTTCTAAAATAACGAGGTGCATGTATGAATGTGTGTGTGAAAGTGTATGTGTTCCTGGGTCTTTCCTTCGAGATAGACCCCGAACCGTCGCCAGCTCTAGTGCGACGTTAATTAACCAAAACCAAAAAAGAAGCCAAATTTCAACAATACAACGATTGAAATTTCAAAACAATTGAAGAGCCAAATTTTTTAAACTTAAACTATATAGGTAAATTTTTATTAACTTAATTAGGGTACTCCTAAACTGATTTTTGCTAAAAACGTCCTCAATCTGAGAGGTCGAATCCATCCACACTCGTCTTGTATAATCGTCTCGCCTATCTCCTTCAGTTCATCCTCTCTATATGTCCAAACCATCTCAACATACCTGTCTCAACCTCTACACTGCATCTTCTTTCACTCCACAACGATCCCTAAAATTAACTTAATAAACTTTACTTACATTTGTAAGTCTGAGATAAACTATAGGAACATTGAATAAAACTTGATATAATACTTAATAAAGATAATTACTAAATAATATTATTTATTGATGAAAATAAATTAAAAATAAATAAATTAAATTGTAAGGTATCTATAAAATTAAATCATAATAATGACTGACAAACACTGATGTGAACGATGGCCTTGCCACCTCCTTGGAAAGTTTGGGTTAGTCAAGTTTGCATGTTGTTTTTAATTTTGGGCCAATAAGTTTCAATCGCACTGGGCGTGAATGGTGTCGGTATATTAAATTTACTATTTTTATGGATGCAGTTATTTAAGGATAAATAGGAATGGTTTTATTTCACTGCTGTTCACCAAATGATAATTGTAAATATGTTATATTGTATTTGTCTTGTTTTTCTAAGTTTGGCGCTTAGTATATTTTATAAATATATGATGTAACACTAAAAGAGCAAAATAGAAAATTGTAAATACTAGCGCATAATGTAAAACATAAAATTATTCAAATGTATTTATTGATCTTTAAATAAAATAACAAAAGAAAAAGATAAAATCTTCCAGCCAGAGTTACAAAAATGAAATAGATAAATTAGTTATAAATAATTAGAAACTCGAATGCTGGGCAGGGTAGGTGTCGCGGCGGCAAGAGAGCCTACGGCCTATCATCCTCCTCTGTATGCCTTAGGGCTGGCCAGACGTATGACACTTAATTTTCTTCTTAAAGACATTCACCATGTAGAAGGGAAGGGTGCACGTTAAATCTGTCGTGGTCAAAAGTCGTGACACCTATTCAGGTTGCGTGCACGTGCAAACCACGTGATTTGTATTCTCGAATCACAGATCTATCTTCAAAAGCAAGCGCTTGTCCGTGTAGAATGGGTCTTGGAGATTAAATTTAAAACAAAACTCCATGTGTGTCCCAATGTGGTTAATCTTGGGTTTTTTGCAAGTCTAGTGAGAAAAATCATTTGGTGAAGGGCAGTCAAATAAAACCATTCCTATTTATCCTTAAATAACTTCATCCATAAAAATAGTAAATTTATAATACCGGCAACATTCTCGCTCACATGTGATGTCAACTGAGAATTGATAAATTAATGCAATATTTGTATGGACCCTTATTTTCGTTTTATTCCAACAGCTCGCTCGGCGAGAGCGGCTTCGAAAGCTCATACATGTTCCCCGTCTTTATTGTAAGGCAAATCTTCCTTCCACAATGCTTTGAGAACTTTTTGTCCTGCTTCCCAAAGTGACATTTTCTTCCCACGTTCAGGAAGTAGCCCGCAGGGAGGGCAACTTTTCTTTAACGAAGCCCATGGGAAAAGGTTAATATATTGAATATATTTTCTTATCGTTTTAAGGAACACGGTACCACCTAAACTTTTTTTTTATTTTTGACTTTTCGAATAATGTATGTGTGTTTGTAATGTTTATGTATATTGTATATTGTTGTTTAATCTATATTTTAAATTATTGTAACTCAAACACTTGTTTAATATATATTATTTAAATGTGTATAAGAGAAAAATATTTCACATAAAAATTCCATAATATTTAATTATTTTTTTTAGTTTTAATTTTTTTTATTTTTACTTTTTTTATCAACTTTTTTCTTTTTGCAGATTTTTTGCACTATAATACACACAAATTAGCATTACAATATTGTATACTACATGCATTTGGTTTATATATAAATAGTTATTCATAATAACAAAATTTTGTTTTGTTCACTTTAGTAATTAAAAAAATACTATCAAACACCAAATTCGAACAAACACTTGCCAATTTATAATATACACATATTGTACAATAAGCTTAAAAAATAGGCATTTCTCTATCAGTATTAAAAAAGCCTTAGAGTTTCGAGAAACTTATTATCAAGGAAAAGCAAACGCTGAGAATAAAAGATATAAAGTTTTTGTTCCTTAAAAAAGAAACCTGTCAATCCACATAAAATCTCAAATAACACATTAAAAAGCATAGATGCACTTCTAGAAATTTGCAAACATATTTAGAAGATTCCAAACTATAATTTTAGAGAGTAAAAATATCGTGAAATTTACATTATTTTGGGTACTACGTCCCTTTAATGTATTTTATTGAGTCTTAATCATTATATTTATGAATTGATTTGGTAAGGTAGTAATTTATATTTTATACAGCGAAACCTTAAAGTATTTTTAATTTTTAACTCTGAGAAGCTCAAACAACATCTTGTAACTATAAACATCTGAAGGTTAACAATGAATATATCCGTGTGGTGATTTACAGCATTTCCTGCAATAGACATAAATGTTAAATTAATAAAAAAAATTGTCGAATTAATTTTCAAATAAAAAGAATCGGGTATTTTTTAAAAATTATCTATATTAAAATAATATTCTGTAAAGACTTCTGTCGAAAATATAAAGTAAAATCTTTTACAGACGCTAGATAGTTACGATTTCGATATATTAATCGGTATTTAAAATTTTAAGATTGCCTTCAATGCACAAGGGTTTAAATTTTTTTTCAATTGCATATTTAAAAAAAAACTTACTTTGTGATATATACATTTTAAATTGTTATTTTTACATATTTAAAATAAGGTACAAACGCTCATTGTTATTATTATATTTACATTTTTTTACACTGTTAGCAAAAATAGTGATAAAACTGAAAGTAAATGGTTTTGACTATTCACGTTAAAGAGTTAATTCTAATCACGTCACATTCCAATAATTTTGATTTTTCACGCAGAACCACATGAAAGAAAAAAAAAACCTATCTATATACATGTTTACTTTGTTTATCATAATGACATAGGCATAACACTTGTCACTAAAAGTATATGACCTATCAGATCAACCGATACATGTCATGAAAAGATGCACCATGTAATCTCCTTTTCTCACTGAATCTCGTAATACATGTTATTAATGTCATACAAGAGTTAAACACATCACACTGTAGTAAGTAGTTATTTTGGAGATAATAGTACATGGCGTCGTATAATCTGTGTCAGATTGCTTTTGACTGTTGCCTGTCATGGTTATCTACTAATCGTTCATGTCGTATGTCTAGGAAGGTTCTCCCTCAGAATGACATATGTCAAAAATAGTGTTTCCTAGTGTAGATGTTTGAGATATATTGTAGAAATTTTGTGTATTAATAATACTTGCACTGTAAAAAGAGGTATTTAAAAATGACTACCTGAGCCTACTCGTTTTTTTACTACAATTAAATCGTAAATGAGCAATGACGTACTCAAATTTAAGTAATCGTACTTTCTCAAAAATGAGCAGTGTAATTTAATACTGCTAATATCTGCTTCTGTTCAAGCCATCTTAAGAAAGCAACCTGACAAAATAAAAATACTTGTTCTGAAGATGGTTTTACACATTCTTTGATGTCGATTGCTTAAATGGAAACTGAGTTATTACAACTCAATTATCTTACTTCCCATTCTTTTGGCACACCTTTTTAACATTTATTATATTTATAACTTCTTCACGTCGCCCTGATAGTGCAACGAATAAGGCACTGGACTGCGTTGCCTAAAGATATGTGTTCGATTACCAGACAGTCCTGGTTGTAATTGTTGATATTTATTGAAAGTGATTTATAAAGGCAGCTTAGGTAGGCACGCAACTGCTATTTTTATTAATTTTACTAATTTTTGAGTATATGTCTTTTTCAAAAATGAAACTTATGTATTCGGAGCCTATGATAAGCATCGAATGGGCATTTTACTTATTTTTGAGTATCTATTTTCACAACAAATGTTCAACAAGTTATTTGAGTGAGTTTTAAAAAATATATACTAACAAAATTACAACGGGTTTGTGTCTGTTCATGCTAATATCAGAAATGAATAATCCGATTTTGATTTGACTTTGCGAAATCAAAGTTTTGATTTGACTTTGCGAAATCAAAGTTTTGATTTGACTTTGCGAAATCAAAGTTTTGATTTGACTTTGCGAAATCAAAGTTTTGATTTGACTTTGCGAAATCAAAGTTTTGATTTGACTTTGCGAAATCAAAGTTTTGATTTGACTTTGCGAAATCAAAGTTTTGATTTGACTTTGCGAAATCAAAGTTTTGATTTGACTTTGCGAAATCAAAGTTTTGATTTGACTTTGCGAAATCAAAGTTTTGATTTGACTTTGCGAAATCAAAGTTTTGATTTGACTTTGCGAAATCAAAGTTTTGATTTGACTTTGCGAAATCAAAGTTTTGATTTGACTTTGCGAAATCAAAGTTTTGATTTGACTTTGCGAAATCAAAGTTTTGATTTGACTTTGCGAAATCAAAGTTTTGATTTGACTTTGCGAAATCAAAGTTTTGATTTGACTTTGCGAAATCAAAGTTTTGATTTGACTTTGCGAAATCAAAGTTTTGATTTGACTTTGCGAAATCAAAGTTTTGATTTGACTTTGCGAAATCAAAGTTTTGATTTGACTTTGCGAAATCAAAGTTTTGATTTGACTTTGCGAAATCAAAGTTTTGATTTGACTTTGCGAAATCAAAGTTTTGATTTGACTTTGCGAAATCAAAGTTTTGATTTGACTTTGCGAAACCATAGTTTTGGTTTGGAAGACCGGTGTAAAAGTAAAATTTTCCTCTCGCGAATTTCAATACAAATAGGATTGATATTAATGATCTTTAACAAGCTTAAAATAGTTTATATTTCAGATTTATTTTGTTTCGTTATATTGAAAGAGAACTGAGTTACTGTAACTTATTTCTTTACTTTCCATTCTTTTACACGTCGTTTTATGTATAGTAGAACTCCAGTTATCCAAATCAATTCCGACCAGACGCCATCCGGATAAGCGACCATCCGGATATTTAAATAATTCCTAAAGCAATGTTATTTCTTAGTAAAAACGAATTTTGCTTTGGTATGTCATATATGTAATTTGGCAAGTTTTATAACCTTTTTATTATTCACCGATAATAAAGTTATAAAATGTGGATTTTGCAGATTGATTTATTTTTTCTCAAAGTAATCCGAATAACTAGAGTTCGGATATTTGGAGTTCTACTATATGCTCCAATCCAAGCTTTTTCAGTGTATTGAGATGGATATTGTTTTTTAAAGATTAAGTTCCATCTATAGTAGTCAAAATCTTCTAGACTTTTAATTTAAATCCACGATTTTTCTATGGAATATAGAAAATCATTAACATTAGGTACTTTTTCTTTAATTGATTGTAGTGGTATTTATTTAAAACCTCAAGTATGTTATATATGTATGCTGTTTCATACTATTATGTATTTTTTGTCAAATGTTTTTGTCAAATTGTGCCGATTGCTGCTGAAACCTATTGTTACATTATTGTGAATATTGTTTTTAATTATGCAAGCAAGTAAAATTCACTATAAAAATGGGCCTTATAACAAATGTTTACTTAAAATTAATAATCACTTAAAATTATAATTACTTTAAATTAACAATTAATTTCAATTAATAATTATTTAAAATTAATAATTATTTAAAATTAATAATTATTTAAAATTAATAATTATTTAAAATTAATAATTATTTAAAATTAATAATTATTTAAAATTAATAATTATTTAAAATTAATAATTATTTAAAATTAATAATTATTTAAAATTAATAATTATTTAAAATTAATAATTATTTAAAATTAATAATTATTTAAAATTAATAATTAATTTCAATAATTATTTAAAATTAATTATTAATTTCAATTAATAATTAATTAAAATTAATTATTAATTTCAATTAATAATTAATTTGAATTAATAATTAATTTGAATTAATAATTAATTTGAATTAATAATTAATTTGAATTAATAATTAATTTCAATTAATAATTAATTTCAATTAATAATTAATTTCAATTAATAATTAATTTCAATTAATAATTAATTTCAATTAATAATTAATTTCAATTAATAGTTATTTTCAATTAATAATTAATTTCAATTAATAATTAATTTCAATTAATAATTAATTTCAATTAATAATTAATTTCAATTAATAATTAATTTCAATTAATAATTAATTTCAATTAATAATTAATTTCAATTAATAATTAATTTCAATTAATAATTAATTTCAATTAATAATTAATTTCAATTAATAATTAATTTCAATTAATAATTAATTTCAATTAATAATTAATTTCAATTAATAATTAATTTCAATTAATAATTACTTAAAATTAATAATTACTTAAAATTAATAATTAATTAAAATTAATAATTACTTAAAATTTATAATTACTTAAAATTAATAATTACTTAAAATTAATAATTACTTAGGACTTTTGTAGTAAAATAAAAATGTAAATTTATGCGTTTATGTGTTTTGTCTTTTGTGACATATTGAAGTTTTTCCTGACATGCACATCTTACGTATTCTTAAAATCTATCTCTATCAAACTAAATAATATTTAACCATATATTTTGCTGAAAATACAAATTAAGCTTTCTTACAGTGCTAACAACAGTCCGATTGATTCCGATATTTTACTCGCCGGTCAGTAGGTTGAGAATTTTAGTAATAATTTAGTTTCCGAAAACAAACTCATTTGCTCATTCTATTTCAAGTGAATTTAACTTAAAGCACTCAGGGATGGAACACTGTAAAGGATGATTTACTGCAATATTATCCATTAACTTTGAATCCATTAGTGTATAAATATTAAACTACATTGCAAATGAACTGATTGTTGTTAAGCCGATAGATTGAAATGCGGTGATTTTGAAAGTAATTCGAATATACAGAGATAAGTGGTGGCGAGGAATACTTAGAGTTTTAAGCTTAATCGCATTATTTGTAATTCAAGAAGCTTAGTATCGTGCGGTAATGAAGTGTGTATGAATTTCGGTGTAGATTAGGTACAACTAGATAAATATTGTTTTAAATTTCTGGAATAAAATAGTTTGATTTGTTGTTGTTTTTTAATAATAATTATCGAATACTTTAAGAAAATCAATAAAATAAAAATAAATTTGTCAATTAAAAGAATAGATATACGAAAGACATATCAATTCTTGTATTTTAAAATCTATACTTGATATGTATGGAAATAATAATGTTTTTTTTTATTTATCTCTGTAATAATAAAATATAAAAACATGTTGGAAAAATACGATTTGCATATACTAAATGTACTAAATAGTTAAAAATAAACTAATGTTCTAAATTGGGTAAAAATAAAACCGTGGGGTGCTCAAAATTATGAAATTCTAAAGTCGTTTAATTGAGTGTACCATTCTTTTACTTTTAGTTCCTTTAAACATTAGTTAATTTGTAACTTTTTTGTTACAGTTTGTAAAACAAAATCGGGTAGTTTTAAAAATTATGTATTTAAAAAGATTTTTGCTACTAAAATTAATATACTGAACATCATTTCCAAACGTTATACTTTATCGTC
This sequence comes from Troglohyphantes excavatus, assembly GCA_963932185.1. Lineage (NCBI taxonomy): Eukaryota > Metazoa > Arthropoda > Arachnida > Araneae > Linyphiidae > Troglohyphantes > Troglohyphantes excavatus. The sequence goes on from OZ010673.1 coordinate 22,905,586, forward strand.
CAATCTGTAGCATCGCTTCGCCTTTTCTGTTTCTCTTCTGCTTGCGCACTTCGAAAGTTTATTAAACTGTTATTTTTCAAGTATTAATTATGAGTTAATGCCGTTGAAAAGGGCCGTAGGGGAAACTAAGTAAATTATGTTCGTTAAAAAGTTTTAGGATTCCTGTTTTGTCAAAAGTTACGTGATTAAATGGCAAAATTTTTGTGAAATATAACAAAAATAGCCTTGACTATCCTAGTAATCTAAAAAATAAGAGTGTTATTTCTAAGAGTGCGATTAATTATAAACGTCTTGACTTAATTTTGAGCCTAAAATGCGCAATATTTCGGAAAATTTCATGCCACATCTTAAAATACATTTAATTTTGAATTGAAAGTTTCATAGCTCCAAGCTATTTAAATTCAGTAACTAGATCAATATTTCGTAATTTATTATTATCTAAAATATAAAATTAACTTCTGGACTGAAATCATTCCCACATGCCGGATAATTTACATTATAAATCTCCCGCCCTCTTTTCCCAAACGAACAACTCCTCATGTAACAACCAGGCCTGAATATTTTGGAACATTGATGCACCCTTCTGCGTGGAATTGAATGCCAATGCGTCATCGTTTCACCTACAGACATGCCGCCCTACCTTGTGCATATTCCTCCCACGTTCCATTAACGCGTATAAATATCCTTCAGGGGGCATTCCACCTGGTATTAGGATTTGATGAGAGTCAGTTAGCGGACATTTCCCCATTACATGATCCACCTCTCATGCGGGGGGGGGGGGGGGGGGGGGCTCGTAATCGGAAGGAGATTTAATTCTGTAGCGGCGATCGTGGTAAAGATTAATCAATTCGAGTCTAAATTTAGGGCTTATTCCTGGATTGTATCCACCTATTGGTTTTGTTTAAAGTTTAAAGTGATATTTTAATGTTGAAAGACACCTGATTATGCATTAAGCTACTGTTTAAAAGACTGTATCTAAGTTAGTGAATACATCCGTTGAATATATCGATTTTATAAAAAGTGTGTACTAGAACTTTTTTTTTATTTACTGCATGTAGTTTATTGCAATTTTAATCCTGAGAAAAACATTCTAGGGTTCCGTCGCCCCAAAGATACTTCTACCTCCCCTTCGTCCCCTTGTTGATGTTAAAGGTCAACCATCATCGTATACCTCAAAGAAGCAATCGTGAAAATAACGTCCCGCTGTTTTGAATAACTAGCATATTTAATTTCATGTTTAACAGTGCAGAGCTTGCGTTGTGTCTGAGAGGCACAATCCAAGGCGAATCGAATTAAAGGTAGGACATAATTGGAGAAATAAGGACTGGTAGAGTTTATTATTGTTAGAGGTCATCGCTTATTAATACACAACTTACGATTCGATCCGCTTATAGTTTTTTATTAAATCCTACTAAAGCCCAACACATATTCGACTAGAATATAATAAGAAACGATCATCTTAACACATAAATATATTTACATATTGCACAGCAAAAATATATTCTCTTATTTTCATAAATGTTTTCATTCGAGGTAAAACAATGTATTTCTTACTTTCCCGAACGATACTATAACGTTAAATAAAATATACCAACAACCACTCGAACCTCTAGTCCTTTTTATCCCTATGATCTAAATAATTTGGTCCAATAGATCATTTGTTAGTTTTTGGAAGCCTTTTAGGCGTAATAAATGACGTCATTCCAGTAAGAATCTTTCCAATTTGTCTCTCGCCTTCAATTCGATTCGCCTTGCATTGAGGAGCACGAGCTCTGCAGGGTTAAAAATGAGTGTGTTTTTTAAAGTTACTGTAAGGATTAAACAAATTGCATAAATATACTAATCTTTTTGCATATTGTTGTCTTTATTTGTAATTTACATAATCAGTATTGCGACATAGATGAGATTTCTGCGAATGTAAAGAAACAGCATGCAAGGGAATATAATCTTTCTTTTGACCTTAAAGTTGAAAAGGACAGCGAAACTTTTTTTAAATATTTGTGATAAGGCATTTTCTTTGAAGCACACTATATGTTTTATGCATTAAAATTCAGAACTGTTGATTTCACACGGAGATCTTGTTGATTGTTTAAAACACATATAGTTTTATAAAAAGTATATTTAAAAATATTTTTTGGCTGAGGTTTGAACTTTTAAGGTTTTTTTTATTTATTCTTAAAGTATGAATCGGCACTCAGATAGTTGGTATATAAATATCAAATATTTATATACCAAATTTTCAAATATCACTTTACTTGTAAAGATATCAAATCTCCACGTCCAATTTTTAGCCCAATAATAATAGATTCAGGACATTGTTTTAAAATACAGTAATAATAACTTCGAATTTTGGTTTAAGCATTAATCTTAATATCGGATTCATACTTGATATTCGTTATTAAATGTTACAAAATAATTTTTTATCTTATAAAATAATTATTGAAATACTTATGGATATCCTAAAAATAAAAAAAGCAATTTGTTTGCTCTTTAATTACTTTAGAATGTTTTGTAAACTATATTTTAATTAACTTAAATATAAAATCGCAAGGTATTAATATAAATGACTTAATATGTATTGAGGTCTATTCATATGACCGACCAATGCATTTTTATACTTACTGAATAAAAACAATGTTATGTTCAACATATGCAAACTTACTTGAATGAATTATAAGCGAATTTTCTCACGATTGCATTGAGGTAAAAAGTATGTTTATTAAACCTTTTTTTAGAGTTTAAGTTTTTAAAAAATGTGGTAACCCTAGGCAACGTTCGGAATGATAATTAGTTATCTTGTTTTTAAAGGCTTACGGGTTGAAATAAAAAAAAAAAGTAGGAAAATGTATCGATTCACACGCACGTTGCAGAAAGTTCTTTTTGATTCACTCGGATTTTCGTTTTTGTGAACATGGTATTTTTACATTTGTGGTTTTTCAAGCTGTTACGATAGAAATGTGAAGAAAAATCTTGTATTTTCAAAAAATATTTATTTTTCTAAGTTTGCGAGATGTATTTTTTTAAAAATCTATGCGTATCTTGAGATTTTCTAATTCAACACATAAAAATAATTTCTCTGGATATTTATAAAGTCTAACGTACCGATGTATATTTATTATAAATTAAAAGCTATATTTATTAAATTTGTATTTCAAATAATTGAAAGGCATCCATTGAAAATGGACTGATATGAAAAGTAAATATATAAAACCCTATAAAAATGAAAGTCAGTTTGTCATTTCAATGTACGTTAAAAGATTTAATGATGCATATTCAATTTTGCCGTGTTAAAATATTTAATCTCATTATCATTAAGTGATATAATTAATAACACTTTCTCTTTTATAAGACTCAGATATTTTATTATTATAATATCTTGGATACAAAATATTAGTTGCCAAATGAAATTCAGGTTGCTCAGTAGTAACATTTAAAACGCTAAAGTGTCTACTTTAAACCATTCTATGATTGATTAATTTTCATGCAAGACTAAATTTGGTTAGGGACTGTCTGCTAAGTGATATGAGTAACAAGACTAAAAAAATTAACTAAAATCATTTTCTATTACTGCGTATCTAGATTATATCATTTCGGCATGTTGTGTGAGTCCTATTTCAATAGGTTTCGCAATAATTAGCTTAAAATCATTCCATTTAACATTATAAGGAAGACAGAATGTATACTTTAAACGTCTCGGAAGTCTGTTTTGTGACTTGCTTTACTTGATAGCCAACCTATCATCTAAATTTAAGATATTTTTTTTAAATATTTTTTTAGTGTGTCTTACTAATAAATGCTCTCGCCGAAACAACGTTATATTTAATTTGTATAACTGTAAGCATTATTTAACATTTGTCTAATATATATTTTTGTTTCTCTACAGGTAAATAAATACTAGTTATGCCTACATTTTGTATGGAATTTCTATGTGACTAGATTGACGCATGTTTGAAGAACACTATGTAAGCATAAATTCTAAAATATCTGAAAATTAAACAATTCTAACGTCTATTGAAATGCATTGTGGGATATATACTAATTGAAATGCACTGTATTCTCGCAAAATTCACACAATGTAATATAAATATATATTCTATATCTATACATTGGTAATTGCTAAGGATTTATTTATTTACATTAGGTCAATGTGTATATACCATGGATCAACTGATCTTACCTAGGAATAAACACCAACATAACTGTGAAATGTTAAATTCCAACATTACTCTTCATTCAATGGTAAAATGATTTGAGAAACGATTAATAGTAATAATTAATTGGTATATTCACTGAATATACCAATTACCGGCCAGCTAAGACCAATTTCCGACCAGTGTCATTGCGCCTACTGAACTCGCATTAGACTGTGAAATGAAACTTGCCTACATTTTAAAGCCTTTAAGTAATATTGATTGAAGAGATTTTTAAAAACACATGCTCTTAATTATAAATATTTCTCCTAAACGGTCGGTAACTGGGACGTTGTCGGTAACTGATGGAATTACCCTCTCCGATATATAAAATATCCTTCACGATAAGATTTATTTTATTTTTTAATAATAATAATACACACACGCACATGCACGCACGCACACACAAACATTAATAAATTTGAAAAAGCGTAATCGTTAATTAATGTAAAAATTTATTTCTTAATCTCAAAATTATGAGTATATATTTTTTTCTATGATTATAATTATGAGTATAAATTTGTTTCTTAATCTCAAAATTATATATATATATATATATATATATATATAGCTAAAAATCTATCAAATATAAGCATAATAAAAATTGGGTAATATGTCGTGCTGACAGCAAAATAAAAATTATACATTGATCACTTATGTAGTAGTTTCCGTGTAATTACAATATTGATTCTTTTAGAGTTCTTTTTAAAGTGTCATGCCAAAAATACCACTAAACAGCAAACTAACATAAAATCACGCTATCTTCTCATTGATCAAAATCCTTTTACAAAGTTTTAGTAAAGACTACTATTATCATTCATCACTTGGCATCTGTGTTACAGAGTATCTATACTTTTAAGAACATCAGAATCAATAATTTAATCTTGAAAAATACAGCAGAAACTATATTAGAAGTCGTCTCTAAATATGCTTAAAAACTTATGAAGACCAGATAATTTTTAATAGTAACTATTTTTATACTTATTAATTGTTTTGTGTTTATTTTAACTTTGTAATTTTTGGTATGTAACATTAACGATAATAAAAGTATTCTTTAACTGATAAACTTTGGATATAGAGAATCTGTTGTATTCCATTGTTTTTTAAGTACCCTTAGCAGATGGCAGAAAGAATAACCTAAATGTTCGTCCACATTCCTGAAATGGAATATTTCATTTATTATAATTCCATTTAGTTGTTTTAGATTTGATAGTATCGGGTTTAGGTTTTAGGAAATGCTAGAAAACGACAGTACGGCGATAAGGAAAATCGAACACACCGATATGGAACATGAAATTAATATATTCCTAAAAGCTAACAATGCAGCTATCATATTACGTTATTTGAGTACCCGTCACATATCGTTTAAGTACTACAACTTCCACTACATTTGGAGTGATCCTTAGCTTGGTTTGGTTAATTAACGTCGCACTAGAGATGCACAGTGAGCTATTGGCGACGGTTCGGGGTCTATCTCGAAGGAAAGACCCGGGAATACATACACATTCACACACACATGCACCTCGTTATTTTAAAACCATGGTCAGATGACGAGGAAACAACTGAACTGGCACCCAACGCCTTCAATAGACGTCGGGACTTTGGACCCCGATCAGATTTATCGTGCACCAGTCCCGTATACACGCCGTTAATTTTTGCGAATGTTCTAGATGACTTTTCTAGTATTTTGTAGCGAAGCTAGCAACCCTCCGATCACAAGATCTTTCTTTTTTCTTTTCTTTGTCAACTCCATCGCCTGGAATCGAACCAGGAACCTTCGTATTCCCAGCTGACGCTTTTAACCGCTCGGCCACGGAGGCCTGAGTGATCCGTAGCAGTCAGCCACAAACTTGAACGCTCCGAAAAAAATCGTTAGTTCTATCTTGGTTGTCTTACAAATATGTGAGTTTAATATTTACCTGTTCCTCCCCCTAGATTATAATATGTATATAAATAACGTTAACGAGTCTTAATAATTTATAATCAATAGAAATAATTTTATTAAATAATGATAAGTCAAAGTATCTTAGGTGCGCGTATATAGATATTGTCGATGACATCCAGATAGAATTCCTTCAATTATGATAACAGCAAAATATTTTTTTATATAAATAATTTAGGCATTTTTTCTATACACAATTGACAATTTTCTACACAATACACAATTTGTTTATCACGTGTATATTCATAAGTAAAAGTATGTAAATTGTATCACAAGGTATAAATATTTTAAAACTTAAATGTCTACAGAATTAGCTTTCTTAATTAACGTCAAACTCCTTACAAAAACACGAGAATTATATTTCAAATAATTACACCACAAGTTGAAAAATGAGACAAGAATTAAAACGAGACGCAAATAAAAAAATAGAGTTAAAATGTATCAAGCGTAAATAAGAATACAAAACACAAATTTACCGACAGCGATTTTTTTTTCGTTTAAATATCGTTTTACAAACCTTTCTCAAAATGTAAAATACAGATACTCGAAATTAAAAGACGAAACAGATTATTTTTTTTCAGTGGTTAAGTCTATTTATGTCACAGTTATGGTAATTACTTAAAGAGGTTTTTTTATTTACTAGTCAAGTTGCAAAATTAGGTTTGCCATATTTAAGGGAGATTGGGGCATAAGGGACCACCCGAATTTAATTAATTTATTAATTACTCTTAAATCTTCTTTTAATAGTTGATAACAACAATAAAACTTGTTGTAAAAAAGTAGATTTAAAATCTCCAACTGACGGTTAAAACACATTACTGCATATTGACTAAAATTGTACACGTCGCAAAAAAATCCCATACTTTACGGTGCTTTATGCTTAATGTTTGACATTATATTGATCATGCTTGCAATTTACATCACTTTTCTAACCTACCTATAATATAAAATGTAGGTCTTCTTCCCCGGATTATTTTCCACTACTTTCGGCCAAGCCAAAGACTAAACTCGAACTTTTTCATGTGGATTTCTTTTCTTTAGGAACACATGCAATTTGTTTCAATCTAAAGAAAACCATAAACGTTCGAAAGTTCCAAATCGAAAAGGGTCAATACGTCAAACTCGTTCTGATCTAAAATTAGGTAAATAGGGGATCTGTTGCTAAATTTCGAGACTTTCGTTTTGCTTATCCATTGTTTAAAAACTAAAAATTTATAATATCTGTGCATTTCAGGTGTTATATAGAGATATTTTCGTTTATTTCCTAAAGGCAAACGAACTATCGGAACTAAAGTGGTTTACTTTATATTTACAATACATGGATTTTATTTTAAATAATGAATACTTCCTAAAGTTCCCCCAATCATCATACATATTATTTATGTAGTGAAGATACATTTTACGTCACTTAGACGCAACGAATCTTTAATATTGGTGTATCAAAAGAAAGATAATTTCAGGGACTAGTGGCGAATCGATACTTTCCTCTCATAAATATCAACGTTTTTTTAAAAATGCATTTAAAATAATTCATTTTCACCCTGTAAGTGCATGATTTTGTTTCTTTTTTAATGAAATTTTTTTTTTCGTTTTCTTTTCGCCGCTGGACCGCTGAAAAAATATACAAAAAAAATCCTAAGTGCCTATTTAGTTAAATAGTTAATTAAAACCGTTGTGTGGCATATATGCAAAATCATGTGTAATTGCTAAAATAATTTTCAAAAAGTATGAAAATATAGTTAAATACAATCTACACACCTATGGTATTAGCTAGGATTTTTTGTAGAGCCAGATTATACTTATAAGTAATAAAACAATCTTCGAAAACTTTACCTTCACGAACCAGTTCTAGAACAACAGACCTCGAAAGGAACAGATTACCTGTATCACAATCATATTTATAAAGATAAGGGACGCATCAGCGGTTAAAAGAACCAGGCACATGGTTCCCTACGTGACAATACTATAATAGTTACCATAAAACTCAATAGATGCAACTAGCGGTCATTTTAAAGTAGTGTAGTATATACGCTACACTATGCACTAAAGGGTGGTAAACGTTTTTTTTTAAATAAGCCATTTATAATGCTGCCATCTAGGAACAGACAGTAAAACTTTTTTGATTATTTCCCATAAAAGATTCGCTAGCATATATCACCCGAATGTGTGCACTAAAGGGTAAACGTCTTTTTTAAATAAGCCATTTTTAATGCTGCCATCTAGGAACAGACAGTTAAACTTTTTTGATTATTTCCTTTGTGTGTTTGGGTGTGTGTGGGGGGTGGGAGGGTGGGGGGGGGGGCGAGGGGTTTGTACACGCGATAATCACCGCACGGTCATGCTAGTGCTTTATATTTGAATATTTTATAATATTGAGTAATTAAAGAAGTATGTGTATGGCTGTAAAAAAATGGCAATACACTGACGGATATACAAGACAATATCCCTCAGAAAGAAAACAAAAGATTTTGTCTTCTAACCAAGATGCCTAAATCGTTTAAAAGACTTGTAAGGAAAATAACACGTTTCTTATGTTAACTTCCGTAACTTTCTTATGTTACTTCCGTATAAACTATGAACAAATTAATTATCTACATAAAATTCGCAGCTATTTTATAATGAAGGATAACGACTAGACTAAGTAGAGAAAAAGAAACGGGAAAAACCCCTCTTTGAAGCACCATGTTTATAATTAGTGTAATTACTCGCTAATTATATAATGTTTAATCAATTAAGGAATTAGAAACATTTCAGAACAACTCTTGTTATGGCGATTGTGTGTCATAATGTGAAAAATCCACATTCAGTTTCTGCTTTGGGGCCCATGATAATTATTATATTCTGTATTATATTCTCTACTAGTAATTAATTAAAACTGTGTTCGTTTCCACAATTTGTCTCAAACTCTTTAAATTATACAAATAAGTTTCAATTACTTTATTAAATCTCATACTTCGTTGTTAATTCCTTAACTGGCTGGATTCTTAAGTGGTTATAAAACGAAGTTTCTGCATGTGCTCATAGAGTAATGATACAAATAGAGGAATAAAAATGCTGATTTCCGTGTGTCCATCATTGAAACCACGTGATAGGTGGAAATGCCAATTCATTCATGCGCCAATATTACTTGGCAGGCCTTGGCAACTTTAAGAACTAAACGAGATCGAAGTATTGTAATAGGGTTTTGTGTTTAATTTTGTATATAAATATATATTTTTTTTTTGAACGAGTGGCACAATTTAAGGGAGTTTAACAGATATATTAAGGAGATTTTTTTTACTTTGTAGTTTTGAAATAATTGCATTACGTTTTTATGTAAAAAATTTACCATAAGCGAAGTTCTTTCAATTGTTATTTTGTATACTTCAATAAGAAAATATGAACAATAACACCTGAGAAATATAAAGAGTTTCGCTTCTTCGAGTATTGAACACAAATAAAATATTTTCGTTTCGTTAATGAAGAGGAAATATTTAGCGCATATTGTTTGAAAATAAGTAAATACGTACATATATGTTAAAAAGTTGAATACGGACAGAACTCCTTATCACCAAAAAAGAAGAAAGTGCGCCAAATGTGAAACTCCTGCAGATGTCTGAACGCCAAATGTGACAGCGCTATAACCACGTGATGTGAGTTTTTCTTTTCAATGTTGACACCGCGGCCTTACGAGAGTCTGGTATTGAAGGCGCTCTCTATTTAATATTACAACTCTCTGCATGTGTTGAGAAGGTATGGAATTCGTTGCCCCTAATGTTGTTGATATTTATTGTCTTTTAACCAAACTGTTACTCCCGTGTGTGTTTTTATTTCGAAATATTCTGTGTTCCTAGATGACAAACCGTCGCCAATAGCCCACTGTGCAGCTCTAGTGCGACGTTAATTAAAACAAACCAAACCAAACCTAGATGACAAAAATTATCGGAGTTATTGAGAGAGAATAAGTTGATGTAAGAACGACGTTTTTTATTGTAAAAATAATCTGATCTCGTTCTTGTTTAAGAAGAATAAAACAAAAGAAAGTATTTTTTTACTAATCTAATAAGTTATGTATTAACACAAAAAAATCAAACGACGTCGTATTATACAGTTACCGGTTTATTTCTAGAACTTAAAAAATGTCACTTAAAAGTCGATGATATATAAAAATCGTTTTATATTTATAAAATTTACTTCGATAAATCTTCGTTACAGTAGAATATTGGTAATACAAATCACATTTAGGTTCAAACATTGCAAATGACCTAATTACTCGACTGATACGTACGTGTACATCTGTTCCGGTATCAGCCAGTTTGCTCAGCAATACCCGTCATTTAAAATTCATAAAATTCTATATTTTGAAACCTTTTCAAATTCGAAGCATTGGGGGGGGGATTCTTGAAAATAATCTCTACTGAAATCATTAAAATAAACAAAATTTTGCTCATCTGTCAGTCGTCAAAATTACAAAAATATTTGAAAATATTTTTTGATCGTATAACTGTTGTTGTCGAGTTTAAAAATAGACAGTTAACCTTTAAATTTATAATTTTGTCTGAGACTATTATAAATTATTTTAATTACACACAAAACAATTGTTAATAATGAGGATATTCCTAATGAAATATTGGAAAATTTTCCAAATGTTTAAACAATGCATACCTTGCAGTGATGTATCAATATAGTCTTTAACTAGCGTCTCGTGTAGTCTTTAACTACACACTCGTATAACAATCAATCTAGTCTTTATCTACAGACTCGTAAAGTGTCAGTTATTTCGAAGAATTAATGTTAATTTGTATTATTTTACGGTTTTTAACTCGAAACTTAGTATATTTACGGAATTACAGATACGATATATATTCATAACAATTAGTAATATAATAATAATAATGAGTTATATTTTATTTGACCTATTCGCTTAGGCTTGATTTATAAGAAATCGATTCCTCGAAGCATATTGATTGGGGCAGAGAAGGTTTCGAAAGAAACGTTTCCTGGAAAATACCTTGCTTCAAAGGAGACAATTTCTGGATTGTGAATTTCCGCTCAATTGCTTCTCCAATTCAAGTCTTAAGAAATTCGACTCCTTACAAGTACAAATCAGACAAACTGCAATTATCTATTATATCGTCAGCTAAATATATTTATCTTACGCGCTACCAAATCGCCTACTCACTTTCAAAGGTCATATTTGTCACAAGCCCCTCGTTCTCTACGTGACAGACGTTGTCAAAGATCCACTGAAAAGATTATGTACAGCTGCTATTTTTGAAAGAAATATGTACAGCTGCTATTTTTGAAAGAAATATGTACAGCTGCTATTTTTGAAAGAAATATGTACAGCTGCTATTTTTGAACCTGCGTTATCAGTGCAATTGATTACCATCTCCATGTAGAATACGTCTTCTGAGAAAACGTCGGCACACAGAACATAATGAAATAACAATATAATAACTACATTCATGAAATCTCGCCTTTTTACAGCTATCTCATTAAAAACATTCAGATAACATATTAGATATAAGTTGCAAACCTTCTATAAAAATACGCGTATGCATTTAAAATAAAACTTTTGTTCTGAAAACCACACAAACTTTGCAATGCGAACCTTCCCCAATTCGATTTAAATAACAAAATAACATTAAACCCGATGGAAATACATCGCTCTAAAACAATAGTATCCTACTTCCTGAATAATCATAAAACCGAAACTGTAAGTAGGCCAAAACTTATAGATATCAGTTGCAAACCTTACATAAAAATAATCGCATGCATTTGAAATAAAACTTTTGTTCCGAAAACCGCACAAACTTTTCAATACGAACCTTCCTCAATTTCATTCAAATAAAAAAAAAATCATTAAACCCAATGAAATACCATTGCTCTAAAGCCATATACAGATTTTACTTCCTGAACACCCACAAAATCGAAACTGTAAGTAGGCCAAAGCTTGCAACTAATATCAGTCAATACTCGATGAGGAGTGAAACCAGCAAACTTTCTTCACAGAGCAAACAACCAAAGCATAACAGACACCTCTAATACCGCCGAGATTTACCTTCGACACCAGTGTGTGCTCGCGACTTTGACACCCAACAAACTGTGTCCTGGAAATTGAGACCGGCCTGTTTGACAAACAAGTCTCGGTTTCCGGAAGGATTGGAATGGGTAACGGTGGTTGATTAGCTTTCATCCTGCGGTTTTTAAATGTCAGCTGTACTTATAGTTGACAGGTGGGGAAATCAAGACGTGTGTTGCAATAGTCCTTGATTGTCTGTGAGTATTGGATTCAAGATATATTTGCACTGATTGGTTTTATTAAAAAAATATATTGAATTTTTGGATTGAAATACTTCAATGTTTTCAGTAGTAATCCTTTTTAGGGACGACTGGTTTCATTGCCAATATAAACTAATTATACAGTTAATAAAATGTGTATTGTATATTAAAGATAGCTTCTCTGTCTTAAACTTTCTTATTTAAACAGTTTAACAATACAGAGCTCGCTCTGCGGTTTTAAGCTTTGAGAGGCACAATCCAAGGCGAATCAAATTGGGGGTGGGACGAAATTGAGAAAATAAGGACTGGGACAGCGTATTCTTGCTAGGGGTCGTCACTTATTACACCACTCATCGCGATTTCATCAGCTTTTGGTGTTAAATTTAACTTGCCAAGTCCAGGACACATTCGACTAGAGCGTCAATAGCTCGCTGTGCAGCTCTAATGCAACGTTAATTTACCAAACCATTCGACTAGAGTACAATGAGAAGCGATCATCTGAACCGTATTAACCATCAAATCCGTATTTATCCACAAGTGCGACACTGGGTCAACAGACCACGTACTTTTTGTTTAGTTAAATTGTATCCAGCACTCTGGAAATAGATAATTTGAGGAAATTATATGTATTCTTATTCCATAGTTGCAAACCAGTATTCCATGGTGACAGAATCGATTCATCTAGATTCATAAACTATAAGACGTTCAATGCGGTACGTGTTCCATTAATACCGTGTTATTTTTTTAAAATTGAATTTTGAGAGATTATTAGACTTTATAAAACACATCCACACTGTATTCGACTCTATGTCAATGTTCGAAGCTAAAACAACTGTATATATTTTTGAAAGTTTACCTCTCACATGCCCAGCACTAGGAAATAGTTAAATAAGGGGTCAATTGGTACTGTACTGAACGTGTTAACAATATGTAAGTTATGAATCCGTATCATAATGGTCAGCACGTTTTGCTTATACGAATTCCCATTCATTTCTGTGTTTATGTAAAGGTAAAGAGCTTCCTCGTCATTCATTCACATCTGCCGCACTTGTTGGGATTTTGTGCTCAGAATATGTCCACGACACGTTACTTAAGGAACGCGAGTATATTCCGCCCATATCTGGTTATCATAAGGATGGAAAAAATAAGCCTCACTCCACTTGTAATGGTCTACGATATTCTTTCACAAATAGACAGAAATTCCATGTATACCATTTGTGTTGGAATCTTGCACAATAGATTACATATTTTCTAGTTTTGAGAATGCAATATTTATTTAAATCAATAAGAGGGGAAAGTTCATCCATCCCGGTACCCCTTGTTTAGCGCACAAGTGAGATTGTTTTAAAGTTTGGAAACAAATAAAGATATTTATTTTACATTTTAAGGTAAAGTAGTTTATTTTACGTTTTTCGGGCTTGATCTTTTATGGCATCTTTATTTAAAAATATACTTTTTTAATAGAGGAAAATTTTGTATGACACTTTTCTCATGCTACACGTTTTCTGGTATTATTTCATATAATTTATGATAATAGGGAGTACTTCCAATGCATCATTAGTAAATATCTCAAATCTTGAAAAAAAATAGTTAACTTATTTGAACGACAATTTATGATTGTATTTAATAAAATCAGTTTATTCTATTTTCTATTTTTTTTGTATTACTATTTTAAGTGTAAAGTTGTAATTATAGAGGTAATGTGACTTTGAAGACAGAAAGGCGTATATAATAGTGTAGTTGATAAAGACCCGTGGATTGTAGAACCTAAAAATAATTCAAGACATAAATTTCCATGTTAGATCGTTTTTGCTAGCTAAATAAAAAGTATTAACCCTTAGGAAGAATAAAATCTCGTTAAATGTTTAATTTATAGCTGTTAATTCCTTAATTATAACCCGATTACTTACCGCATGCGGTAAAACTATCCTAGTGGCCGCTTTATTGCAGCCGAAAATGTGCCACGTTTCATTCTTTCAGAACGTAAGAAACTCCTTGTTAACTATCCCGGTTATTCCATATCTTCCCTTTGACTCATTTTCCCAATTAGCCTCACTATAAATCCTCCTAGTTAGCGACTAACTGCCCTTTCCTGCACAAAGTAGCAGTTTGTAAAAATCGACCTTGCCTACTCGTGACCGTAATTGGAATCGTTATGTAATCCGTCCTTCCGGGATTCGCTCTCAAGGACGTTCGTTCGAAAATTCGAACGCTTCCTCCGCCATCTTGTTTCTTTTGTTTTCAACCATTTTTCTTTTTTATCTTCTCTGGTTTTGTTGCTTCAGAGAGAGCTGTTACCAAGACTCTTTTCTGGTAGAGGCGTCTTCAGCGGAATTTTTATTTCCGTGTTCTGCGAAAATTTATTAAGAATATAACCTTGCGGTTTCAATTGGTAGAGGTTTTTTATTTCGCAGATCATAAGAAAGGCGGAAGTTTTTGTTCCTTCGCTGAGTGAAATGGTCGTTATTAGGAGGGTGAGCTTTTTTGACGGGAATTTGCATTTAAATTACTTCTTTTGTTGTGTCGTAGGCTAAAAATATCCAGGCTTTTAAGGATGAGTAAATACGGAAACAGTGAATGTTCTGTTTCTGCACCTTAGTGAATGTAAGCTTACTTGTTTACTCACTCGAAACGAGTTTTAACTTTATTAAAATAGTTGCATACAACCCAACATTGCTAGTTTAAAATTGTATTCACAATCAAACTATTTATATGTAAATATACGCTTTTCGTTACACTATTTGCAAAAGTTTGATATTCTCTTTCGTGTTTTAATGTGCTGGTTATATTGAACAAACAAATGCAATTTTCAAATGTATTAATGGATTATCAAATTTAATTGATTTATAATGAATTATCTTTAAAATCTTTACTTTTCCACCTATAACTCTAGTTAATAAAAATGTATTTGTCTTGTAACACCAATCGCATAAATGCTGGAATGGAGATGTTGATGTTAGGTACGAGCCAAAGAAAAACATAAAACTTTTTACAAGCACAATTAAGAATTTTTATGATTATATATACAAAAAAAAAGTTAAACATAGTAATCTGCATATTTATTTACACTCGTGCAGTATTTCATCAGCTTTTATTTACATAACAATTTATAACAAGATCTGCGATAAATAGTTATATTCAAAAATTCGATAAAATAAATGGTAATTCTTTTTTTTTATAATTTTATATATTTCATGCTTTTTTATTGGAAAATATATATGTACCAACTAATTCTAAAAGTTATAAGCTAAGGCCATGTGACTGAACATCGGCAATACCCTGGTTGCTAGGGAAACTGAAGCTAGTCATTAAAAAAAAGTAACTTTTGATTCTAAAATTGTAAGCGGGGACTTTTCCACAGATCAATACAGAGTCCAAATATCTTTTTCAAATTCTGTGTATTAGAATGACTTATTTTTTTTCAAATGAAATGTTCTTTATAGATGAAAATTAACAAGATAAGTACCTGTCAATGACAGTAGAGTTTCTGATTGTAATATTTAAATGCATACAACACAGTGTTATACCCCGAGCAGTAAACTACAGGGTTGTCATAAATTCTGGGGAATAGAGTTTGGGAGTTTAAGATTTAACTGTATTGGCCATAATTAAACATTATATTTTCTCAACTTTTTCACTTAGATTTTCAACAAGTGGCTTAGCTTTAATACTAGCAAATAAAGTATTAGTTAAGTAATGGTTTATTATGTATAGTTAAATATCCAAACAATGGTCATCGCCCAAAGATTTGTAACTACCCGGTATCATATCAAATTGTCAGCGTACTGTGACAGTACATATAGTCAACGTACTATTTGCAATATTTGAGTGTTTATTGTCAATTATATAAACCACTATGTACAAGAAGGAAAAGTAATTTATCATGGTTTTATATGGTTTCATCGTTAAACTATTATGTGTATTCGTATAACTTTTTTGTGGGTAAACATTTGGATGTAAATTTAAAACACATTGCACATGAAATATGCACACAATGACAATAGCATATGAGGTAAATGATAAATTTATATGATATATTGTATAAATTTAAAAATACAAATAGGAATAATATAATATTACATCAATTCCATTAAGTATCAAATTTGCATTTTCATTAGTAAATTAATGCTATATTTAATTTCTTATTAATTCTGTACAATTTCATTTACTTGATAATTTTATTATAACACAGGAAAAAATCCCAAAATGATAAAACTTAATAGATAAAGGAATGCAAGTACTACCAATAAAAATTGCGTATGAAAAAATATTTTGTATATCAAGTACGTAATATATAGTTATTTTTTTTAAAAATTCAACAATGTGAAATTAATATTATTATGTGAAATTAATTATTAATGTTTGTTTAAAAATCTGGAATTTGTGTATTATGTTTGAAATATTACTCATAAGATTATCAAATAAGTCGAAATTTTAAATATAGTTATAAATGAACTGTTTATTAAATACTACAGTATCTTCCATTTTTATTTGAAATATCCAAATAGTGGAGCTTATAAACAGCTTTATCCAGAATATGTCAGCTTTTTTACGTTTTTCTATGAACTTTTAAGTTTGCCCATTAAAATAATCTAACCTCATTTGCTTTATTTCAGTTTGGACTGTGAAAAATGTTCCCGTTTGTTTGAAATATTTAAAAGTGTTTGAATATAAAGAATGACACAAAGTTTGATATATAGTTTCAAATAAAAACTTTTAACAAACGACTAAAAGTTTTTGGAAAGATTAATATGTTACACTATTATTTATTAAAAAACACTGAAAATATAGTTAGTTTAAAAGTGGACTAATAATAGAAATAAAGTGCTTGTATTATAAGTACATTATTTTAACCTTATTAAAATGGTATGTAATTTAAGTTTTATTTCAAAATTGATGGTGAAAAAATTTAATGTGGCATATGTACTAAAAATAAATGGCAGACTCTATGAGTTTTATTGCTTATACCTCCGAAACTAAAGATTCTATTTGTATGGTAATTAAGTAAAATCGTACTTTTTGTTTGGTAGAAGAATTGAATTGAACGACGTGTATTTTTGATATCTCAATAAGAAAATGAGCAATTTTTACTTTAAAAGTACATTAAAGCCACAAAATGTTTGCGATATAATATGAACATCTTATCGACATTAATTAACATAATTAAATTCAATAATTCTAAAATAGTATTTCGAAATAAGGTTTCCCACTTTATTTTGCAATTATATGTTTAAAACTAACGCAGTTATTACAACTTACTTCTCTTACACTTGCATATTCTTTAACTTTACTTTCTTATACCTGTCCGAAGATAGCATTTCATTGCCAAGAGTTTTCCTAAAAAAATAGTTTTTCCTGGATAATTAAAATTTTAAAAACTTTCCAAATAAAACGCTGTTATTTGGATTTTAGTGCAGTTAAAGAGGACATAGTAGACTTTAGTCATTTTTTACTTTGTATTGTCTCTTTTGAAATAACAAGTATTTTCGTTACTTTAAATATATTATTTTTTATTAATGCAGCACACATGAAATATTGACTTAAACCTGGTTAAAAGTTAAAAATGTTAAAAGAAAATTTTCTTATTTTCATTTATTTATAATAATACTACAAATACACTTTTCTATGTTTCTATAAATCACTAAGAATACATTTTTAATATACTCTTAATCAGCCAGTTTAATGAACTATTCAGGTAACTGAACAATAACTTTCCAATAGACAATTCTAAAAAAAAATCCTAAACAATCAGACTAATTTACGTTACTAAAGCTTAAAAAACATTATAAATTAAATCGAACAGTTTTAAAAAAAAGTAGAAACATTCTCACTTAATCCATTAAAACCTTTAAATCCCCGAATGAATTAATTTGTCCGATTTTATCGAAACGCTCAAGCAGGTTTTACGAGCACGAGACATTATCCAAGATCAATGCTTAAACTACATCTTTCCTATTTTAATTCCAGCAAAGCTAGGGATCAGTCTTCATCCATTTCCAATAGCGAGTGCTATTCAATTTCCATTCTTTCTTCCTCTACAGTTACAGTTAGATTTTTTTTGTCGGCTTCTATTTTTTAACGAGAGTATTAGCATTTGATCTCGCGGCTAATTGAAATGCAGATTGCAATCACGAGGTGTGAAGTGAAGTGAAACCATCCCTGTGACCTTGTGGAGTGAAATGGATTCGAGGCTACAGAAGCGTGACTTTCTCTTGGAATTGAAAATGGAATTACAACGATTTCAGTTCGGACGTGTGTTTGGTTTAATTATATTGTTTTGGTGTGTAAGACAACTAACATTAGATATACATATTATAGGAAACTTAAGTTGGTCTCCTTTGAAATAATATTCAATTTACCAACATTCAAACTTTTTTTTATTTATAAATATTAAAGGGTTTATCCAAGAAGTTATTGTCCTCGGTTATTGTAGTTACTGCTATCCTTTCCTAACAGGCACTCTAAAAAGGCTCTTAATCCGATTCAAGTATACGCAAAGAAATCAACTCTTCAGGTGTATCTAATTTAAGATTCAATTAACTTTTTGAGGTTACATATTATATTACAATTAAAGGAAAGTGCGCCTACGGGACTGGCACTTCCTGCTCATAGTATAGTTATCTAGTCTCTGCCAAGATGGCGACGCTCCAGCGTCATCATCACTTTTCTGCGCAGCATTCTCCGGACATTTTATTGGACGCTTCACGTGCATGGGAGTTTTGCCCACGTGATTTTCAAACAAATATGTTTTTTTTACTTTGGCATTTATGTAAAACATAATTATTCGAATTTTCTTAATACTACTTATTAATTAACTAAATTATGTTGCAATTAAAAACCGTTATGTCTCTTACTTTGACAAGTCACTTGGTTTATTATATCGGAAACACTCTAAATTTAGAACGATTTAGAATGGAACCTTTTGATTTGGTGATGGTGCACCACACTAAGTTATTCTGCTACTGAGCAAATTATATGAAGTGGAGACTCTTTTAAGAGTTTTAATAATTTCAATATTTTAATTATTTTAATTATCTCTAAATGGCGTACACTTTTCCAGCTAAACAATCTGTAAATAAACAAACTTTCTATAAAACTGAATGGATATTAAAATTATTTTTGTTTCAAATTCCTTCATTTGTGAAGCTTTTGGCAGTATAACTTCTAAGAAAACTGTAGGTTTTCAGCGATGTTATCAGAAAACTTTTCATGCATTAATCTTTCGTATGTTTTAAAAACTTGCATTTTTTCACATTTTTTAAGGTTTTGCGAACGTTCGTATCAGTAGTATAAACATCGTTTCTACATTCTGTTTTATTTAAACAGTGTTAAAAAGGTATTTGTTTTGTGATCAGAATATAAAGATTTATACATAAAGTTACTAATCCACAAAACACTATATATTTATACAAGAATATGCACTGTATTCTTCATGAACTAAAACGTTTAACGAGCTTAACACAATGCTATAATTATAAAAAAAATTCTAATATCTAAACAAAAATAATTCGTATTACACTAATATTTTTTAATATATATATTAAAACATGATATATCAATTATGCCAAATGTAGTTTGATAGATTTAGTGTAGCTAAAACGTTTCAAAAACCACATAGGTTTAAATACTATTTAACATAAATTAGTTAGATTATTTTCTTAACCGTTTTCTTTTGAAAGTGTCTGTATTATTAATAAAGTTTACTGCTTTTGGACGCGTCTTAAATCCTTCAAGGAAATCTTCTAATATTATCATAATCTTTATCTGTTCAGGAAATCCATTCAAATATATACATTTACTAAACTAATAATAGGGACATGTGTATTTTAAATTGTATATTATCTATGAAAACAGGAAATAGTTTTAAAAATCACGATTTCTTGTAAATGCGTTTTTTATAATGATGCGTAATGCTTATATAAAATCTGCGCAATGTTGCGGAAGACTTTTAGCATTACGTTTAGTTTGTTAATATTCATTCATTGAACTAATATGTATAACATTGTTCTTCTCTATTGATGTCATCTAAGGCTCAACAATAATTATCTTTTTTGACATATTCAAGCTGTGTGTAACCTTGAACATGTTTAATGGTTCATTGTGGTTGTCAAAAGCTGTTTGTTGCAACGTATTAAGTCAATATCCTACAGAAAATTGTGTTTGAGTGTAATAAGTAACATGTTTTTAATTATTTGATCTTACTACTACTACTACTACTACGTAATAAGGTGTCCAGTCAGTCATTTATTCGGAAAAAGAACCAATAAAAATAACATCAATTTTCCACAGTATTTTCCTGCAAAAACAACCTTCTTGAATAGCTACGTATAAGAAATGTAGAAGTGAAAAATATATTAGAAATATCTTCATCTGCCGTATTGTCCATGGCTTAAGTTTATCGGTGTTTATCTTTGTTTTAAAGTGCCGTCAACAAGGTTTACTTAACTCCATTTTTTTTTGGATTTATCAACTTTACTGAAGTAGTTTGAGTACCATGCAGTGCAGCTAAAATTACGTTGTGGATATCAATATGGTCTGTGATACCTGAAGATTCCGTTTTTTTAATGTAGACTTATTTATTATTTATATTTTTTTCTGTAGAAAAAAGAAGAAAAAAGGGGTAACATACTGTACTCCAATGCCAGAAATTAATATTTTTTTTAATAGTAAATCTTGATTGTACTAAAGAAAACCTTTTGGTTTTTTATCAAACTCGTTTTTATTTGGTTCTTTAAATACCAAAAAAAAGAAAAATCGTCCCTAAAGTTTTCTGTTTTTTATAACAGTTAAGGAACTCGTAGTGATTTGATCGTCCAATTTCTTTCGCATACTGCAGTGGAGTAAATAAAAATACATAAAATATAAATTAATAAAAAACTCAAAACATATTTAAAAAAAAATCACATTTCAAAGCAAAGTATTATTTTATTGTAAAACATCGCCCCATCACTGAAAATATCTTATAAAGGCAAGGAACATGATTTAATCTAAAATATTAATTTTCTAATACTGTTGTTTTATTTAAATTTAATTTAATAAAATATTTTATTAAAATTTATTACTTATTTAATTTATTTATTTTAATTATTTATTTGAATTATTTATTTAAATTATTTATTTAAATTATTTATTTTAATTATTTATTTTAATTATTTATTTTAATTATTTATTTTAATTATTTATTTTAATTATTTATTTTAATTATTTATTTTAATTATTTATTTTAATTATTTATTTTAATTATTTATTTTAATTATTTATTTTAATTCTTTCTTTTATTTATTTATTTTAATTATTTCTTTTATTTATTTCTTTTAATTATTTATTTTATTTATTTATTTTAATTATTTCTTTTATTTATTTATTTTAATTATTTATTTATTTTAATTATTTATTTATTTTAATTATTTATTTATTTTAATTATTTATTTATTTTAATTATTTATTTATTTTAATTATTTATTTATTTTAATTATTTATTTATTTTAATTATTTATTTTAATTATTTATTTATTTTAATTATTTATTTATAATTATTTAATTTATTTATATTTATTTAATTTATTAATATTTATTTAATTTATTAATATTTATTTAATTTATTTAATTTATTTATTAAATTTATTTATTTTATTTATATTTATTTATTTATTTATATTTATTTATATTTATTTAATTTATTTATTTAATTTATTTATTAAATTTATTTATTTTATTTATATTTATTTATATTTATTTATTTATATTTATTATTTATTTATATTTATTATTTATTTATATTTAATATTTATTTATATTTATTATTTATTTATATTTAATATTTATTTATATTTATTATTTATTTATATTTATTATTTATTTATATTTAATATTTATTTATATTTATTATTTATTTATATTTATTATTTATTTATATTTATTATTTATTTATATTTATTATTTATTTATATTTATTATTTATTTATATTTATTATTTATTTATATTTATTATTTATTTATATTTATTATTTATTATTAAAATAATAAATATTAAATATTAATAATAATATTTTAATTTAATAAAACCCTTATATCGATAAAATATTTTAATTTAACATTTTTATAAAGAAAATATATATATAAATAAAATATTTCAATTTAATAAAATATTTATACAAATAAAACATTTATATAAATATTAATAAAATATGTATATAAACAAAATAGGTTAATCTGACCTAATAATTTTCTAATACTGTTGTTCTTTTACTATTTTTTAAACCGTACTCTACTTATGAATAACTATAAAATTGAAGTTAAAAATAACCTTAAGCTATCATTCGATTAAAGAAATATATATTCATCCAATTTATAAACGTTAATAAAATACTAAAATAAATATTCCGAATTTAAATGACGTATGGATACATAAAGAAATTAAAGTCATACCTTCATATTCATTCGTTGCATTTAAACTATTTTTACATACATAGTATTTTCAATTCCAAAGAAACTATAAATTAAAGTTGAAATGTCTCTAATCTATATGTTTTCATTTTATGTTACTATTTTATATTAGATTTAGAATTAAAAAAAAATATTCGTATTTTCAATAATTTTATTGCGTAATTAGAGTATCGAAAACATCTTTTAATTTTCGACAAAGCAAACATCAGATAGATATAGAAATGGATAACATGAATAAAAGCAACGTGAAGTGAAATGTTTGCACATTAAAGCTTGTGAATAAAATACATGTTTTACGTGTTTACTTTATTATTTTTATGTTGACGAGTGCATACATTTATGTATTTATTTAATTGGTAAATATGCTGTTTCGTTATTGATGTTAAGTTCTTACTAGAGTAATAAAGCCCTCCTCACCCCCCCCCGCCCCCATCCCGAAATGACACTTTGGCTTGTCTCATCAAATTTATTGCTGAGTGCTAAAGTATACACTCTAATATGTTACTTTACACACGCATCATATTGCTTTATTGATATGAATAAAATTAAAACCACTTTCTTTATGCTCCATTACCATTTTTCTACATTAGAATATTCTGTAGCTATTTTATATTTCAGTTTGAAGAGCGTTCGAGGATCCCTTTCCAAGCACTAAAAAGTAATTTTGATTTTGTTTTGCTTCTTAATCTGTCTCTCGACGAATTTTGAAAATTTTATTAAGAGCAGTTTAGTTTAATTTTTCTCATAAAATGTTTATTTTTATAATACTTATATTGTTAAAAAACGTCTCTTAAAGTTCTTAGACAAGCGAAGGCACTTTTACTTGTTTAAATATTTTTAAACATGTTTCAAAGCAATACGTCTTTTAAAGAAATACATATTTATTGGATACTTT
>OZ010673.1:22934322-23091822 GCA_963932185.1 Troglohyphantes excavatus
GGTTCCAGCCACATTCTAAGAGTATGTCATTCCATTTCATCCTCTCCGAATTTTCATATCCAACCGTTAGTGCGGAAGATTTGGGGTACTTTCAAATTCAAGAAAACATTTTTTGAAAAAAAAATATTTTCGGCACGCTCCTTCGTGATTCTGGGATATCTAAAGCTCGGATAAATGTCAATTCGAATTTAGATGCGCACAACATCGAGAGAGAGAAAAAAAAGAAATTTTCAATTTCAAAAATCGACACAGGAAACCTCGATGTGAAAACGTTCCTGAAACTTTTTATCATTCTCTTGCTACAAGATATTCTGATAACTATAAATCTGTTTTCAAAATAAACCAGCTGGAGCGGAAATGCTTTGACAGTCTTGTAATGCGTTTCTTGCGGCGTGTCATTTTGATTTCGAGGTTTACCCTTCACAAGTATTTTAGTAAAAGGACGTGTTGTAAATAAAAAAAAATAATGTAGTAAACATAAATAGTAAAAAATAAATATTTGTGTTATTATTATAGATTGTAGTTATGACGGAGATCTCTAAACTAAATATATTTTCGTTCTTTAATCTTTACTAAACAATTTTATATTTGTAAGAGTATATAACAAGTTCGTGTCTTCAATTATCTGCAATGTAAAAAAAAGGTACTTACAAATGAGTACATGAATGTACTCGTTTTTATTTGAGTACAATTACATAGTAAGTGAGCGATGACGTACTCAAATTTAAGGAAACGTACTTCTTAACGAAGGGAACTGAAAAACTTAAAATAATCGTTCAGAAGATGGTTTTCTACATTATTCGATGTCGTTTGCGTAAATGGAAACTGAATTTTATAATTTTATTACCTTACTTCCCATTCTTTTGGCAGACCTTTTTAATATTACTTGTGTTTATAACTTCTTCATGTCGCTTGGGTAGCTTAACGGATAAGACTCTGAACAGCAGTGCCTTAAAATCTGGCTTCGATTCACAGTAAATCTTGGTTGTAATATTTGATACTTATTGGAAGTGATTTCTAAAGGCAGACTATGTAGGCAAACTACTGATCTTTTAATTATAATTTTTATACCTTTTTGAGTACATGTCTTTTTCAAAAATGAAAAGTATGTATTCGGTGCTATGATAAACATCGAATGAAATCAAATTTTGAGTACATTTTACTTATTTTTGAATACCTATTTTTAGTAGCGTAAGAATATATAATAAGTTTATGTGTGTTCAGTTATCTATATACATAAAAATACGGATTCATCAGTACGGTATCAACTTTAAATTAAAAACTATATGTATATTATAGATTTTTAATAAAAGTCATGACTTATGTTTCCTTTTTCTAGAATTTAAAATATTGGATATAATGTTCCACATTTTTTATTTCACTAATATTCAGAATATATCACTTTGATTTTGGGACCTTCAAACTTAAAGTAACCATTTAAAAAATAATCTCATTTGATTCTGATTAACGTCACAAATACTCAAACAAGCAGCCTAAGAGAAATCGAGGTATATCCTAAAGTTTAAACCCAAAGAAATTTCAATTGTGTACTGTAGATGGCAAGAGGTAATTAAGATTATTAAGAGTCTGCTTTCTGAATTGTTATCAATGAAACTGGGTACAGTAGCTAGATAAAAAAATAAGCTAATTTTCAGGCAGTTAGGGATATATGAACATATAAGTCGAAAATTTATGTGCGACCTTCATACCTTCATAACTTTTGGAAAAATTACATCGTAAATCGGCTTTTTATATGTGCGTGCTTATGCTTGTCTTTGTTCGTGCGTGACAGCTTGGGATGTATGCATACGAACTTTATAGAAATTTTTTTCTTAAAAAACGAACTTTTGTCTACGTAATAATAACTATTGTCTACTTAACTTAGAACTGTCTGATTTATTATTTATCATAACTATTTTGCCTTTTTTATCATTGAAAATTGTCTTGTATATCACAGCTTAATCATAGCTGCATACAAACCCTCATTTTACATAAGTTTATTCAAATCTGTCTATTTTTACATAAGTTTATTCGAATCTGTCCATTTTTACATAAGTTTATTCAAATCTGTCCATTTTTACATAGGTTTATAGCAAGTTTATTCGAATATGTCCATTTTTACATAAGTTTATAGCGCAACGGAGAGAAAGAAAGAACTGTTACAAACTGATAACAAATTACTATTTATGGTTTATAACGAATCCAATCCATAGAATTAATTCCAAAAACCTCTATATAAAGAGTAAAATCTTGAATAGGATAAAGAGTGTCAAGTCTACCAAACTTCCGATCAAAAGTCTGTTACTTGGGTTATCTTTGGTCTATTATTATATCTCTTACAAGCAAAGCACATTTTTGAGTTTTTATTTGAAGTTATTATCAGTTACCGAAGGTTTTTAAATACGTAGAACTAAACAACTTGCGTAGCAATAAATATTTTAAAAAAATACTTTACATTTGGAAATATACATATCTTACTTTATTTAATTTAGTTTTGTTTAATAAATGAAAGGATACAATTCATGAAATATAATATAGAAATATTTAAATTATATTTAGATCTATTTACTACAATATTTAATCATAAAAATATTACATTTTAAATGTGGTGGGAAAATGTTCATTTACGAGAATTGTAATATTGTATTTATCAATGAAAATAGTTTATATAAAACACTAAATAAATTGCTTTTTAAATTAAAAGATTATTACGAAAATAATTATAATAAATGGTTTTACTCATAACATGTGAAATAATGTCTCTTTTTTGCATAATTGATTACTTTTACTTATACTTTTATTAACTATGAATCTCAAAATATAACTTTATATTTCTGTATGGTTTAATAAAAACATAACATTTAATTTATTATTTATCATTTGCAGTGTTTGAAAATATTTTTAATGTCACAGAAAATAGTTTTATTTCTGAAGTCAAAACATAATTTTCATACCGAATGAAGACCCTCTAGTTGAAATTAAAATGTTTTAATTGTCTGTCTCTTAAATATTTTTATTTATTATTTTTTATAAACGTCTGCAGTAAAATGAGACGTGTCAGATAAGTTTATTTGTGTTAATGGCAACAAAGGTAGCAGATAGTCTGCTTTTAATGAAATATTTAGTTATTTATTTATTAGTTATTCAATTTGTCGCTTCGGGTTGACCGAGACCGAGTTGTAGAAATTTTGAAAGTTTAGAAAAGTATTCTTAAAATCGTTCAAATACTTTCAATAATAAGAATGGATAAATTTGTATGTCATGATACATTGTTGATTCAATACTACAAGGAATAAATTAATTTAAAATAAAAAATAACTTGATGCTTTAAATGTCTTGTTTTTGTTGATATTATTTTAATTTTGTAGATAAATTATTTTTTACGTTATTCATATTATTAGACAAAGAAAAGAAAAATATGTATTTCTGCAGATTTGGTTCGATATGGTTTATTTTATTTTCAGCATTTTTTTCCGGCATTGCACTTAATATAATAAAAGTATTGCACGGCGTACAGTAAAACTCCAATTATGCGAACTCCAGTTATCCGGATCAGTTAGGTGGATCGCCAATTATCCGGATTCGGATCACTTCGAGAAAAAAATAGCAAAAATCCACATTTTCAAAGTTTCTTATCGGTAAATGATATTGTTTTTAAAAGTTATTAAATTACATTACAAACTAACGCAAAATTATTTTTTTTAAAAAAGAAATAACCTAATTTTGTGAATTATCCAATTATCCGGATATTCGATTATCCGGATGGGATCTGATCCCAATTGATACGGATAATTGGATTTATACTGTTTTCAGTTCGCGTAGTTATCCAAATGGACGGATTGGAAGCCTAACTTCAAAAACAGAGTTTGTGAGATAAGAGTATTTAACGACCAGTTCTTTTATTTCCCTGTTCTTTAAAATAAACGAGAACGGCATGCTCTTGTGTTTAGAACATCTATCTTTTTTTCAACTTGCTCTCTTGCAAATACAAAACAGTTCAGGATTTTTTTTTCCTTTTATGAGTATAAAAAACATGTGGAAAAGAACGTAAAGAGGAATAACTGTTCCATAGAAAGAACACAAATCGCAAAGTGTTCTTGGAGTACAAAGGGTTAAGTGGAAGGAAATACGATTGATTTTGGGGCAACCTATGGAACTAGAACTCTCACCAATTGGTCAAACAATAGATGCACACTGTTAAATATTTTCAGTTCAACGATGTACCATATCTTGGTGTAAAACAGAGGTCTGCAGCAAATTACACCATATTATGGTGAAATCTAGGTTGAACCAAAAATCTTTTATCGGAAAAAAAAAGCGGAGGTTTCGCAAATAATTGGTTTCACCCCTTTAACTGAAACCGAAATTTTCGTTGTTGTTACATCAACAAATTAGGGAATCCCCTCCAAGAAAGAACAACAGCCTCCGTGGCCCAGTGGATAAAGGCGTTCAGCCATGAATCATATGATTCCTAGTTCGAACCTGATCGGTTGACTTTACAAAGAACAGTTAAAAAGTTGTCATCTAGGGTTGCTATCTTCCTTTAAAAAATTCTACTACTAAAATACTAAGAAAACTCGAATATTGAGTTTTTTCAACGCTATGAGTTTTAGTGCAACGTTTTACCACTAAATGGTATCCGCGGTAGCACCGTAAAATGGTGAAACTAAGCACAAAATGTTGGTTGCATCTAAATGGGTACCAAATTTTGGTGCAAGGTCGTAATTATTTTTAACAGTGTAGTTGCATTGTCATGGAAAATTATATTAATTCATTTTCGGAATTACACCATTTGGCGGCCAAGTCACCCAAATGTTACTTTATGCATTGTGAAGGAATCAGGTTCCAAAAGTTTAAATTTATTCAATTATTCTGAATAGTTTTCCTGTTTGCATTTCCCTGTAGTTACATAAATTTTAAACTTATTTTATTTACATGTTTAAAATTTTAGGGGATATCGTGGGTATGCATATTTTTATGAATATATTTCAAGTTTTCACAAGGCAGTAACAATTGACTTAGGCAACGGCACGTTTCACGGACAACCATCAATGTAGTTTCAATTTTCAATACACTTTGGAAAAAAATTATTAGCCTTTAGTACTTCTCATTGTTTATAAATTCAGTTTCGATGTTTCTACGAATCATGTATATTATTTCAATAGCATAGATCCCTTTTTCGCCTCTTACACGTGACGAATCTTAAGAAGTGGGGTTTCAAAAGAAAGATACCTTCCAAGAGCACTGATGAATTTTACTGTCATGTCATAAATTTATTTATATCATTTTTATTTAAAATATGTGTGTAAAAGACGTGTTCAAAAATTATGTAACTCTTTTACAAACTATTTTTCAAAAGTAAATAAAAATTCACATATTCATGGTTTACTATTATATTTTAACGCGCTTGTATACATGAAAACAAACATAAAGTTAATAAAGAAGGGTTGAAAGCAATTCATATACTCGTATATATTTTAATTCGCGGTTATAGTGAATTGCAAATAAAGAGTATGAATGTAACTTTTTACAGAGATTATTTAGAATCCCTTGAGAAATTTTATTTCTCTAAAACTTTTCCCTTGAACAGTTTGTATGTTTACATTCCTAATTTAATAAAATAACACAAATTTTGACATTTTTGTAACATTGCCCTGTAAATAGAAACATGGTTAGAAGCAACAATATTACATGTACTGTATCTTCCAACATGGCGTAATTATATTTTTATTTATGTTTTTTACTGTGGGTGGAATATTTGAAATATTTTTTTTATAAATTAATGCAACGTTTCTTTTTATAGAAAATAAATTTCCTTTCTTTGCAGTCTAATCTAATCATATGTAGAATGATCTTAACGAATTGGGCAGCTTAGAAACAACACAGTTATATTCTAATATTAAAATAAATTAATAATAGGTATTTTATAGTGTTGTCTTTTATTTTAAAATATAATATAGGAGCAAAACCCGTATTTACAATAACTTTTATTAAAAGAAGTATTGCAGAGTCAAAAGTAATTATATCCGGGCGAGATATAGATGCTAAATCAGTTATATCCAACGAACGGGTAAGTTAGTGTCAAATATATATATATATATATATATATATATACATATATATTCATATCCCCACTCATTCACTCATCACTAATTCTCCAACTTACCGTATACCTATGAAGATGAAATTTGGCAAGTTTGTTACTTATACCTGAAATAGGAAAAGTAAGCTATTTTTGTTCAAATCGAACGTATTTAAGGGGTTGTAAAACCCCTTTTTCGATGTTTGTAGCGACGTTAGTTTGGGTATCTACAGATCTAAAAGACCTAGAGTGCTGAAATTTGGAACACAGATTCATCTTGGGCCGTAGAGATGCACTACGAAAGGATTTTTAAAAATTCGAACTCGAAATGCCAAAATAACGATTTTTTAGAAACCTTCCCACAGGATTAACATGGAGAACATGTAACAATGTAAAATATAAAATTGAAACAATGGAAAATTTTAATATTATGTAATCAGGAGCATTCTGATTGGCTGATGACTAAATATCGCCAAATAAATAAAACCTACGCCAAGTTAATAAAAACATCGCCAAATAAATTAAAATTTCACCGAATGAATAAAAATTTTCGCCAAATGAATCAAATATTGCCAAATGAACTAAAATATGATCATATTTGTAAAAATAACATAAAAATGGCGAAATTAGTGTCAAAAAATTATAAAATATATGTCAAAATGTTGAAAATATGATTGGATAACGGGATATTCCGTACTACAACAACTATGAAAATTAAATTTAGCATGGAGCATGGCATTTTAAGCCAAAATTGCTCACTAAGAAAGGATGTTCATTTTCAAAAATTCAAACTCTAACTGCCAAAAGTAAAAATCCTTGCCACTTATCCACTGACTCATAACTAATTTTCTAACTTTCTGTATACCCAGGAAGATGAATTTTGACAGAGTTGTTACTTATATCTTACATACAAAAATAATCTATCTGGTAGGTAGAAGCCACTCTGTACCGTAATAATTGTTTCATGAATACTTTGGACCCCACGTGGTAGGAAGGTCAGAGGGAGAGTGTATAAATGGTCAATCTGATTGACGCGGCCTACCTTCCTCTACTCCATGTTATGTCATTTATCCACGAAGGTTGATTTTCCATAGAATTATTGGAGTGGAAGTGTATACTGCCTGTCACCAAGGGTGACATTTTCCTTCATGCGGTATAAAGATCAGAAGGTAAAATGGGTTAACAAACGACCTGATCGCTTTCACTATACCATGATCTCACTTTCCTATACCATGGTAGGTCATTTATAGCCCATAACACGATTCACCTGGGAGTAATGTGAACGAAATAGCCTGCAGTTAAGGGCGACATTCCCTTCACGGTCAGCGGCGGAATGGGTTAATAATCGGCTTGATCGATGCGGCTTACCTTTCTTTACATGAAGGTATGCCTATACGAGTAGTTATGTGGCGGAATCGAAAACTGTTGTTATAGACTCTGCCCCCACGTGGTACAAGTGCCAGAGGGGGATTGGGTTTGCGTAAATCTTCTGTAGTAGTGGGTAGGGGATTGATACGATTTTTTTTTAAAAATTGATTTGAAGTTCAATGAAGTAAAAAATATGATTTATTTTTTATTTAAAAAAGTTAAATATTTAAAAAGTGCGGGGACAACATCTAAAAAAAGTGCTGGGGAACCATCCCTCCTCGCATATTGATAAGGTTTACCGTACAAAAGAAAAAATATGAAAATCTTGAATTTGGCAAATGAACCTTTTAAAATTCTTTTTTTTTTTTTTTTTTCTTCTTTTTATATTTTCACCAATTTGTGAAACTTAACGACAAATGTTGACATAGGTATCTAATAAAACTTTTTCTGATAATTTTTATTAACATTTATAAGAGTTCTTCTCGTTTAAATCTTTGGGATGTTACTAAAGGTTAAAATATGGATGGTGATCAACGGGAGTAATGCATATATATCCACGTTATTGTGTAGACAACTTCATATTAGCAATCTTTCCAGTTCTTGCAGGACCTTGCCAATAAAATTTCGTTTCAAATTAGTACTTTTAATACTGTGGTTTCCTCTCATGGGTGACAAATTAAGATTATTGTTTATTTCGCTATAAATGTTGTATCTGTATCAATTTTGTAATTTATTTCCTTCCCGTGCGTAGAACGGGTATTTCAGCTAGTATATATATATGTGTGTGTCCATTTGCCAAACAAGTTATGTGAAAAGTAATATTTAGATTATAACTCATTAATTAAACTGAAATGTTACACATTACAATGAAGAATATTTGTAATTTGTCTACTTTTTTCTTAAAAAAAAAGTATTGTATTAACAATAGTTAAGTTTTGAATCTTTTCAGAGATTTACTAATAAAAAAGTTAAAATTGCATATTTAGCTGCTTTTGCGTCTGGGCTACTAAATTTCATTTAATGAAACATTTTAAATAGTAGCAATTTCACCTTTGAAAGAAAATAATTAACTGCAGCATCTCATATAAAGATAATTTTAAGTTTTTATTGCAGCAATGCCGTTTTCATTCGATGGTCTAAATTCACAGAAAGTTATCTTCTTTTTCTAAAACATATCTCTTTTATTTAGTCCCACCATTAACTAAAAATAGCTTTTTAAATCTCGCCAATTTCGGAAGATATCTTCATTGGCAGCGTTTCAGCAATAAAACGTATGCGGGTGTATGTATCTTCCTGATCAGTTTTTTCTGGATCATTCAAAGATAATACCATATAAAATAGAAGTGTGCTGTATCTCATAAAAGTTTTTCTTCCATCAATTTGTTTGAGCTTTTGGGATTACGAAACGTTGAATCCAATATACAAACCTATTTTAACATTTAATACTTTAAATTGCTTTAGTTGAATTTATTTGTACCAAACTTAGATTATTGTAAAGTTGAACTGTAGGTATTTGAATATAAAAAGGTAGGTATTTAAAAATAGGTATTTGAAAATAAATAAAATGTATTTATTTTCAATGACATTCGATACGTAGCTCCATGCACACCGAGTTTAAGACATGTACTCTAAAATAAGTACAATACGCAGATATGAGTAGAGGTTTGCCAACATTGGATATTTTCCCTAATTTTACAAACTTTTTATATATAATATAAAACATCCGTTTAAATTAATCCACAATTACAAACAAGTCACCGGGAATCGAACCCAGATTCCCAGCATCGCAGTCTAGTGCACTATCCTTTATAAAACCAGGGTAACATTAAGACATTATAATTAGAAGAGGTTTAAAAAAAAGTATGACAAAATAATGGGAAGTAAGGTAATTGAATTGTAATAAGCAGCAGTTTTCATTGAACCAATCGACATCAATTAAAATAGAAAACCTTTTTTTTGAACTATTGTAAGTTTTTCAAGTGCCATTAGGATCGCTTGAGCAGTACTTGCAATTACCGATAAAGTAATATTTATTATTGAGTATTTCTGTGTTTTGTATTGTCTCTTGTGAAATTACAGGGACATTAATTTTATTTTTTTTCCATATATTTAGAGCTGATTTTTTATCTATTGAAGCTAAAAATCAAATGACAAAACACTAGTTCCTTAAAATAATTTGTAATAATTAGTTTGTTAAACTTTTAAAATTATGTTATACTAGATAGCCTGCTAACTAGACTACCTGCTAATTAGTTTTTTTTACATATTGGTTTGTCCTCCCCGTTTAATAACGAAGCTATTGTTTAAACATCTCCGGGTACATCTCCGAATGTTAGCCTTTCCGTTAATTTTTCCCGTTGAAGCATAATTGTCAAAATGAGTTATTTCGGAAAAGCAATTTTTGTTAGCCAACTTTGAAGTGTTTGAAACAATAAATATACATTAATTTATTTTAAGGTCAAGTTCTTATGATTGTATAATATTGTAATTTAATAACAATGTAGATACTATTTTTTTAATGGCCATTTAAAAAATTACTTCTAAAACAGTTATAAACGGGTAAACTAAACAGAATTTTAAAAAATTCAATCCTTAAATGTATAATTTTAGGTTGGATATTAGTAATTTACGTGCCACAGACACACATACTCTTTCTTTTATAATTATAAATGTTTTGTATTAATTTTTTTTTAATTGAAACAAAAACATTTATAATTATTTTTTTTATGTATATATTTACTTTTATTACTGCGATACTATAAATACAAAAAAAAACCTTTAAAAATAAAATGCATCATTTGGTAGTTTTATCAATGAATAATCTAATAAAAAACAATAATGGTTTTATTATTACAAGAACATTAATTACTTAAAATTTAAAAAATGGGAATCATCAATGAAATAATAAACATTTCAAAGGAACACTAATTAAAATCAAAACAATAATACAACGCCGTAATTTGCATTTGTTACGTTAATATTGAAAAAAAAACCATAAAACTAACGTTTTATACAAAGAAAGTAATAATGTTGTTTTCCTCAAATAGCTTTCAACACCACACATTAAACATTTCGCAATGTTAACTTAGGATACATGTTTGTTTATGCTTCAACTGTTGCCAAGGTGAAACAATGTCGATACCTTTTAAACAATCTCAAAGTCAAACATCCCTTTTTATAAACTTTTTAAAAATTCCAACATCCCACTAAGTAATATAATCAGCACATTAAACTCCCAACCCCTTCTTACGTCAGACAATGCTAATTCCCATTCCTCTTTCATATGAAAATCCCCCTCAAGTACTGACAAGCCCACGTCTTGACGACGCCAAAGGGCACAAAAACGTACATACTTCAGATACATTTTTCACAATTTACCTCTACTACTATTCTTCATGTTCTCCAACTCGATATATCCCCTGTTCGAAATTGGGTCAGACGATAAAAAATTACATTATTTTTCTACACCTTTTCTCGGGAGAGAGGGGGGAACCTTTTTTCCCTGAGGGAATTTATTGCCACTTGTCAGCGGCAGCAGTTTGAATTGATACATTTATTTCCGAACAAAGGGAAGATAATGACGACTTTGGAAAGAAATAGGGGGGATATTAACTTACACCTCGTGAAGTATAGGGTGTAGTTTTGATGACAAGTCGATTCAGTGGTGTCAAAATAAAGGATTTATAATATTTGAAAGAAATATACGCGCTATTCTGTGTGTGTGGCTTTACGGTTTCTATTGTCATATATGAAATATAAATAAATGGAACTGTTTATTTTTTATAACTTTAATATCGAGATGACTTTGTTTATAGTATTTTCTTACGTTTTCTGAGTCCAAATAGAGGGTTGTTAAAAATCGGTTGATCTATGACCGTAACCGTAAGTCCTTTTACCCTTTTTTGGGACGATTTTTAAAATTTTCGTTCCAAAAATATTTATATTTTGTTCTTGAAAATTAAATATATTCTATCTAGTATTCTAACATTCCAAATAAGTTTTGTATAAAAACACTTTTTTGCTTAACCCATTGGTATGTGGGTTGCACAAATGATATCCAATTACTTGATATCACGTTTATTGATTCCCACAGTTTTCATATAACGTTCCCACAGGCCCATCGCACCTTGTGTGGGGGGGGGGGGCTTGCCTGAACCCCCCAAATAATCTGGAAACCCTGAAAGCTGGGAATTTCAACTTCCAAAATTCATCGGGTTGGGAAAAATTATACCTGAAGAAATTTAATATTATTAACAAATGAAAGTTAAGGAAACTTAGAAATTACCCAACTCGTAAGATTACATTTAAATTTTACCTCAGAACGCACACGTATTGGAATATGGGTGAAACAAATCAAGGATTGTGAGAGAACTGTTTAATATTACCGGAAATATATAAAAAAAAGATGAAAAATGTCGATAAGTTGGAAATGGGAATTTTCAGCAGTGATAAGTTGGGAATTTCGAATCATTAAGTTGGGAAATGTTTTGTTTCAATGCCTCCAAAATATTTTTTGTATGGCGGCACTGCGTCCCCACTTTTTAAGCTCATGAAATATTCTAATTTAAAATACTTTGCAAATCCGTGAGTACTCTGAGATGTCTTAAAATAAATCTCTGTAAAAATAATTATTGAAAATACTGGAAAAAAGTGCATCAGAAAATAAATTAAATGATCGTGATAGAAATGTACCATTTTCTCTTTGCGTAATCGACGAAGAATGTTCATGGAAAAGGTTACCGCAGACCATGTGGAAATTTGTCGTCTGAAACCGAAAATAGGAGAAAGTATTGTCAAATAAGATTCTACAAAAGAGAAGGTAATGCAAAAAAGTTAAAGTGATTTTGTGATATTCTTAAATACATTTTTATTTTTTTCATTATTTTATATATATACTAGCAATATGGCCCGGCGTTGCTCGTGGTCACTTTGCGCAATGAGAGCTGCACGATTTTGTCTTGTTAGCGTAGCCATCGCATATCACTCTCTGTGCACTGTGAAAAATAAATTTTATCCAAATACAGATTTATTAAATTAGTTTGAGTATTTTTTGAGATACTTAAATCTATTTCTATGTTCCCGACTTTACATGCTATTGCGACTACTATTTAAACTGATTTTTTTGTAAAATGTTTCTTTTTGTGAAATAAATATTCCTGAATTTTTTTAATTGCATATTTTTTGTATAAAAATTAACCATTTAGTGACAATAAACCCATGTAGTAAACTGCACATTCATTAGTTTTAATATTGGCGACGCAATAATATATCAAAGTAAAAATATTGCATTCTTCCAAATCGAAATAATGTATCGTATTTGGTGAAGTTTTTTTTCTTCTTTTGTGTCAATTGGCGACCGGAGTCTATATAGACGTCTTTCAACATAACTTCATACGGGTCAATATTTACGGATAATATTTCTTATAAAAAATTAATTATCAAATATTCATTTTTGAATACTAATAATATGTTTTTGAGGTGATAATTTAAAAATAAGATACATGGAGGTATAAATATAGAAAACCTTAAGTTAAACTTTTAGGGTGGACCATTTCAACATCATAGTAATATTCCACTCCGTAACAAATAGCACTATTGTCATAAAGTTAAGTTGTTTGGACCATGAATACACATGGCGTCAGTCGAAAGGGCTGGTTTATCTTCCTCCTTCAGTTGGCGAGGTTTTTATTAACGACATTAATTTTGTTATTTATACCCTAATTTCGCCATTGTGATGATAGTTTTAAATATAGGACTTCTATTTTAGCTCATTTGGCAACATTTTTATTCAATTGGAGAATATTTGTATTCATTTGGCGACATTTTTAATTTATTTGGCAACATTTTGAATTTATTTGGCAATATTTTTAATTCATTTGGCAATATTTGGCGACATTTTAAATTTATTTGGCGATATTTTTAATTCATCAGGCGACATTTTTAATTCATTTGGCAACATTTTTAATTTATTTGGCAATATTTGGCGAATTTTTAATTCTTTTGGCGAATTTTTAATTCTTTTGGCGATATTTTTAATTCATCTGGCGACATTTTTAATTCATTTCGCAACATTTTTAATTCATTTGGCAATATTTGGCGTCATTTTTAATTTATTTGGCGATATTTTTAATTCATCTGGCGACGTTTTTAATTCATTTCGCAACATTTTTAATTCATTTGGCGATATTTTTAATTCATCTGGCGACATTTTTAATTCATTTGGCAATATTTGGCGACATTTTTAATTTATTTGGCGATATTTTTAATTCACATGGCGACATTTTTAATTCATTTCGCAATATTTTTAATTCATTTGGAAATATTTTTAATTCATTTGGCAATATTTGGCGATATTTTTAATTCATTTGGCAATATTTTAATTAATTTGGCAATATTTGGCGACATTTTTTGGTGATATTTTTAATTCATCTGGCGACATTTTTAATTCATTTAACAACATATTTAATTCATTTGGCAACATTTTTAATTCATCTGGCGACATTTTTTATTCATTTGGAGACATATTTAAGTCATTTGGCAATATTTTTAATTCATTTGGCGATATTTTTAATTCATCTGGCGACATTTACTCATCAGCCAATCAAAATGAATCGTTTATCCCAGTATTGTCTAAAAATATTTTTGGTCGCCCCAAGGTGATTTTTAACAATAATGTTATGAGGGGAAGATCGAGATGTAAATTTCCCATAGGCGTAATGTTAGAGAAAATGGAAAAAGTTCTATAACTTTTGAATGGTTACATATATCCACATGAAATAAAGTGCAGATTTTAAACTAAGAAAAGTTTGTTCACATGGTGCAAGTTTCAGAAAAATCCGTGCAGTAGTTTTTGAGTTAAATCCGGACAAACAGACAGACTGACAGACAAAAAAAATTTAAATGTGATTTTCGGAATCAGCGTATTCTAATTCGTGGAGAAAACTCAAAATGAGGGGTTTTGTTCGATTCCACTGACAGACACTCCATTCTTATATATAAGTATTGATTAAAGATAATATTTAAGGGAAACTTCCGCTGTTTAAAACATTTTAAAGGAAATTTTATTTTAATATTTTGTTTAAAAATTACAGAAAGTAACCAAATTACATAACATTTGTAACCAAATTACATAACATTTGTAACCAAATCACATATAACCAAATTGTTTTCAAATTCATAACTAAAACATTTACAAATCATTTATAAGCATCGTTTACAAGTTTATAAACGTAGCTGTAATTTTCAATATTCCAAAAAAATAAAATATTTGAAGAATTTTTTTTTTAAATTAAATTTGCATAAGACATACAAGTTTATTAATAGAAACATACATTAAAATGCTAACTAAATCAAAAATGTATATGCTATGTAATTTTATAAATTAAAACAATACACGTATCGTTGTTAAGGAATTCCAAACAAATAATATTTTTATGTCACAAACTAATTGATTTAAAAATCTAATAACATCGATTATTTTTATGAATTTTAAAATTGGGTGAATTGCTAGAAAAACTAAAAATTCCAGATTATGAAGTAACGTCCAAACTAAAAATAAAAAAAATTGATTTTTTTTATTACTATTTATGATTTATATAAATTTGGTTTATAGCAAATAGATGATAAAACTTAACGAAAAATTCAACGAATAAATTGATTTTTGTTGCATCCAAATCTACTGAAAATCTCAGTTGTTATTTTTACTTTTTTTTTGTTTTAATATCAATTATTTTATGAAACTTCCACTTTTTTAAAACTGATATATAAAAAGGATTCTTTATTAAAAAAATATATAAAAAATAGTGTTGATTTATTGGACCATTTCTTTCAAAAATGGCTTAATTCATTAAGGCAAATTGTTTGTGTGAAAACCGCTTTAAAGTGCCGAAAATGTGGAAAAGTGCCATTTGTTGAAAAGTATGTTATTAAGCAATCCGACGGAGAAAAATTAAATTAATTTCGACTCCTAATTAAAGCAATTTATGTCTGAATCTGTGAGCTGTATTTCAATTATGAGCAGCATTAAATTAGATTTTGATTCATTTTTATGATTCAAATTTCTATTCCAAAGTTAACGTTAATACACTGTTATGTTAAAATATATATTAAAAAATAAGTAAAATGTACTCATTTTTCAATACATTCGCTGCTTATGATCACTCCGAATACAAAAGTTTCAATTTTGGAAAAGACTTGTACTTACAAATTAATAAAATGAGCAGATGATTGCCTACATAGGCTGCCTTCATAAATTACTTTCAATAAATATCGGCAATTGCAACCAAGACTTACCGCGAATCGAATCCAGACCGGCACCGCTATCCAGAGACTTATCCGATAAGCTACCAGGGCGAGGTTAAGAAGTTATTAACAGAAGAAACGTTAAAATGGTCTCCCAAAAGAATGGGAAGTTAGATAATAGAATTTGTAATAACTCAGTTTCCATTTAAGCAATCGACATCAACTAATGTGGAAAACCATCTTCTGAGCAACTATTTTAAGTTTGCCAGGTTTCTTTGTTAAGATGGCTCGAACATAAGCTGATATTTGCAATATTAAATCACATTGATCATTTTTGAGAAAGTACGGTTACTTAAATTTGAATAAGTCTTCGCTCATTTCTGATGCAATTGTACTCAAAGAAAAACGAGTACATTCATGTACTCATTTTTAAGCACTTTTTTTTTACAGTGTATGGGTACTTGTAACCAGTACACTCAAACCTGTTTTTGTGCGGTCTTTTTTTATGCGATTTTTTTATGCGGTCCCTATCCACCGCACAAAAACAGGTTTGACTGTATATCCTTTTGAGGATTTTATAAATTTATCGGAAAGATTGTCGGACCAAATGTACCATAAAATTTACTTTTCAGCAAACTTGCATTTGTCAAATATTTTCTTTAAAATACATTTTATCTTAAAAAAAGACGGTAATTGTACATAAATGTGTATAATCAAGGACCGTCTATGATAATCATGCCCTAGCAACTAAATATTTGAAATAATATACGTTTATTACTTAAACTAGAAAAATGCAGTTTTGTAAAAGAAAAAGTATATTTTAGGTTTGCTATAGCAATAATGTTATAATGTATAACATATTGATACATCTTTTCAAAATATACGTAAGCTACTTCAAAAGTTGGATCTTCTCCAGAGATATGTAAAAATAACTATTTCTGTTATAGATAGTAAAAAGTAAGAATATAATACATGGGCCAAATTACTGCGAGGTTATTTATTGCTTTGTGTGACAGCAGTAAAATATATACGAAAATGATGTCATTTTAGGTGGGATGTTCGGTTTGGTGCGGATTGCTCGCCAAGGCGAATAACTTCTAAATGTTGGGATTTTCAGTTTTAGGTCTGCTATATTTATAGATGTCAGTTAACTGGAAACTCAGTTATTGCCGCTATCCCTTGTTGGCGCCGATTTTCAATCTTGCGTCAAGTAAAAAATCTTAACTATTCTTCTTTCTAAACAATATACAATAAAATGTATATTAAATTGTAATTAAATCTCTCTTAAATATGAGGTATATGTTGAGGATAATTATTTAAAAAAAAAGAAGTTAAGTATTCAGCATAGATGACGACAAAATTGAATATGCAGAACAGGGAAAGGGTTGGGGAGTTAGAGGGGTTTAAATAGCTTGTATATTGATGGAATATTACTATTTATAGTTTGTCTATCAATGCTGAGAGGGTTTTTAAATATTGTGAAGTCATTTATACCGTATTAGTTTTGAATATTTTTTTCAAAAACACACCTTCAACTCATTGAGTGCCGCAATTCTGCAAGTGTCTTAATTTTAAGAAAAGTTAATTATTGAAAAGTTAGTA
Source organism: Troglohyphantes excavatus (assembly GCA_963932185.1). Taxonomy (NCBI): domain Eukaryota; kingdom Metazoa; phylum Arthropoda; class Arachnida; order Araneae; family Linyphiidae; genus Troglohyphantes; species Troglohyphantes excavatus. The sequence goes on from OZ010673.1 coordinate 22,951,616, forward strand.
ATTTAGTAGAATGTTAATAATTAAAAGTTAATTATTATTGTTACAACATATTTAATTTTACTCGCTATATTTTAGTTCCCTCCTTAATTTTTAGATTTATATGTTATCACATTTTCGAATGTCATATTGACTTGAAACTTACCATTGTTCTGTAATCTTAATAAAAAAACGATATTTATTGATAACAATTAATAATATTGAATGTGCAGTAACTAATATTTTATTTTGAGAAATTAGACAACAAAAAGTTTCGAAACTTTTCTTAGAACACAATATTTCCATCACGTACTCTCTGATATGCTTTTCTGGCAGGACGATTTCACTGGTAACAATGCGATTTAATAGTACACTGTTAAAAATAGGTACTCAAAATAAGTAAAATGTACTCATTTTTAGTACAGTCGATGCTTATCATGGCTCCGAATACATATGTTTCAATTTTGAAAAAGACATATACTCAAAAATGAGTATAATTAATAATAAATTAGATGCTATTCTACATGGGCTGCCTTCATAAACCACTTTAAACAAATATAGACAATTACAACTAAAACACCGGTCCTCCGGCACAGCAGTCCAGAGCTTTATCCGTTGAAGTAGCAGAGTGACTTGAAGAAGTTATATACAGAATAATTGTTAAGATGTGCGAAAACAATGGGAATAAGGTAATTGAGCTGTAATAGTTTCCATTTAAGATATCGACATCAAATAGTGTGAGAAATCATTTAGTTAAAAAACTATTGTAAATGTGTCAGACCGCTTTGCTAAGGTGGCTTGAACAGAAGCTGATATTAGAAATATTAAATCTCACTGCTCATTTTACAGAAAGTACAGATGCTTAAAATTGAGTACGTCTTTGCTCATTGACGATGCAATTGTACACAAATAAAAACGAGTTTGTTCAGATAGTCATTTTCAAGTTTTTTTTCTTCCGTGTACAGTTGTATAATGACACCAGATTGAACTTCTTTTATTTGTTAGTACATCATAGAAAACCAAAAAGTATATAACACAATCTTAATTAACTCTCTTACAAGAGTAAATATAACTTTTTTGCTATTTCATAAATATAACTATGTACAGATAACACTGCAGTATGTCCAAGAAACTCTTATCTCATAACAACTCATGTCCGTCCCTTTGATCGGGTACAAATTAGAACCATCCGACCTGAAATTCTCAACTCGACCTCAACATATTTTGTCGCCAACTCCGTTATCTGTCTTCCGCACGAATTAAAAGCCTTAAGGAGCAAATGGTGTGAAATGAGAACGGACTGCCACATTTAACTCCTGTGCAGACAACAGATTAATCTCCTTTATTGGACACCACTTCCAGGTTAATTCCTTTCATTGTTACTTTTTTATGACCACAACAACAATGAACAGTGGGTCAGCAGTTACTAAATGATTACTTTGGATTGCTATGAAAGTGTTCAAACAGTGGCTTGTTTATTTGTAACATTTAAATTGCAGGTATTTTGTAACTTTGGTTGAATTGCGTTTCTGTTTTAAGAAATATCTGGGTTAGTTGAATTCGTTGATTAAATTGGCGTATCATTTTTTTTTCGTTTTTCGGTTTATGCGTAAACTTTATTTATTTTATTAATTTTTTTTTTAAATATTTGATGGTATTAAATGTTTAATATTATTAAATGTTTAATGTTTTTAATGGTTTAATATAGTGTGAGAAATCATTTACTAAACAACTATTTTAAATGTGTCAGGCCGCTTTGCTAAGGTGGCTTGAACAGAAGCTGATAATAGAAATATTAAATCTCACTGCTCATATTACAGCAGAAAGTACGGATGCTTAAATATGAGTACGTCTTTGCTCATTTACGATGCAATTGTACACAAAGAAAACGGATTTTTAATGGTTTAATGAAGTTAAAGTTGGTTGGTGGGTTAGTTGAATTCGTTGATTAAATTGACGTATAATTTTTTTTTTCGTTTTTCGGTTTATGTGTAAACTTTATTTATTTTATTAAAAATTTTTTTTAGATGTTTGATGGTATTAAATGTTTAATAATATTAAATGTTTAATATTTTTAATGGTTTAATATTTTTAATGGTTTAATTTTATTGACATTTTAAATTTATTAATTTTTTTTTAATTATCTTTATTAAATTCGCTTTTCAAAATTAAAAAAAAAATAAGTCTTAAAGCAACGTAAAACAAAATTAAATGACCTATTGCTCCAAAGTCCCGCTTAGTGTTTCTATGTGCAATATATCTCATATATATATATATATATATATATATATATATATAGTAACCTGAATTTATTACTTAGTTAAAAAATTGAGTATGTATATGTCAATTGTATTTTCTTTTATTTTAAATGAATTTATACATATCTAATTAAAAATGGGTTAAACTGATAAATCTTTATAAAAACATAAAGTTTAAAACACACACACACATTATATATATATATATATATATATATATATATATATATATATATATATATATATATATATATATATATATATATATATATATATATATATATGTGTGTGTGTGTTTTAAACTTTATGTTTTTATAAAGATTTATCAGTTTAACTCATTTTTAATTAGATATGTATAAATTCATTTAAAATAAAAGAAAATACAATTGACATATACATACTCAATTTTTTAACTAAGTAATAAATTCAGGTTACTAATAATTTGTTAGTAAAAATAAAATTAAGTTAGTTTGCTCTACATGATTTTGCAAAGTTTAATAAAAATTCATTTCATACGAATATGCGCATGTTTGAAAAATGGAATACCACAACTCCGCATTATAGATACGTTTGAAAAATACATCAAACCATCCCATATCGTGATTCTTCCTTTTCAGATGTGTGCTTATTCGATGGTCTAGCTTCGTACTTAATAATTGTGTTGAAATTTATTGCCGAAGAAACGACTTAGTTTTTTTTCTGTAATAGACCTACGGCTATAAATACGATTTTATGATATATGGACTTGGATTTTATAGGCTTTTACACTATGTATCCAATTCATATTTTACGGGGGCAAACAATTTTGCTTTAGGAAAAAAAATTCCGTCTATTTTCTAAGGTGAGTTTTCGTTCTAAGTGTATTTAGGATAAATAGAATATTGTTTGTGTGTTAGAGTGGGATTTAGTTGTAAAAATATACTTTAAAATAAGTACTTAAAATGAGTCCCTGAACCTACTCGTTTTTCTTTGAGTACAATTGCATTTTAAATAAGCGATGACGTACTCGAATTTAAATAATCGTACTTTCTCGAAAATGAGCAGTGTGATATGATATTGCTAATGTCAGCTTCTGTACAAGCCATCTTAACAAAACAACCTGACACACTTAAAATAGTTGTTCAGAAGATGGTTTTCTAGATTATTTGATGTTAAATGCTTAAATGGAAACTTAGTTATTAAAACACAATTGTCTTATTTCCCATGCTTTTGGCATACCTTTTAAACATTACTTTTGTTTATAACTTCTTCATGTCGTCCTGGTAGTACAACGGATAAAACACTGGACTTCGGGGCCTGATAATCTGGGTTCGACTCCCGGTAAGTCGTGGTTGTAATTGTCGATATTTTTTGAAAGTGATTTATGATGGCAGTCTACGTAGGCAAGCAACTGCTCTTTTTATTTATTTTTACACATTTTTGAGTACATGTCTTTTTTCAGAAATGAAACTTACGTATTCGGAGAAATGATAAGCATCGAATGTACTAAAAATTCAGTACATTTTACTTATTTTTGAATACCTATTTTTTATATTGTAGCCGTTTCTGTGGTTTAATAAACGGCTACAGGTTAAATCAAAATCTGTACATGGCACATTTGGGTCTGTTTGAAGAGGAAGTAATGGTTGATGTAGACCAGAAAATAAGGGCATCGGGTTCGTGTCCGGAGGGATGGAGTTCCATTCTTAATATGTGTGTAGCGATCTGGCAATCGAGGGGATACCATATTTGTTCAATCGTGCTCCAAAAATATTCCGTTGTGTTTAGGGTAATGGTGTATGTTCAAATGTATGCGGTCCAAGCGTTCTCGGGTCTTTTCCGGTTACGTGGGGTGCTGGATCAGGTTTTGGGGAACACTTCCTGTACCTGATACTCCAATTTGGGCTCGAGTGGTCACTTTATGCTGACTGATAGATGGTCGGCGTGGCAAGCAGTAGGTCCTCGGTTCGATTCCGAGTGACAGCCAAAAAGTGCATAATTCTACTTTGGTGACTTTCGAACTACAGATCAGTCTAACCACCAAAAATTTAAACTTTGTGCTCACGTGATAACACTTTACGGCATCAATCATTTCCCACGTGATAACACTTCATGGGCATCTCAACCACTCGTTCCTCTGTTCGATTCACTGAGAGGAGTGTACTGTGGGGGTCACTTCATATGCCAGATACTCCCACTTGAGCTCGAGTAATCACTGTAGCCTGATTGGCAGAGTATCGATGTAGCAAGCGGAAGGTCGTCGGTGCGATTCCAAGTGACAGCCCAACAGAAACTTGTGGTGTAACTAGTTGCTTCAGTTGGATAAAAGGGGATCTATTAGCTGAGGGTAACTAGTGACGCAAATGAGTAACTAGTCGCGGTCTGTTAACTGAACCGGTGAAGAGTTGCCATGGCAACTTGTTGTTGCCCAAACCCTTGATAGGACATTGTAGTAAATGTATAGCCTAATGTGGGCGACTAAAGGCTGAACTGAAAACTTAATTTTTGCTAATTCATGTTGAGTTTACTTCCCAAATTATAGATTCGTACAATATTTTTTACAAAAAAAAAAGAAATGAGGAATTTACAGAATGTTTTAAATTTTAAATTCGCAATAGATAAAGTACGAATAATAAAATATGATAACAAACGACTTAATGTTCTTTAAATTTTAAGTATTTCACTTTACATAATTTGAGAACACTTTTTGAGCAATATAAATTTTATACAGCCATAACTAAAACTTCTAGATACAATTTTTTTCTAGTTTATATAGAATGAGTTGAGCAATTATTTAAAAGTTGCGCCACCAGTTGAATGGTTCATACACCCTCTGGAAACATGTGACGCAACTAGTTGCACTCCCAGTTTCTCTGGGGTAATAGCGTCCTTAGATATTTTTATATTTCCGTGAACTTAGAAGCCCAGTCTTTCGAGTCATTTTCCAAATTGTAAAACAAAAATCCCCTCCTAGTCCCAAAGTGTCATTTTCCTGAAGAGGAAACAATCTTTCAAGCCCTGGCTGAAATATCGAATGCAATTTTAGAGTGGATATTCAAACAAATTGTTTTTGAGGCTGGAGCCCGCGGTGTCTTTGTAACCCTACCGAAATTGAGTAATTTATCACGCGCACCCCGAAAGCTCTTCAAATCCTCAGTTTCTTGTAGGGTGTTTTGGATACTAGTCTGAGTATCCGGAGATTTGGGTTCTGCTAGTACCTCGCGATGTTTATCTTGTTTAGCGGATAAGTCGACCACGGGGAACAATATATTTCTGAATAAGGTCGCTGCACGCTTAGGCATACGGAAAATCCCCAGCTGAGCCAATAAAATGTTTGAGAATAAGTTTTGATGTTATCTGTTAAAAAATAGCATGGTTGGATGGGGGTTGGATATGCAGGGTGTTCACAAGCTGATGGTCATTGATTGGCTGTATCATATTTACCTGTATTGGCATAATAAAACATTTTTGCTCAGGTACTTTACTCCAAGGTATACTTTACTCCAATTACTATATATAGAAGGTGAGCTCGTTTTTCGCTTTTTGAAAGTGGGCAAGGAAAGCAACTATTTGACGTCATTTTTGCTCCGCCTTACTATGGGTTTTTGATCATTCTCATTGGCTGTGTGTTTCAACCATTGCTACTTAGGTTCGATCTTCGGTTGGGTAACAACTGGTGATTTAATTTTAATTAGCAAAATAATGTAAATATCTCTTTCAAAATTGTTGTGGCCATTTTTGGCCCTTGTGCCAATAAACCCCCCCTCTTTCAAAATTGCATGCTCTCGTGGCAGCTAATATTATTTTAATACGCTTAATTTAGTAAGCAACTTTTTTTGTAATTTTTACATACTAAATACAATCCTTAAAATATAATTTAAACTCTTAAAATTTAGCAAATTCTGAATAAAATTGCGAATATCATTTTTAGTTCACAAAAAAACGAATAGATGGCAGCACGTCACGAACCATTGGTTCAAATTGGCTTGAATTAATTTCGAGATATTTTATTAACTAAACTACTCTGCAAATCGATTCAAATTGTTTTTCGAAGAAAATTGTAACTATTTTCTTATAAATAAATTCATGATTAGTTACAAACAAGAATTTTTGGTAAATTAAGTTTGCTCTGTAGATTCTAAAACGAGAGCATTAGACACGCCCACATACGCGAAGGTAGGCGTCACTATGGCGTCAAATAGTTGCTTTCCCCGCCTTCCGTCAGACAGCACGAGCACACCTTATATATATATATATAGTCTTCACTATCCTTGACTTTACTCAATTTTTTTAAAAAATAGTTTAGCTTAAGTTGCATGAAGCAAAGTAGTTAAAGTAATGAAAAATAATGGTGATTTATGAGTAGATAAACATCTAAACAATGACCATCGTGCAAAATTTTGTCACCGCACAGTATTACTAGGCTATACAATTTTCAAAGTTCAAATTTTTATTGTTTGTCCAGAATTTTAAAATTATAAGTAATAATTATAAATATAATTATATAAGTTAGTTAAAATAATTTTATTACAAAAATATAGTAGAAATGTCTTAAATAAATTATTTGTAAGAAGTCTTATTATTTGCTTGCAGCATAAATAATATTTTTGAGACATCATTAATTATATTTTTGTAATGTAAAATCTTATTTATATAAGGTTAGTTTCACTAAAAACAATTAGTATATTAATCCTATTATGGTGGTAGCTTTAAATATCCGATGTGTATTTACGGCCTTGGTGCGATCGTTTTTATTCCAAGACAAAATGCACATTAATATAAAATATATGGCGTTTTCAAATCGAGCCCTAACAAATATAAACCTAATTCATGTGTTTTAAAAACAATCAACTAATAAATAAAAATTATACGTATTAAATATAGTAAGCAGTTATTTTGTTAAAAATATATTTCGTTAAATGTAAAATAAAAAATAATTGATATGGTATAATTTTTTTATAAATATTAATTCTGTATTATAATATAAATATGTAACACGAGAAACATCTCAATCTAACTCATATGTATACAGTTTACTTACACTGTAAATCCAGCCCTAACAAACCTAAACCTAATTTATATGTTTTTAAAAAAATCAAATAATAAATACAAATTATATGTATTAAATATAGCAAGCAGTTATTTTTTTATATATGTGGTTAAATGGAAAAAAAATATTTGCTATGGTAGAATTATTTTATAAATATTAACTCCGTGTTAAAATATAAATATGTAACACGAGAAACATCTCAATCTAAGTCATAGGTATACAGTTTACTTATACTGTAATGATTTCGCAACGTATGCACATTTTTAATAGCCTTTGAAGAATGTAAGGTCACATGACACTAATCTCTGATTAAAATAACATCTCCTGTCAAGATGCGTTTGATTTGGCAGACGTCTTAAGAACGCTGGCTTCCTTTTCAAACTGTGTGACAAGGTATGCAGTCAAACTGACAGGCAAACTCGGCCTAATAAAAAAAAAATATATCCTGAAGGCTCCTGAATGAGTTAGTAGAATGACATTTAGACGTTTTGTTGTGAATCGCATCTGGTAAAATGATTTTTGAGAATGGAATGGGTTAATAAATTCAACTAAGAAATGGTTTAACGTTCTGTCATAGTTTAGTTAATACAGCTAACCGGTAACCGACATCTGGTTCCTTCACAGGCGCCTTGAGGTGTAATCGTACTCTCTGGAACAACACTATTCTTTTATGGAATTCTGAGATTGTTAAGGCTTAGTCAATTTTGACAATCGTTTCGCCATTGAATCACTTGACTTAGAAACAAACAATAATCTTTAATTTTTTAACGACATTTATTTATCCTGATTTCTTTCAGTTGGTATAAGCTCAGTTTGGGTTAGTATACGTATATTGCTACAACTCGAAAGAGCTTTTCTGGCCAATCCAGACATCGTACCGAGAGATTGCTGGTTCGAGTCGGTCTGCCGAATTTTATTTTAAATTGTCCTTCTTTTGGGGGCCCGGTAGCCCAGTGGATAAAGGCACTTTGGTGGTAATCACAGAGTTGCTAGTTCAACCCCATGCGATGGACTTGACAAAGAAAAGTAAAAAAGTAGTGATCTCTTGTGATCGGAGGGTTGCCAGCTTCCTACAAAAGTACTAGAAAGTCGTCCGGAACATCCAACAAATTATACCGGCGTGTATAAGGGACTGGTGTACGATAAATCTGATCGTGGTTCAAAGTCCTGACGCCTATTGCAGGCGTGGGTGCCAGTTAAGGTATTGGCCTTGTCATCTGACAATGGTTCAAAAATACAAGGCATCCATCGTTCCGGAGTATCTCCTTCGAGATAGGCCCCGAACCGTCGCCAATAGCTTAATGTGCAGCTCTAGTGAGGCGTTAATTAAGGACACCAAACCTTATTTTTAGAGAAATAAATGCCGTGAAAAAAGGGACGAAATAAATTTATTTAATGCAGGCGTCTGTTTCGTCCAAAATGATTATATTTTTTTCAAAAATGAGCCTGTATTTTTAACAGGGCGGTGACTGGAAACACAGACTTACCTTTAAGTGCTGCTACTTATGCTTTCTTTATATTTCACTATGCATTGCTGTGAATCGGCCTGAGAATCTTATTTGAAAGTCATGTATAAGGCAACAAAATGAGGATATTGACTAGAGTTCAGGTTCGTCCAACCGTGTCGAGGTGGTTTTGTTTGTTAAATTTTCTGTGACTCAAATGTCCTCACTTTGAATTTGGTGTGGAAGTTTGAATGCCACGTGATGCAGTGTTCCCGGAATAGGTGTTTTTGAACTATGGAAAGATGACAAGGACATCATTTGATGTTGTGCCTACTTCTACAAATTTCCATACAGCGGAAACGTCAGAACATTGAAGGTTTAGCGTAGCCCTACCTGTACATCACACTTTGGTTGGACAATAGGAACCTATTTTGCGACGTTCTGATAAAAAAAACTTCACATATCATAGAAGTGTAACTATAGCATAAATAACAAATAATATGGTATTAAATTTGTATTGGATTTAGAATAAATCACACTTCATTAAAATAGGTATTTTTTATTTAAAAAGACATTAATCAACATAAATTTTTCTTTTAAACAATCGATTACTTTATTTCTAGTACGTTTGTCAACTTTTAACCCTCTGAGCGGTTAGAAAATGACACAATCGTAAAGTGGTTTTTTTCTCTGCAAAATAGTTTACATTTCCAAAGCATGTATATTACAGATATATTTAGTTTTAATTATGTTATTAGATATAGTTTTCAAAAACATCCCAATGTTTATATTTGAAAATATATATATATATATTTACTAGCTGAAGTACCCGTTCTCCGCACGGGAGGGAAATAAGTTATACAATAGATACAAATACAATAATTGTAAACAAAATAAATAATATTCTTAATTTGTCATATATCAGGGGGAGCGAAATAAAGTATTAAACGTTCCAAATAGCAAAGTCCAGCAAGAACTGGAAAGATTGATATTATGGAGAAGTTGTCTGTACAATAATATGGATATATATACATTACTCCCGTTGATTAACATCCATACTTTAACCTTTAGTAACATCCCAGAAATTTAAAGATGAACAATTCTTATAATTGTGTAATAATAACTATTATAAGAAAGGCGAAATTTTATTTATTTTGCGACATTTCTTATTTATTTGACGACATTTTGGCGATATTTAGTCATCAGCCAATCAGAATGCGCCTCATAGTTTACATACTATTCAGATTTTCCATTGTTTTAATCTTGAAATATTGCATTATTACATGTTCTCCATGTTAATCATATGGAAAATATTTTAAAAAATCGTTATATTGGCAGTTCGAGTTTGATTTTTTAAAAATCCTTTCGTAGTGCATCTCTATGGCCCAAGATTAATCTGTGCTCCAAATTTAAGCACTCTAGGTCTTTCAGGTCTGTAGATATCCAAACTAACGTCGCTACGGACATCGAAAAAAGGGTTTTACACCCCCTTAAATACGTTCGATCGGAACAAAAATAACTTACTTTTCCTATTTAAGGCATAAGGAACAACTCTGCCAAATTTCTTCTCCATAGGTATACGGGAAGTTGGAGAATTAGTGATGAGTGAATGAGTGGGTTTTTCGCATTTATATATATAGATAAAAGAAAATTTATAAATATTTTCTAGAAAGAAAAATAATATTTTTATTAATTTAAAGTGTATGTGTATTGCCAGAAAACTGGAAATTCTATTACGACTTAAATCGTTCAACTCCGTTGAGGGTTAAATGCTATTGTTGATGAACGTCATTTAATGAAACTGCTGAAAAAGTATACCATATGAAGTAAATACTTTATATATTTCCAATTTTGTCAAATATCGCTCAATAGGCTACATCGATTTTCAATAAGATCTTTGTTTCTTTAGAGAAGTAAAAAGCGCCGTTATCGTTAGTATACTTTTTTCTCTTTAAGACTTTGAAACTTTCGACGGTGGCCTAAACGCTACCAAACTCAAGTTTAAAGAAAAAAGAATGAAATACTGTTCCAATATTTAATATTCAATATTTACAGATACTTTTTTTACGTTATAAATATAAGCTCCGAAATACAGTTATATTTATATAGAAATCTATTTATATTGTTTAAATATTTTACAATTTAATTTTTGTATGAGGAATGTTAAAAGTATATTGTTAAAAAGGTCTAATTTAGGTAATGAATGTTGATTTATATTACTGAAGCATATCGTAAAATTTTAAACTTATAATTGTGATCTAAATGTTGATAAAAAAAAATCTTATTTATAAGAGCATACGCATTTTTATTTTGATCAAAATTTATTGCCCAAAAGTGTTCATTTAACTTGGTTTCGAGTACAACAATGTACGCGGTGAAAGTACACTGCTAAAAATAGGTACTCAAAAATAAGTACAATTTACTCATTTTTGAATATGCTCAATACTTATCATGGCTCCGAATATATAAGTTACAATTTTGAAAAATACATGTAATAAAAATAAGTAATTTGAGTAAAAAATAATAAAAACAGCAGATTTCATAGGCTGCCTTCATAAAATCTTAAGGCATAAATTCATAAGGCTGCCTTCAATAAATATCGACAATAACAACTAAGACATGCTGGTATGTCATATCCTCAGTCACCACAGTCTAGAGCCTTATCCGTTGTACTGCCAGGACGACTTCAAGAAGTTATAAACATAATAAAAGTTAAAAAGGTGTGACAAAAGAATGGGAAGTATAGTAATTGAGTTGTAATAACTCAGTTTCTATTTAAGCAATCGACATCAAATAATATGGAAAACTATCTTCTGTACAACTATTCTAAGTTTGTCATGCCGCTTTGTTAAGATAGCTTGAACAGAAGCTGAGATTAGTAATATTAAATAATTACTGCTTATTTTTGAGAAAGTACGATTACTTAAATTTGAGTCCGTCGTCGCTCATTACCATTCAATTGCACTCAAAGAAATACAAGTAGGTCCAGGTATCTATTTTAAGTCCCTTTTTTGTACAGAATAGGTAACTGTTCATAGTAATGAATTTGGCAAGTTACCAGAACTTACAATTTATAAACAACAAAAAAACTTATCTCTTTTAAATAATTGCCCCTTAACCCTTATAATAAAATAAGTTTTTCGTTTTAAAGTTGAAATCCGAATACTAATATAATTATTTGGAATCATGAACGCTGTATTATCCCCAGTAATGTATGATAACTTTTTAATTATATGTTTCAATCATAATGAACTGATATGTACTTATTTACGGTTTGTCGAAAAGAGTATATGTAATTAGCAATTACACAAGCCTTTTCTCAACTCTTACTAACTAAAACATCATAACATCGCTAGAAGTTGTAAATATTTAAAGTGTGCAAATATTTAAAGCATATTAAGTGTAAGTAAATCATTATAAATAAGGCTGTAATCAATATAGTTTATTTGACATATGAATTTTTGATCATTAATATGAATGTCTTATGCGGGATAATTACTTTAGTAAATACATTTGACTGTATGGGTTGTATTAGAAGGCTAAATACATTTTCAGGAAATGAAATATGAAGCAATAAATAAGTAATTCAATGTTGAGAATCGCAAAGTTCAAATAAGTAGTTTTACATTTTGACGCGTGTTTTAAAACACATTATTAAATTAAAAGAATACTGCTGTAGCAACAAAATTTGGCCGAGGATAAATTGCGCCATAAAATAATTTTTTCTCGCGTTGCTAGGCGAGTTGCGCTACGTTGCATCTTCGTTGCTAGGAGGATTGCGCCAACCTCGTCTTCAACTGGCCATATATCACCATATTAAAAATATATGCAAGAAAAAGAATACAAGGAATTACCGAATTAGAAGTAAATCAACAATAATTTATGAGAAAAAAACAAAATACTCTTGAAAAAGTAGGTTGTTGTTTAGTAAACAAAAGTTAAATTTCTTTATTTTTTTCTATTCCCTTTACTTCTGTAGATCTATGCAATTGCTGATAAGTTTTGAGCATCGAAATACTATTATAGGTAACCTTATAGTTTGATATACAATTCGACTTTGGACGGATTGAGAAAAAGCAGACATCTTAATTAGTTTCGCCACGTTAAATTATTGTTTGATTATATTTCGCCAATTATATATGTACATAATAATTCATTATTTATTTTTCCAATACTTTTAACTTACCTTAATACTTCCAATACAGTGAAACCCTACATTGTTAAAAATAGATACAAGTAAAATGTACTCATTTTTGAGTACATTCGATGCTTATCATAGCTATTACATTAGTTTCATTTTTGAAAAAGACATGTACTTAAAAATGAGTACAACAGGTAAAAACGAATAAAAAGAGCAGATGCTAGAATACATAGGCTGTCTTCGTAAATCACTTTAAATAAATCGACAATTCGACATTTACAATCATGACTTACCAGGAATAGAACCTGCAGGTACCGCTGTCCAGAGCCTTATTCATTAAGCTACCTTGGCGACGTCAATAAGTTATAGACAGAAGTAACGTTTAAAAGGTGTGCTAAAAGAATGGGAAGTAAGATAACTGAGTTGTAATAACTATGTTTCCATTTAAGCAATCGACATCAAATAATGTGGAAAACCATATTCTGAACAACTATTTTAAGTTTGTCAAGTCGCTTTGTTAAGATGGCTTAAACAGAAGCTGAGATTAGCAATATTAAGTCACACTGCTCATTTTTGAGAAAGTACGATTGCTTAAATTTGAGTTAAGTCATCGATCATTTACGGTGCAATTGTACTCAAAGCAAAACAAGTACGTTCATGTACTCATTTTTAAGCAATATTTTTTACAGTGTACTTGGGAAATCAGGTCATTTATTTGTGTAGAAAAGTTATCCCTTAAAATCTATTGTAGTTCTATTTTAGATATATATATAAAAGAATGAACAGCTGCAATAGATTATGCTTACAGATCGTGAAATACAGCTGTTCTCAATTAATTCCCGTGTTTTTGGAAAAATGTAGCAAAAGTTTGGAAACTTATGGTTGGTCTTAGATTAATGATGAACTGTTTCAAGACGTTCTGGTAGAGAAATTAGTTTGGAAACCGACTGTGGTGCCTGGGAACCGTGGTTTGTAATTTTTGGATGCATGTCTTGTCCATATGTAATTGGAAATATTTTAATGTATCATAGGTATTAAACCAGCCCAGCACAGAACTACCAATAAAATTATCAAAATTGTTTAATATTTTAAGTTCTTATACTTTTATATTCATATTTATAAATACATTGTTTATTTCCCGTTCTTAATACATTTATTAAATATTAATTTTTTATCTCAAAGTTTTAAAAATGTCCAAATTTAAGGAATGCAGGCAGGTGTTATTATATGATACCTTTAGTTTCAAACCCAGATCAAACTACATTTTCGCAAAATCTTTTATTTTTTACAAGATCTCAATGCACTATATCACCTTACAAAACGGTATTGACCAAAAGTGTCTGAACCCATTCTATAATCCTCTGATGACAGATAAGCAGAATTTCGAAAAATAGGTTTGTTTTTACTGCAGGAAAATTGAATTTATAATTCCAACACTTTCCTTTTTTTACAAAAATATATTTTTTTATTTATATCAGTAGAGAAGATTTTCAAAACTCCCCCCTAATGCTTTAAACAAGAAAATTATCTAAAAAAATAGATTTTTTATCAACTTTTGTATTATGTGCTCTACTGGGGAAACTGGAGATATACACGTTTGTATCCGTCAGGTGGATAAATGCATACAAAATCATCAAGTTTAGGTCCAAAAGTACGTGGCCTTCATACGTGCTTAGCGTCCCTCGTAAAATTTATGAAAAATGGATCTACCTGGTTTTGAAACTTGACTGCTCATAAGTTGTAACTTTAATAAAAACTGTGTAAAAATGGAGAAAAAAAATCCTTTTTTTGTGTACTTGCTATGGAATTTATTTTATTTTCAGAGCAAAATATTTCCTAATTAAATCAATATCTTACATTTTTAGAGCAAAATATTCCCTAATTAAATCAATATCTTAAATTTTCGGAGCAAAATATTCCCTAATTAAATCAATATCTTAAATTTTCGGAGCAAAATACTTCCTAATTAAATCAATATAATAAATGTTTATATTTCTAATAAAAACCCATGTAAATAAAGAGACACATAATTTTGAAAACTGTCGTAAGACAGACTTGATTAAAAGAAATAATATAAGATTTCCTTGATTGAATCTACATTAAAGCATGACTATTCAGAATAAAATAATCAAAAATCGGCAATGACATAATTTTTCTTTAAAAATTGTTTTGTGACTTTTGATAACATAATTTCTGACACGAATGCAAACACAACAATTATTACTGTTATTTATGACTTTCAAACGCAGACAGTAATTATACCGTACTAGATAATAAAGTGACAATTCTTATTTCGAAGTATAGTTAATGTCTTTCGGTTGCTGTCAATACAGCACTTCATCTTGACTGCTACTTCCTCTTATTAGTGAAGTAGTTTCTGCTATCATTATTTATTATGCATGGGGTGGGGGAGAGAAGTTATTAGAGAGGGAAGACTATTGAAAAGGCTACTGGAAAGAATAAATCAAAGGGGAAATTTCTTTATCGATTATTGTTCCAGTCACAATGTGTCAAAGGGGGAAAAGGGGTGTAGAAAGAAGTATATATATTGTAGAAAGAGAGAAAACTATGGTAAATAATTAAAAATGTATTATAATGTGGATTATACCATTACATTTTTATTTGAGTTAATTTACAGTCGTGTTTTAATGCTCATTTAACTAATGGCTCATTTAACCCAATGACGTTCAAGAGATTTTTGCGATTGGATAGATAGACAGAAAACAAATATATATAGATAGCAAAGATAGATACATAGCAGAGATGGATAGATAGATAGCAAATATAGCAAAGGTGGATAGATAGATAGATATAAAATATAGATATCAAAGATAGATACATAGATATATATAAAATATTGATATCAAAGATAGATAGATATATAGATATCAAAGATAGATAGATATATAGATAACATAGATAGATATACAGCAAAGTTAGGTAGATAGCAAAGATATATATAGATATAGCAAAGATATATATATATATATAGCAAAGATATATATAGATATAGCAAAGATACATATAGATATATAGATATAGCAAAGATAGAAAGATATATAGCAAAGCTAGATAGATAGATAGCAAAGATAGAAAGATATATAGCAAAGCTAGATAGATAGATAGCAAAGATAGAAAGATAGATAGATAGATAGATGGCTAGCAAAGGTGGATAGATAGATATCAAATATAGATAGATAGCAAAGATAGCAAAGGTGGATAGATAGATAGATAGATATCAAATATAGATAGATATATAGACAGCATAGATAGATATACAGCAAAGTTATATATATATATATATATATATATATATATATATATATATATATATATATATATATATATATATATATATATATATATATATATATATATATATATATATATATATATATATATATATATAGCAAAGATAGAAAGATATATAGACAGCAAAGATAGATATATAGATATTTAGATAGCAAAGATAGACATCAAAGATAGATAGCAAAGATATAGAGATAGATATATAGATAGGAAAGATAGAGAGATAGATATATAGATAGCAAAGATAGAAAGATAGATATACAGCAAAGATAGATAAATAGCAAAGATAGATAGACAGCAAAGATAGATAAATAATATAGATAGGTAGCAAAGATCGATAGTTAACAATGATAGATAGATAGCAAAGATTGCAAAGATATAGCTTGTAAGTGCACCTTTAAATTTTAAATTGCAAAATGGAGTATTTTTTATGAGATTAAAATTTCGGTGCAATACTAGAAAAACTGGACGTATATATACGGCCCTTGAGTGTCAGAGTGTTAAACCCATAAGATATTTTTTTTAATATACCTTTCTTAAACTCTGATTCTTTAAATTTTATTTTTAAACTTTTCATACCTAAACCTCATCCATTAAGCATGAGATTCGAATGATTCTGCTATTGGTATGTCATCAAATCTAATTATTCAAATTCAAGCCACAGTCATTATCAGTTAATATTAATAACGGTATGTCTAAATATTTTATTGGGATCTTTCTTGCGTATTTGCGTCCTATTTCAATTCGATCTGACATTTGGAAGAGGGCTAAAATTGAGTTGTAGAATTTGAAGTCATCCCATTAATATATGTCCCATTGTCAGACAGTCCGCAAAGCAAACAATACTTAAAAAAAGAGGTAACAAAATACAAATATTTGAAATAAAACACATTTTTATACAAAACATATTCCATTAAAAATAATAATCAACGCGCATAAAACCTTCCATTCCATTTCAGCTTCGAATCTCTTCCATTGCTTTTTCAAACTGCCATCCATAATGAAAAAAATCCAGACATTCATTTTCCATTAAGATATGCAGTTTGACGTTTCCACCCAATTTACCTTACGGCCTCTACATCTTTTGAACTTTACTATTCTCTCTTCCCTTTTATTTCCCCCCAATAAACCGAAGAATAAATTCATGTAAAGAGCTCTTACGGTAATTCTCGAAGGCGGTTCCCCTTCCCAAGCCTGACTGCAACCTTGTATATAAATCAAACAAATCGCATTTTAGTTAAGTTACTTTATAAATGTTTCCCGGAACAATGATGGAGAGTTCAATGTTGCCATATATTACTTCGTAGTTTGTCTTGATAATAAAAGAGGATATTTGGGAGCATGCATTTATTTTAAAAAGTTCGTTTTAATATTTTTTATGAACACAGGAGTTCGTAGTTATGCATGGCGTTCAGTGCTCATATGTATATCGTTCAGTACTCATATGTAAGGCGTTTAGTGCTCATAAGAAATCTAGTTGTATACCTTTGTTAAATGAAGAGCGTTTGTAACTTTAGAAGTATGTCATACCATCTTTATAGTAACTCTAGAAATACTTTCTTTGCATCGTCGGTTTAGTACCAGCGCCCTCGCTAAAGGGAGGGGGGTAAGGGTAGCACTAAAACCTTCCCCCCTTTAAATTTGCCGACATTAGGAATGAGGGGGAGTCCCAGTGCCCAGTCGACGTTATGATGAATTACACAACTGCGCATATATATTACTATGATAGCTCAGTAACTTGAAAAAAATATTTATATCTTGCAAGCTGTATATTAAACTTATATCTTAATAAATTCGCAAGCCGTAATTACGAAATCGTAATTGGAGTAGTACTAGTCACTGTCACTAAAAGCCCATTTTATAGTTCTAGTGCGACGTTAATCAACTAATATTTCGTATTTATCAAATTACTGATTTAAAAATTCTGATAATTTTTTTACATGATTTTATTTCACTATGTTGCCGTTTCTGATGTACATTCAAAATTGCTGACTTCCTTCCAACTATTTTGTATTATCAACTTAAAATAGTTATATTTATACAGTACCGATAACAGTAAAATACATAGTTATATTATTCAATAATTACTAACGAATATTATTAATAATGCATTTAATGTTATAGTGAGCAATTATAAATCAGAAAGGATTGAGTTTGCGCCATCGGCACAGTTCAATTACCGAATGCGTTATGGACATTTAATAAGTTTTATTTTAAAATTAATATACAATGGACGTCTTCTAGACAATATTTCTCTTAGAATGAATTCCCCTCTTATAGGAAAATAAGTAGATGAAGGAAGGGATATAAATGAAGGTATAAGTGTATAAAGGTGGTAGGGTAAGGTGTGGAAAAATGGGTATATTGGAATATAAATATATTTTAAACATAGTTAAACTTATGCTTTGATTTCATTCTTTTTCAAAAACAATACTATTGTTTAAAAGAGTACATTTCAGCAAAAAATTTAATGATGTCCGAAAATATAAAACGATCTTTGAAAAAAGTGTCCTATTCTACAAAAATATATTTTTTCGAAGCTTATAAATGACAAGAATTATCTACTATATATTTAGCAATGTTTATATGTTAATATATTTAAGTTCCATAACTGTTTTCTTAAACAAATTACAAACAATAAGAACATATTTCGATCCCCCCGCCCTAAAAAAAAGTTTTTTTTTTTTTTTAGAACACACAAAAAAAAGTTTTAAATTGATTAAAAAATCGCCTGTGAAATAAATTAAAAATAACGTAAATACAAAAAATATTCCAGCATCAAAATAAAACAAAAATTATAAAAACAAAAGTTATATTTTAAATATGAAAATAATGATGGTGGATTAACTTATTTTTTAGAAATACTTAATAAGTTATCTGAGATTTTATATACTGAGTTAAATATACTGAATTTTTAATAGTTGATAGCTGTGCTATTTATTCTATTTTAATTATTTTTTTAAATTTCTAATTTCACAAAAAAAATTGTTTTAATAATACCTTTTTTGTATATGAAAAATTCCATGATTTCCCACTGACTACCCAGTTTACCCCATCTGTGATTGAAAAAGGATGGATATATATATATAAACTAAACATTTCAGAATTTTGATATTTAAAAAAAAATTTGAAACATATTCAAATATGTCGAGGAACCCATTTCATACATACATTCACAACAGTTTGATATTAATAAACTTATAAAACTGAAAAATAACTTTGAATGAAAAAATGGCACTTTTCTTACCCATTTTTTTTCCCTATGTTACAAATAGTAAATTTTGATATATTTGTACTTAAATTTTTTTTTATTTCGTGTTTAGTTGTGGTCATATACCTATCTCAGTAGACTAGTATATCTGTTAATGAGACTTCTACAGTGCTACTGTCTATCTAAAAAAACGGGTCTACTTTATCCATGACAATAACTCAATGTCTTTAAAGAAGTGGTACTTATCTCCTTTATCCACTTTTCTTTTGATTTATCTATTTTTAAAATGTTCAAATGTCCATTTAAAAATGAATACAAACTTTAGAATATTAAAAATAAATAACACATTTCCCTCAAGTATCTGTGTATAACATGATTATAAAACCGTAAGGATTGCAACATTATATCTTCTTCTAATATGTAGATGGCGATAAGTAAATTAAATTACGCTTCCAGATCCCAGTTACTTAGATTCCATTAAACAAATATATAATGTAATTGAACACGAATCTCATTTCCAAATTTGATTACTTTCCTTAATCCTATGTAACCAGTGATGTGGCGTACAAAAGTGTTTTGTTAATGGAATCGTTTAAATTATAAATTGCTTTTAAAATGTAGGGTTGCAGTTATATTTATTGTGAAAGTGTTTAAATTAATAAGAATATTAGATTTTTTGATTTAAAATATGCAGTTTTAAATTATGCACTTTTAGCAATTATTTTAACTTCTTCATGTCGTTTTAGCATGTAGAAATTTGGATTCAATCCCAGACCAAAATGACTGTTCAAAGTGTCTTTTAATATACTCCATTATATTTTTTTGGGTGACAAATCACAAATTTTGTCTTTTTGTAAATTGCATGGAAATTTCGCAGAAATATTTAACTGTTTTGGCGGAAAATGTAAACGTAGCATATTTAAAGCAGTTTTTGTCAAAATTGGTTAGCTAATTAATAATCGCACTAGATCTTTACAGTTGGCTGTTGACAACGGTTCGGTGTCTTTTCTCGTAGGAAAATCCCGCGAATACTGCCTCGTTTTTTTGAACAACCATAGTCATATGATGTGGAGAACACCTGATCTGGCACCGACGCAACCTCAATAGGCGACAGAACATTGGACCCCGATCAGATTTAATATGCATTAGTCCCTTATACAACTGTTGGAAATTAAGGATAATTTCAGACTATTTTTTGAAAAAAATTGTATCGAATCTGGCAACCATCCGCTTACTAGATCGCTACATCCTAACTTTTGTCACTTCATCATGCCGATTCGAACTCGCAATACTCTGATTGCTTGCCTAATTATGTTCATCTCGGTAACCGGGCCTACTTTGTCTAATTTCAACACACAATTTTAAAAGTGGGATAACCCAGTACGCTACCAATATTATTAGATCCATAAAGTCACTATTCTCTGTTATTAAACAGTTAGATATTTTAAAACATTGATAACATGTTATTTAGCAAATGCTGACAATCTTAAAAATACACAAATACCGCCAAATCAGTTTTCGTCGCCAACATTGGCGTTTAAGCCACTTTTTTTTATTTAACCATTGGGAGACACTAAGTGAAACACTTACCGTACGTCCTTTTGCCGATGAATTATAATTTAAATGAAACTATTACTAAATAAATGAAGTAACGAATGGTAAATAGCGTAATAAGTAAATCACAAAATGGTGATTGGAATCTAATTGACGAATTCGACTGCAGTTTGCGCATGCGTGTAAAATATATTACGCAAGTATTGTAGATGATTGCCAATTTTAACATAAAACATATTTGGCGACATTAATTTTGACACCTTGGCGGATGGCCCCATTATTCTTTAGCTTAACCGAAAAAAATATTTTGATTGTCAGATACCTCTGGCAATTTATTTTCTCATTCGTTACAATAAAGTTTACAAACTTTCAATTGGCTGACCTGAAAAACTTGTGAATTGCCACTTACGACATATAGCACCAATGCATCCAGTTTACACAGATACATCGCCACAGTATAGACTATGCTTTGTAATGGGTAGCATTGTAAATAGATTACCATATGCTTCCATTGCGTTGGGTGAAATTCAGAGCTCTCAAGTTCAGGTGTGATGAGATAACACAAGGTGATTCAGGGAACACGAAAGTCCACTCTTGGGAGCAATTGACCCATAGGTCATTAGAATGAAAACCTCTAAGCATTCAACTGATGGATTATATCCCCAATTCAAAATACAGTGCTGTCTAATTATCGAAATTAAATTAAAATTATGTTTCTGATGGACTACCTGATTTGTAGAGTTAGTTGTATTTATACAACTCTTCTTTGCAGAAAGACATTTAAAAGAATACATTAAAATTTATTAATACATCAATTCAATTTTATTTGAGCTATAAATATATCCCCAATGCACCTTGTCGAAATGACAACACTTAAAAAGGAGGGAAAAAAGTAATTTTTGCTCAAGAGCGCTAATAAAGTAAACGTGTTGCTTTTGAAGTCGGGTTTTATATTTCCTTGGTAATTCAATAATTACTTTCCGGAAGAAAGCTCTTTAGTTTTATTAACATTTATTATAGACTAATGCTGGAAAAATAAAATTTAATAAATCAATTACTGTAAACATACTGTAACGTTTGAAGCTTTGATGTTGAAAATTCAGAAATGAAAGAAATTATTCCAAAGAGTTAGTTTTCACGTATTTTTTTGATAAACGTTTTTCGCCAATTGTTTTAACTTGAATGTTATGCATTTAAAACATAAAATATAATTTTTTTATGTTTAATATTTGAAAACAAGCCTAGTTATTTTAATTATAAAATAATAACTACTTTAAAAAACTTATGAGGCATCAAGTCCCAATTCAAGAAATTGTATGTTTTTTCTAATTAACGATTCTATATGAAAGTTTTATAAAATATTTAATAAATGCTAACTATTATAATAAAGAGAAATATATTATATACAGATAAATATGTCATTTTAATTATTATTAAAAAGCTTTATTAGATGTAAAGTCGCTTCATAAGACAGAAATTCGTTCACTAATTTATGAATCTATAAACTCGTATAATTTATAAATCTATGGAATGGTTTTCTGAATCATTTAATGAAGATATACGTGTGTATGTGCGTGTGTGCATATATTTGCTTGTTTAATAAATAAAACTCTCTCTCTCTCTCTATGTTAGATATTTCCATTTTTATATTTATCCGAGCAATGCTTTTAACAATGTCTAGCACACCCCAAATGCGAACAACGCATTGCGAAACTGTTACCTTTTAATTTCGATAATAGCTAACTAATTAAATTTGACTTATTACTCTGACACATCTATTAGTCTTTTTATTATCTATAAGCAGTAGCACCTGCCAACTTACAGTAAAGACTGAAGGTTAAACGTAAATCTGCAGATTTTTTTCCTATCCCAAAAATCCAATTAATATGTTGAATAAAAAATATCACTGCACCAGACTGCCTTCATCTCCAAATTATGCAATAATCCTCTCAAGCGTCTCCCCCCCCGGAAACACTACAATTCAATTTTCGTCGCATTGGGTGGACCTTTGCCTTATGGTGCTTCCTAATGGATTTTTGCTGCAGTGTAACTAAACGAAGTTACCACGTCCATGGTTACTAAGTAATGGGGCAAACGGGGGAATTTAATATTTGTCGTACGAGCTCGGATTTTAACTTTCCATCGATTCCGGCCTCTGGATTTTCGATAATGAACTCTGGAAAATGATGGTTGCTTACCGGCGTCCGGTGATGAAACATGATTTCTAAAAATGCTTTTAAAGGGTGGACTGGTGTTTGGACTCTTGAACGTGGGTTGTAAATTATGCAAACTTGACATCTAGTTTCAAATTGCTGTCAGTTAGCGTTGGAAGTTTGCTCTGTGACAAACGATGATGGGACATGGTGTTTTACATTATTTATGGTGGAATACATGATGTTTTATTATAAATTACGTTAAAAAACTGCTGTGTAAATAGCAATCATTTTGTTCATATATTACTTCTTTACACTAATGATGTATATGTAATGATTCGAAGTTGAAACGTTTGATATTAACATATGGACGCCTGAATATTCATATAGTGTAATTTATTAGTACTTCACCCAGAATGTAAAGTTCTCCTGTTGGGACCTTACCATAATGTGCTAAATACATCTAACTTAATTAATCAAAAAATACTACGACAAGCCATTAATCAATTTTTACAAGATTTATTGTTATTCGAGAAACAAGGTTAAAATAGACTAGTCAAACTGCTCTGAGATTGAGAGGTAGCTAATAGGAGAAAACCCAGCAAAAAAAGTCAGCATAAAACCTTCATTAAAATTTTGAAATAGAAGGTTTTATGCAGGAAAACTGCAGTTTTTTTAAAGATCTTTAAAATTAAAGGTTTTTGTTTCAATATCCTTCATAAAAACTGTAAAAAAAAGCTGCAAAAAAGCTTCAATTTTTAATCATGAAGGGAAAATGCAGATATTTTAAAGGTTTTTATGCAGGAAAATTAAATACTTCCAAAAAAACTGCAGTTTTTTGTTTAGATATCCTTTAAAAAACCTTCAATAAACCTTTAATTTGACAATTTTTATGAAGGTTTTATGCCGACTTTTTTTGCTGGGAAGTGATTCATATAACAATCAAAAATTAGTTATCGTAAAATTTCGCGTACTTATTTTACGATCCCATCTTTCCGTCAGAGGAGAGGGATAATACTCTCAAAAGCGAGCTTTCTTTTTGTGTTAAGTCTCTGAAAGTCTATATGAATATCTTAGGGCGTTGTGGATTTTGTGGGGTAGGAAGTACGCCCCTTAGATGCACTGTGGTCCAATTGGTCACTTTAAGACATGCCATTTATGTCAACTTGCCTATGATTTGACCCCTGCCTCGTAACGTGGTGAAGCTTGATGGGCGAAATGACCGCATAACTTAAGTTTACAGCACAGTATGTCTCCCTGAAGTCTACCTTATTTTTGAATATAACCACATACTTGGTTTAATGGTGATCTTGCTAATGATACAATCTAGGATTCTTGTCACCAGAGCGGTATATAAAAATGTAAGTGGGATGGCGTGTTTGCGTCAGTTTGGGAGTGAGGGAAAGAACGGATCGCAAAATAGGTATCTGAGATTTTTACGACAAATGGCTCTAAACAATTGAAAACGTTTAACTTCGTAGATTACAGCGTTATCAACGGCTTGTTAAAATTAAATATTTTAAGCGCATTAGTTTAAATATGATATTTAGAGATGAAAATACGATTCGACACTGGTCCATGAAATTATCTTTCTTTTGAGACCTCATGTTTAAAGATCCGTTGCGTCTGAGGGGCGTAAAAAAGATCTTTAATACAGAAAAATAAAAATAAATGAGAGTTAGAACATCATTATAAGTTGAAATTAGTTTTTACATAATTTTAATTTTTAACTTCCTGTCCCGTCACTGAGACATACAGGTTGCTATTGCGACTCCATAGTTGCGATAACAAGCCCCCCCCCCCCCCCCCAGCCGAGCAGTACAATTTATTTTTCTTAACAAAGAGTACATTTCATCTCACTTAAAGATATTTCGTGAGGGAAGGTGCATCTGATTTTACAACATACTTAAATTTTTTAACAGCAATGCAGTCAAACGCTATGATGTGGTAGAGCAACACGCTCCTTATTTTTTTAACATAAAGTATTGTGTGTACAAATAACAAAATCTATTTGGAGGTAGTGCAATCAAGTACGGAGATGCATGAAAACAAAGAAAAACTAAAAAAAATTATTTCATCCAATTATTTGAAAATATTACTATTTCATATTTCAAAGTTATTTTTCAACATTGCGTAAAAATACACCGTTTAGCCTTACCCTACAAAAATATTAAATTACTGACTTGCAGATGTTTTTTTATCAACAAGTATTGTACTTTTCATTTAAATATTCTAAAAACGTCGACTTTTTATAAAATAATTACATAAGTGTTCCTTAATACCTAAAAATAAAATAAGCTACAAATAATGTCGCAGCTTTTAATAACGGCAACTATAAGGTCATACTAAAACGAGACATTTACAATTTCTCTCAGTTAGAACGGCGAAAGTCTAAGAATGTAAAGAGGAAAGAATTTGCTAATTAACCCCCTTTGAAATATTTCGTTAAATGTAATATAATTTTCTGAAATAGCGAGTGAGTAATTTTATCTTGTACGAAGGTTTCGTCGACGATATTAAAACATTCTTTTCTCCAATATTTACTATCCTAATATTAGAATTCCAACAATTAGATATAATTTAATCAAATAATTCTTAATCAATTTTGAAAATTCTATAAAAGTTTACTATTAAGTAATCGTCTGAATGAAGACGAGCATCTATTTACTGTGTATTAATACTTTGACACATACAAATTAAAATTTGAGAACAATTATTTTACTAAGCAGTTTATACCATGTAGCTTAAAAATGATTACCCCATTTTGTTTACATAAAATTTCTTAAAGTAATTCGTATTGTTTTCCCTTTTGGAAATATGTAATAACATATAATGTTTTTGTTGCAATTTTTTCTCAGCTCCAGGATTTTCTAGAAATTTACTTAGTATTTTAATAATTGCAGGTATTTATTAAAGTACCGTGAGAGTATAAGTTAATGAAAGAACGGTGTTTTTAGAAGATAAACATTAGAAGACAACATATGATAATACTTACGGTCACTAATAGGGGTAGCAGTAGCGGGGCCCTGTGCAAGCATAGTAGCAAGGCCCTTTTTATCCTCCACACAAACTTATGTTAAGTTTCAATAAAACTAATATGAGTCATAGAACTTATGATTATGAATAAGTTTGTCAGATTTTTATCTACTACAAGGGTAGTTACAAATGTTTGATACTACATTTCATTTGCATGTAGTATTTATTAGATAACTTTGTAACAAAAAAAAAACTCACCATTATTTTTTTCCTTTTTAATTAAAAATTAAAAATAAGCCCAATTTAATAATAACCAAACGAGATAACATTTATATCAGTCGTGCTATTTGTCGTGGAGTTATAGAGTCAGAATTAATCACCATAAAAATGTAAGAAAGTGTTTCTATTCTAATACCCCATTTATATAATTGTGAAGACGTATTAAGTCAAAAGAGAAATACACAAGGCATTAATTTATCTGTAACATTCTCATTTTGCGCATTTTTCTCTAATAAGCACGGGGTCAATTACGGTGGCACACGTCGCACACCCCTAAGGGCTTCCCTGGTCATTGAACCCAAATTAAATTGCCCTTGGCGACATTTCTTGAGATACCACGCTCGAGTGTCATTTATACTTATGTCAAACCGAAGACTTACTCACTCAAACATATAGTGCAAGTATTAGGATACTTCAAACAATGACACATGAGGTCAGCGTTTATCTCCTAGTAATTCCAAGGACAGATGCGACGCGAAGATACTTCTTCAAACCGAAGACAGATGTCACACGAGTTCGCCCTCGTTAAAATCTGTCGCAGATTGTGTATTCCCACGAGGGATGCCAACACGGCATCAGATTTGGTTACCTGATTACATTACAGGGTACTGAAACGCTCTAATTAACGATCCTTACACGGGAATAGAGCTGTCAGAATTATAATAAATGACCCGAATGTGAATCAATCAACATCCGAACTGTTGCGTTCTTTAGGGTTAAGGTAGAAAATGTGGCTTGGATTATCAAAATATTTTAAGTATTCATTTCATTCTTTGGGGTTTTTGAGTTTGTTGAACCTCGAACTACTTTTTATTTTTCTGTTGATTTTCAACGTTACCTCATTATTTTAAGGACCGGATTTGGGCATAGAATACATAGGGTGTTGCAGCCTAGGGGCCCACACTACTCACAAAAACAAAAACAAAAGAAACCGGTTAACTTGATGTAAATTATTTATTTCGTGTATCAGGGAACAGTAGAATGTTAAAAAGTAGAACTGAAAATTTATTTTATGAATTGAATTAGAAATCAAGCATTACAGACAATGAAGAGATCCTGAAAGCAGCTCAAAATTTATTAGAAGCATATGACAATGAATTGGTCAAGAACTGGGGAAATTAACCCGTTTTTATTGGGGGGGGGGGATATATAGTAACCCCCTCCCTTTCCCTGTAGTTGGACAGGGCGCGCACTACATATCAAGCCTAGGGCCCCACTAACTTTCAGTCCGCCTCTGATTATTATATACAACAACGTGTAAGTTAGATTCCATATATTGTGACCGATAGCGTAGATTTGTGTCAATTGTCAATGTAGATTTACCATTATTATTCCCCAAGAATTTTACAAACCCCTTTTAAACATATAAATATATCATAGTTTAATACCTGGCTTGTGTGAGAATATATATCCACTAAATCTTCAATAATTTAAAACTACTTATCCCTTCTTTACAGATTTTTTTTCTCCTTCCAGACAAAAAATAGTATATACTCAAAATACCTGTGTAGCACAGTGATGTGCACTCACCCAGAATCGAACCCGGGACTTTGTACACGCTACTATATATTTAAAAATCCAAAATATGTATTCCTCCAACCCGAGATAAAGTATCGAGTATTTGAAGTGAACCTTCCAAAGACTTAAAAAAGTATTAAAAATATATTTGACATCCAAATTGACCGGTGTCAGCTTTAAAGGGGTTTCGGTCTCAAGATGCATGTATAGTAAAAATACGCAACAAATGAACAAATTAATTGGAACGCTTTTCAAAACAATTTTATATACGTGCCATATCCTGTTACATTGTGGCGTCTCAAACCAATTTCTCTCTTTTTACACATGTGTTGGAATGTTGTGGCTGAAAATCTCCCCTAAGATGCTTAAGGAGTTTGGGGATTAGATTAATTGTTATCCAATTAAGGATGGTTTGGGTTTTTTGAGATCCACCAAACCATTGAAGGGCTAAATGAAGGGAAAAGTAACTTAGATGTAAAATGTTTGTAAATCTCAGGTTTAACAAACACATTTACGATAAGTAAGCCTTTTATTTTAATACTTTGGGCTATCGTGTTCTATTAAAGTTAACATATAACTGAGTTATATCAACTGACTTCTTACTTTCCAATCCCTTTTTTTTTTCTATGAAACTGTTTTTTATTTGTCTCTATATAACTGTTCATTCAATTTCTGCAGTTTATATCATTTTTATATAATAGAGAATAATTACTTATTCCAAAAAATATATAATTTAAAAACTAAAATTATATATTTTTTCATATACCACTTGCCTTAACTTTCTTTGTTTCTGCCTGTGTTGTTCTACTTAACCCCGTGAGAAGAATAGGTATTTTGTTAATTATTCTTACAAACCTTCTATTAAATATTAAGGTGTGTAACGTCAAGCTCAAGCGAGTGATACTTCTGGATTTCTCGCAAACCGTTACAGGTTTTCTATGTTGCATATTGTTCCTATAATTCCCGTCAGACGAACGTGAAATAGATGTAACTGCATCAATCCTGTTTTGTAATTATATTATGCTGACAGTTTTTTCGTTATGGCTCACATTGTACTACATTCACTTATTAACCAAATTGCATTACTTATCGCACGTTCGTTCCGCGTGCAGATAGATGCAATTGCGCCAAAGCTGTTTCGTGGCTCACGTTTTCGTTACGGTCCACTTCGCCTTACTTTCACTCCTTACCCGAAACCGATTTCGTTACATAGAAAAACGTATTTTCGTTCTTAATGATAATTGATGCAACTGCGCCAACCGCCAACACTGTTTCGCGAGTCATCTTTACGTTAAAGCCATGATTTTGTTATAGTCCATTTCTTTTTACATGCACCCTTTCACCAAAACCGATTTTAAAAACGTGTAACTTCAAAACGTAACTTCACTGTTAAAAATAGGTACTCAAAAATAGGTAAAATGTACTCATTTTTGAAGACATTCGATGCAGATCATAGCTCCGAATATATAAATTTCATTTTTGAAAAATACATGTACTCAAAAATGAGTACAATGAGTAAAAAGAGCAGTTGCTTGCCTACATCGGCTGCCTTCATAAATCACTTTCTATATATATATCTTCGAGCATGAATGAACTGTAGTAGAGCGAATATGACGTCATAATCGTGAAATCAATATCTCAGACCGAATGGCTTCAAACACGTGACTTATTTTCAAAATTATGAATTAAAAAATACTCGCGATTGGTTAATGAATTGGGAAATGTGTAACAGTGAAAATTTATGAATGAAATGACGTAATTAACCACGTGTATGAGGGCATACATGTTGGCATCACTTTGATGTTAGCGAGCTTATAACATTATGTTTTATCTACTATGAAGGATCCATGCTCGAAGATATATATCAACAATTGCAACCAAGACTTATTGGGAATCGAACCCAAGTCCTCAGCCCCGCAGTGCAGTGGCTTATCCATTGTACTACCAGGGGGACGGGAAGAAGTTATATACAGAAGACATGTTAAAAAAGTGTCAAAAGAATGGGAAGTAAGATAATCGAATTGTATTAACTCAGTTTTTATTTAATTCCATTGACATCAAATAATCTGGAAACCCATCTTCTGAACAACCATTTTAAGTTGGTCTGGTCGCTTTGTTAAGATAGCTCGAATAGAAGCTGAAATTTGCAATACTAAATCACACTGCTCATTTTTGAGAAAGTAGGATAACTTAAATTTGAGTACGTCATCTCTCATTTATGATGCAATTGTACTCAAAGAAAAACGAGTGTGTTCAGACACTAACTTTTAAGGCCTTTTTCCAGTGTAAGTTTAAGTGGGAAAGTTTAAATTAAAATTAAAAAAACAAAAACTTTCAATGAATTTTTTTTAAAAGAAGTAGCCTGCTTTGAAAAGGTCAAAAGTGAAGTACATGTTCAAAGATGGAGTGTCCACCAGATAAAAATTACAAGAAAGAGAAATCAACGACTTTAACAAAAAAAAATGGCGATCGAGTTTAATTCCAGAGCCAGAAAAATCACAGCTCGCCATATCCAGTAAAGTTAAAGCTTCCGATTTATTTGTTTCGTGACAAAACTAATCCAAAAATACAGATATATGGAGGTCGTTAAACGAATCCTTTTTTTAACTACTATAACTTCACAACAACGCGACTTTTGAGGTGATAGTTTAATCGGCTTAAATATACGACGGCCCTTGAGAATTACCCTGGTTACTTTTCTGAAAAATTTGTTTTAAAAAAAAAAAAAGCGAAACGTTATCTTCTAGGGCAAAAAAACTAATCTTAAAATAGTTTTTTCCTAAATAAAATCTAATAAGTCTCGAAGAAATGTAATTCAGTTTCGTTTTAATATGTCTCACGCTCAAATACTCCAGATAGAAAATGTTTTGAAAAAGAATGTTTCAATTTGACTCTATCCGGAAGTGTAAAATAGAAAAAAAAAAGATAGTTTGTTCCTCTAGCTCTAATACTTGGTGTTTGAAAGTAAAAAGTTTAATTTTTTTTTTGTTTAAGAAAATATAGTAATGAATTATTTTAAATCCACTGTAGAAAAGAAAAAAGTAATTATGGTTAAGTGAAGTGAACTGAATAATTGGATTTGAGAGTTAACAAAATAAGATTTTTTAATGCTCATGTGTATTTCTGCGATATGTAGTGGACTGTTGTTTTGTTTGTTGTTGATTGTTTGGAAGGAAGGATGCTAAATTTTGATTTTCATTTTATTAAGTACCGGGAACGTCTGCTTCGTTCCACGGCTAAGATCCTTCTCCCTCGTTACACTCATTGGCCCACAGAGGGCGTTGGTTAACAATGGCGTATTAGAGACACCGGCGTTTACATACTCCCGGCGTTGAAATTGATAAATTTCAAATTATTAAAATATATAAAAGAAAATTATTTCATATACAATTATTATGATTTAACTTGATACAAAATTGATAATTTTTAAAATATACATAAATATACATATCATAGCTTCACACATTTGGGGTAGTTGGTACAGGTAAAACAGCTAATTTAGTGATGGGACGTTTAAATTCACCATTCTTGGTTTTTACTAGACAAACTCTGACACAATTATCCTTTCCCTTAAATACATTTACAATTTTTCCCAAAACCCATGAATTTAAGGGCATATTATCTTCCTTTACTATTACCATTGTACCAACTGCAATGTTATCCTTTACAAAGCACCACTTTGATCTCTGTTGTAAATGGCACAGATAATCTCTAGACCACCTTTTCCAAATTGACTGAGTTATTTTGGTGGTGCGCTGCCATCTTTTTAATCTATTGTCTGAAATATCAAGTATTTCTGGCTCAATTATGCTTAACATTGTTCTTCCAATGAGGAAGTGTGCTGATGTTAGGACATCTAACTCATCTGCATCACTGGAAAGTGGCGACAAAGGCCTGGAATTCAAAATACCTTCTATTTGATTTGTAATTGTTAAGAATTCTTCGTAAGTTAAAGTTAAATTCCCTATTGCTCGTTTTAAATGGAATTTGAATGATTTGACTCCACCTTCCCAAATACCACCAAAATGGGGAGACCTGGGTGGAATAAATTTCCAATGAATTCTCTCAGAACTAAGAAAATATGCCAAAGTTTCATCTGGACGACTTACTAAATTATGCAAACGTTTTAACTCGTTGTTCGCGCCTACATAATTTTTAGCGTTGTCGCTAAAGAGAGTAGAGCATTTACCTCTACGAGACATGAATCTTTTCAATGATGCAATGAATGAGTCGGATGTCAAATCTGACACAATTTCAAAATGAACAGCACGTGTTGCTAGACATACAAATATTGCAATGAAGATCTTTTGTAATGACCCCTTTCGTTGGTTTTTATTTTTAATGTAAAATGGACCTGCGTAGTCCGTCCCAGTATTAAGAAAGGGGAATGTTTGTCTACAACGTTCGATTGGTAGATCTCCCATTTTTTGCACTAAAAATCGAGGATTACATTTTGTGCAAATCACACATTCATGAACAGTACTTCTAGCAAGATCCCTGCCATGAATTATCCAAAATCTTTGTCTAGACAAATGTAACAGTGCTTGTGCACCGAGATGGCAATTACTTTTATGTAAATCTAATAAAATTAGCTTTGAAATTATATGATTTTTAGGAAGAGCAATTGGATGCTTTGCATCAAAGGGTAACTCAGAATTTGAAAGGCGACCTCCAACTCTAATGAGATTTGAATCTTTATCAAGAAAAGGTAATAATAATTTTAATTTACTGGAAGTCGTTACTGGTTTTCCTGAGCTTAATAACTGGAAGTCTTCACTTAGACTTTCTTGTTGAATCATGGCCAATAATCGCAATTCGCTGACATTAATTTCATCTACTGAAAGAGATCCAACTTTGCTTTTCTTACTCTTACAATTATTTATGAACCTAAGAACATAACCAAAAACATTAATTAATTTTCGATAGCTATTACTTGAGTTAAGAAACTTTGACAAAAAATCATTTATATTTACAACTAAGGCTGTTTCAGGTGTTCCTTTTAGTTCACTGAAATAAAGATTATCATTAATATCATTTAACTCAATATAAGAGTCATGCAGGTTGTTGTACTTCAACGGATCTGGGCCTTCCCACCACAACTCGTTGGTAATGAGAGCCTTGGCGTCAAGTCCACGAGAGATGATGTCCGCTGGGTTGTCCTTTGAAGACACATGTCTCCATTCATAGTTTTTGTCCAAGGATTGAATTTGTTTGACTCTGTTGGACACAAATGGCCTTAACTTCTCAGGAGGGGTTTTAATCCAAGCGAGAGTGATGGTTGAGTCGGTATTTAGACAGATGCGATCCAAGGGCAACTGTAGGATGGGCACAACTCTTGAGGTAAGTCGAGTCAAGAGGAGAGCGGCTGACAACTCCAAGCGAGGAATAGTCAGGGATTTAATGGGAGCCACCTTTGATTTACTGCAAAGAAGTCTAGTCTTTACTTGACCTTGATTATCTGTGGATTGCAGGTAGATAGCTGCACCAAAAGCCCTCTGGGATGCATCGGCGTATCCGTGGAGTTGGATTGAAGTGGCATTTGGCAGGATAACACATCTGGGAATTTGCACTTGGTTCAAAACAGGTAGTTGAGTCATAAAGCTCGACCACTCCTTGAGCTCCTTTGGTGGAAGAAGATCTTCCCAGTTGAGTGAAAGCACCCAAAGTTTTTGAAGAAATATTTTTGCTTTGGAAATTATTGGTTGAATTAGACCCAGAGCATCAAATTGCCTTGCAATCGTTGATAACACTTCTCGTTTGGTGTAATTTTCTTGAAGATTTACAGTTACTTTAAAGGTGAAGTAGTCTTCATTTGAGCACCAATACATGCCCAAAGTCTTCACAGCAGCAACTTGCGACGCAAATGAGTATTCAGATTTTGCGTCACCTTGTAGTAATTCTGGATGATTGGACACCCATTTGTGAAGCTCCATGCCTCCCTTGTGCAGAAGTTGAACTAGATCAGACTGCTGGCTTTTAGCTTGTTCTACGGTTTCTGCACCTGAAAGAACGTCATCGACGTAGAAGTCATTGCGGACTACATCAGAAGCCAAGGGATGGTTTGCCCGTTCATCATCAGCGAGAGCCTTCAAAGTTCGCGTGGCAAGGAATGGCGCACACGATGTTCCGTAGGTAACTGTTCTTAACTGAAATGCTTCAACAGCCGCAGATGGACTCGATTTCCACAGGATTCGTTGTAACTTTCTGTCCTCTGGTGCAACCAGGATTTGCCGATACATTTTTTTTATATCAGCACTGAATGCCACCTGATGTTTTCTAAATCTAGTTGCAATGGAAAATAAGTCCTGTTGAACCGTGCCACCGTTAAGTAGGATCGAGTTGAGCGAAATACCCTTGTTGGTTTTTGATGAAGCATTGAAAACAACACGCAAGGGCGTTGACGAACTTTCCGGACGCAATATGGCATGATGTGGAATGTAGTAACTTTCAGGATCTTTCTGATTGTCCATCACTATCTCCATGTGATTGAGGAGGAGATATTCCTTGATAAAGTTCGTGTACTGTGTAGCCATATCTGCATCGTCGCCTAATTTTCTCCACAGTTGAGCTAAACGTCTTTCTGCGACATCTCTGGAATTCCCTAAATCGGCCTTACAGTTTTCCTTTATTGGAAGTTTAACTATATATCTACCAGTTTCATCGCGCCTAGTTGTTTGAATAAAATGTTTTTTGCAATACAATTCCTCAACGGAAATGTTTCCTTTATCATCCTGATTTTCATCGGGAAAAGATTCAATTTCAAAAAATCTCTGAAGTGATTGATTTAAATTTTCCCGTTCCGTAATTAAACCGGCAAAGAAATTTGATTGAACATTTTTCATAGATCCTGACACTAAATATCCAAATACCGTGTTTTGTAAGATTAGTGAATCATTAGTTGATTTAAACTTTCCTGGCCTTAACAACTCAAAAAACAATTCGCATCCAATTAAAACATGAATTTTACTAGGAACGAAAAATTCAGGATCGGCCAATTTTATTCCACTGGGAAAATTTATTTGGGATATATCAAGTCTAGTTACCGGCGTTAAATTTGTGATTTTCGGTAAAATCAAAAAAGTGGTTTTTTGTGCATAATTTCCTTCTTCATTTGAAATGATAGCCGATGTAGTATTCTTAATATAAAGTTCCTTTGCATTAATACCAGATAAAGAGATATCGCACTTTTCTTTTTTCAATCCCAGAAACTCAGAAGCTTCTTTAGAAATGCAATTTTTACTTGACCCACTATCGAGGATAGCCTTCATTTTTATTTTTTCACCGCGCGAATTCTTTATGAAAATCAAAACAGTGCATAAAACGCCTGAGTTATGACTTCGATTTATGTTCGCACTGAGTGATGTCTGTTTAGGCGATGTAACTTCCTGGCATTCTGCCAACTCAAAAGAAGAACTATGGTTGGCAGCTGATGATGACTCATCAGTTCGATTTGATTTTTGGTTCT
The DNA here is from genome assembly GCA_963932185.1 of Troglohyphantes excavatus. Taxonomy (NCBI): domain Eukaryota; kingdom Metazoa; phylum Arthropoda; class Arachnida; order Araneae; family Linyphiidae; genus Troglohyphantes; species Troglohyphantes excavatus. The sequence continues at coordinate 22,986,930 of OZ010673.1, forward strand.
CAAAATGAAGTAATGTGTTATGTCTTTTTTTACAAATGGAACAGCAAAAGGTTGATTTGCAACTGTTTTTATGGCCTCTCAGGCAATTGCGACATAGATTGAGGGATTTTACAGTTTCCATTCGATTGCAAACGTTCATTTCATTGAATTGGGGGCATTTAAATAACGAATGTTCTTCATTACACAAAATGCAAGGTTTTACGATTGGTTTAGAATTAACAAATAGGTTTTTAGATTTTAAAGAAGGGTTTTGAAATTCCCTCACAAATTTGTTTGAAATGTTCTTGCCTATTTGATTTAGCACTAATGACCTGTTTTCAACAAAGGTTAATAATTCGTCTAATGACGGAATTTCCTTTGAAGTTAATGACAATTCATAAGCCTTTCTAGTTTCTTTATCCAATTTTTGGAGAACAATATTTGCTATAAAAGCATCTGAAAGATCATTGCATTCTAATTTAAGTACCTTTAAACCCCTTAAATTCTTTCTGACTGTATCGGCAAGATTCCGAAGTAATTTTGCATTTTCGAAATGAATTTTTTCCATTTTTAATATTTCCTGAATATATATGTCGACAATAGCGCGTTTGTTTTCGTATCTGTCCTCTAATGCCTTGAACAATGATTCAAATGTATCTTCGCTAGTTTCTATTGTTTTTGCCTCACCTTGTAATGCGGCTTTCAAATAGAACAACTTCTGAGTCTCTGAAACATGCTCGTTAACAGAAATCATAGATTGAAATTGAGTTTTAAAATTAGCAAATTCTTCTATTTTTCCATTAAATTTAGGTAATGGTATATCAGGCAATTTAGAAGTCAAATCGAACTTTGCAGACTTATTTGCACTATTGGTTTTAATTTCCGACAAATTAGAATTATCATTACATTTTGTAAGGAAATATTTTAAATTTACCTCCAGAGTGTCGCAGAGTATCTCTAATTCTTCAACGGCAGCGTCACATTCCGAAGATAAACCTTCGTCTAAATCCAGTTCACCGTACAGTTCGAAAAGAGTTCTTAAATCACTTTTGAGTTGAAAGATATCTTCCAGCTTTTTCTCACATTCGATCTTATTTTTTCCGTCTTCTTCTTTGGCTTTTTCGTCGAACTTCGTAATGGCGGTGAGTTTCGATTTTACACGCCCACGCATACGATTGAGTTCTTTTATTGTTTTCATCTTGATGGCTTCTTTTTCTCCGTCTGCTACTGGACCATTAATGTATTTCTGCGATATGTAGTGGACTGTTGTTTTGTTTGTTGTTGATTGTTTGGAAGGAAGGATGCTAAATTTTGATTTTCATTTTATTAAGTACCGGGAACGTCTGCTTCGTTCCACGGCTAAGATCCTTCTCCCTCGTTACACTCATTGGCCCACAGAGGGCGTTGGTTAACAATGGCGTATTAGAGACACCGGCGTTTACACTCATGCATTCAAATAAAATTTTTGCTTCGTGTTAAAACATTAATAAAGAAGAAAGAAAGTTAGAAATAAAGACAATCTCAAACATGTTATAATATAAAGAATTCCCTTAAGTTAAGAGATATAAAAATATATAAGATAGCGAAATCACTCGTTAATGTGTTAAACAATGTGTACATTTTCTCTAAGTATTCCAGAACTGAATTTATGGCATTATAACACGGAAGCTTCGTTCATACTAATATTCATTTCAATATTTTAAGTGATTAATAACAATTGCGCGTTTAAAGAAATATCTTTTATGATAATATGCAGTATTAGTTATTTTGCAGTTTTCTTTAAATGACGTACGAAAAGTAATGTAATCCAGTTGTTTCCTAACTGTTTCAAATAAACTCCTTATAATAGTTAGTTAACAACTGCTATAATTAAAAATATTTGTATTATTGATTACTTTATAAAATTTTATGTAGAACAATTAACATAGTATTTTATGAGCAATAGGCAAAACATTTTTCAATTGACATTATTTTCGCTTTTGTTTTCAAAATGTATATTCTGTGATCAGAACTGTTAACTGTTAACTGTGTTATGATAAGAGTAATATTATGAACCTTATTAAATTGACCATTTCACAATTGTCAATGGTATTTTAAGGTTTATAAATTATTAATTTGTTTAATGGAAATTCATAGAAAATAATGAAATGCTTTAATATTAATATGTAAATCAAAGAACCAACCCAAAAAATAGGATATTTGTCTTTTTAAAATCTATTATCAAATATAAAACAAATAATTAATAAAACAATTAACACATTATTTTTCAAACAATTACCGGGCCTATTTCTACGATAAAGATCTGTAAATTATAGAAATAATTAACCGTTACACACTTTATTTTTTACATAATTAAATTGAGTTTAAAGGAAACACAGAATTGAGCATTAATAAATATTCAGCGTATTCACTTTTTGTGCATATAGCATCCATCAATAAAAGGTTGGGTCGGTTGGGTGCACTTCCAAAAACTTAGAGATAAGGTCGTTTAAAGTTTACAACTTGCCTTGGGTTTAATGCTAAGTAAAATAACATTCACTTCATTACTAGGCAACCTATTGAAATAAGAAAAACACAATTTGTCCAAATAATAGATCGACTGATTGGTTATTGAAGCAGGTGTTAGTTCGTTTTAGGATTTTTGTGACTTACAGACAAAACGGCCATCTATTTTAATATTTATGCTTTGCATAAATAAAATAAGAATACAGTTATTCGTAACACATTGGGGTCATTTAAAGTTTCGGTTATTTAATCAAATAATTCTGTGACATTTTTTTCTATATTATAATAATTGTTTTAAACCAAAAAATTAATAAATTTGGAATATATTGGAGTCGTACCCATTCTACTCAAATCGAATTTGACATCATTACGTTTCCTAATGTTACTTAATGTTTACATTTATAATTGAATTTCTTGTTGTTTAAATTAGTTTAAGCATCGGAAATATATAATTTTATCAACTTAAGTTTATGTTTTAATGAATAAATTACTTATCTAATCGTTCCAATTATTCCATATGCATTTTAAATACGAAAGAAATTTTGAATTTTAAAATAATATATTAACTCTTTTTTATAAGTATTTGCTTATTTTTCTGTACCATATCAACCTCCCTATTTACCATTTTAAATACTCAATTTTGTAGTTTTAGGCCAATCAATGAGTAAGATAGTTCATATTTTATAAATTGACTATTAAAGCTAACAATAGGTAAAAAATAACTGCAAAAACAACATTTGATTGTAACATAACTGTTGAAATATGATTTTTAAAATGATTATAAAAACTTTTTTATAATAAAAACCTTTATATATAGAAAGTATTTCAATCTATTTACATTACAACTTTAATATGGTAATAATCACGCATTTATACGTTTATGTTAATTAATGTAAAATTATTCAATTAAATGTAATCCATTAAATCCATAACGTATAATTATGTAATAATAATTATACAATTTTGTAAATATATCAAATATATATTAGTTTTATAAAAAAGTAAGTTCCGAAGAAAATAATCGTATATAAACTTTTACTTTTTTTAAAAGGGAATTTAAATACATTTAATATTGTTATTGACATTTATTATTTATTAAATTGCATTTCCATGTAGCTCAATCGTCATAGAATTTTACTAATTGAATTTTTTCGTTACAGGTAAGTTCCGGGGACCACTTCATATTTTGTATAGTAGTTCTTTTATATCTTCATTGGCTTTTGTGTAAGTTTATTTAAAAACTATACATAAATATTACCTCTTTCAAAATTCAATGTCACCTCTCATATAAAATATTACCATGTTCTTTTAATTACCTGTTCTTGAGAATGAACAAGAATCTAGTTTTTCTTGCTTTAGTGTACGTCGTTCTTTTGTTAGCTTGTTATAAAGATTATTATTTTTGTAAATTAGGAATACTTAAGATATTAGAGAAATGTCAAATGAATGTAAATTTCAAATACGTTATAGAAAAGCAACGAGTTAAGGGGACTCGGTACCCTTGGAATAATTTTTTTTATTAAATAATTTACATAGATATTTTACACATATTATTGAAGGTTATTATTATATAACATGATTTTAGCAACAAAAAAATTATTTTTATGAGTATATTTTTCAAAATTTAATTTTTTTTTAAAAAATTGAACTGTTTTAAAAATGGTTTTTCTCTTTCAGTTTTTATAATTTTGTAAAGAATTTTTTTTCTTAAATTCACTGTACTATACTTTATAACTTTAAGGATCGAATTTGAAATAACTGATTTAGTTCTTGAGAAAAAAAATAAAATGTCGATGTATATGCAAAAAAATGGAAAAAAACATGATTTAGTCTACTTTTTAATTTTTAACTTTTTTTCTTTTCATTATTTTGCAAAACCCATCCTTGATTGTTTTAAATAGGTTATACTGGTATTACAGAAAAAAAAATCAAGTCATTTGAATAATATGTGAGAAAGTATTCCTATTTTAAATACCGTGGCATATGCAAAAAACACAAACTGAGATAAATCAGTTTAAACATTTCAAATTCAAATAACTCGAGGAATACATTTGATATTTTCTTTACACATAATTAATTTTATAACTACTTGCATACATATAAAATTCCGGTTTTTATTATTTAATTGGAGTATATTAAATCACTATTGTGTACTCAGTTTTAAAATGATAATAAAACTAAATTTTGGAGAAAAATCTGTTAAAATCAAAATATTAATGTTTAAAATATTGTTTTAGACTAATTTTGTGTTAGAAACCATACTAATACAACTGAATTCATTAAACATACATATTCCATACCATAAAAGACTTTAAAATATGCTTTGACAATAGCAAAAACATGTTATTACATTTGTTAAATACGTCGCCTTTGGCAAATACGTCGCCTTTGGCAAATACGTCTCCTTGTACCTTCAAATTTAAAATTATATCAAACCACGGTAAAAAAAAAAGTAAACAAACACGTGATGTGATAGATACAGTCACAGATAAACACGTTCAACTTGTTCTTAGCTGATTTTTCCTTAAATAAATGACGAAAAGCTGTTGCGTCAAAAATGTAAACATCGAAATGGACGTAGCATTTTAAGTGCTATGAGAGTAATGAAACGCATTTTAATTACATTTATAATTATCAGATCGTTTCCAAACTTTGTAATAATAAACTTTAGGTATAAGAGCATATTTTAAGCAAAAAAAAATAAAAATTGATATTTTCATCGATTTTCTCAAATCAAAGGGTACCAAGTCCCCTTAAAATTTTATTATGTAACCGCCTTGAGAAGAAAAAACAATCTTCCGGCGTTGTCCGCGTGTGGTTTACATTCTAGGACCAAGTGGTCTGTAAGAAGACGCGTATCCCTCTCGGCCAAAACGATCGTTATGACCTAGTATACGGACTTTCTATTTAAGGGTACCACCTTAAATGTTTATTTTGGTGAATTTAAATAATTTTTATGGATTATTATAAATGGATTACAATTTTATATGTGATATTTTTTTTAACTTGGGTTTTTTTTGGAAAATGGTCTTGACATTGTAAGAACATTGCCCTCACTGTTTTTATATCACAACAAAGTGTGTCTTGTTTTATCCTTATTTGTTTAACTTTAATTAAAAGTAACTCTACTTGTTTATGTATATTACTATTTAAATACGAATTAAAGTAATGTAGTTGTATTCACTATAGACAAAGTTTAATTAAATATTTTTACAATCTTCATTTTTGTATTTTTAAATTTGGTATTGTGTGAAAAATGCTATAACTAACTGTGACAAAAGATGTTACGGAAATATTGATGTGAAAAAAGATGTTAAGGACTATAAAAAAATATTAAGGAAGCTGTTCGTAAAATGTCGTACATGTTAAAACTTTTTGCTCATAATTTATAAAATATATGTGACCTATAGATTAATATTTTTGTTTTTATATGATTCAGTGTATCAATAAGCATTTTTAAGATATAGAATAGTTTACAACATTTTAATTTGTGCATTTAATTTTGCAAAATAACTACTTCAGCTAATTATTATTTAATCTTATTCTTAGCAAAATTAGTAACTTTTTTATTTAATCATTTCAATGTATTAATAATTTTATTAATAATTTAATTATATTTTATTACACAAAGTTTCACTTATGATCTATTTTATCTTATAATACTATATTTTATTTTACAATAATCCGTATATTGATCACATATACTTGCACGTAATACATTGTATACTAGTACTATTAGTAATTGTTTCTTATACTTCCTCAATACAAAGTATAAGAATACACGTCCGTCGGTGTCTGTAGAAACTCAAATATGCATTAGGCTAAAAATTGCAACCCTACAGTGGAGACTCACGTCGTCGAAGATTGGGTTTACATCTCATTGTAAACGGGTTACGTTCAATACGTGCTTTATACTAGAGAGTGGTGCAAACATCTTTATTGGTTCTTCTGTATTACTTTACAAAATACAATGTTAGCTATGTACACTTTGCGATTTTAGGAAAAGTCTATATTTGAATGTTATCTTGGAAATCTTTTTTTCAATGGTAATCGAATTTATAAGTGTTTCTATTGGGTTGTTGCAATGAAATGGGCTGTTCAAGGTACGAGTTTTATAATTGGCTGAGTTGACACGCACGTCCAGCTGATTATGCAAATATTTAGTGTCATAGTGAACAATACCGCCGCAAAGTTAGTAATGGAACATAAAAATAAAACATTTTATCAAATAAATTTTGTTTGTATACTTTTACAATATATATAAATTTTGCTACTTATGTATATTGATTTAGATAGTCAGTGCTGTTGTGTTATAATAGTACACATTTAATAAAATGTTTGGGTTTGTGAAAGTTATTGAAAAAGAAAGAGGTTAATTTTAAAGATGAAATCGTTGTTTAGAATTGTTTGAAAATTATATGTAAAATGTTTTCATAAATATTGTGATTTTTTCTTCTAATTGTTTTATATATTTCAAAAATACTTTATGCAAATTTAACGCTCTTTCCTAAAGTTTGGAGGGTTTTCGCATGAGCTATTATACTCTTGCATGAGTTTCCAACGTTAAATATATTGTTTTAACATTTAAATCAATCACTAAATCGCATTTGTGATTTACTAATGTGTAACATTATTAATTTTCTTTACACATAACGCATTTATTTTAAATTAGGTAAATTCCATAAAAAATACTATTTTAACAAATATTACATCCTTGTTACTAATAACCTTTGTTGATTGATTCTATAGAAATAGTATTTTCCAAATGAAAAACACTATAACTGATCAAGTTTGATAGAAAACATATGCTCATGAGTTATGCTCTTATGTAGTGCCAACCAAACTACTCAGAACTTCTAGAGGCTTCCACACCTCAGAATTATGCTTAAACTCAATTAGCAATTATACAGTGATGTATTTTGCTGTCAATAAACAAGCTCTTGCTCTTCTTTGTGTCAAGTTTTATCATTTCGAGATTATCCATATACCGACATTGCATAACAATAACTTGTTTAGCACTTAGTTTGTTATCAGTGGTAAGTTGATTATATGAGAACTTCAAGACTTTACCTGTCATTCAAATTATATTTCAAAGTTTTCATTTGATCAATTCCGCTCAGTAACCCACAAAAAAACCCTCGAACTTCTCCCAATTGTATTTCACTTTGCATAAAATGAATCTTCAGTAAATATATTCCAGGCAACCTTTCCAAAGAATCCACTTCGTACTAAAATCTGCAATATATTTATTCCATTCCAAACCTACGCAATTTCGAACAAAATTGAATGTCTAAATATCGTCTGCGCGTGGAACAACATGTAACCAAGCACTTATAATCACCGATCCTTTGCTAGAAGATAACATCTGTCAGAATCCTATTATATAAGGAAATTAAGTTTATTTTTGATACGGGGCAATGTTTTTGCAGGGATTCGTTGTTAATAAGATTTGCATGTCGCATTTAATATAAAACTTTCCCAAGGCAATTCGTAAATTGCTTCTGTCATTTCTGTGGTATTTTCTTTCCCTAAAGGTAGAATATAGCAATTTACTTAAACGGTAAATATAAAAACAATGCGTGGAAGACAAAGTGTGCAATGTACTACAGGACCCGATAATGTTGATTTTATTCGCCATTTAATATATATTTAGCTGCAGAATATGGGGATTATAGGGGAGATTTTAGGAATCGCGTCAAGTTAAGGAAAAGCGATTCGTTTTCTATGCTGTAAAGTAACAGAACACTTTAAATATTGGGACTATTTAGATTTGCTGTTTCTTACGCATTACACTATTAGGTAACCAAAGCTTAAATGGGTTTTTAACGTTATTTAAATAAGGAATTTTCAAAATATTTACATAGTGACTCGATTACCTTGATACCAGAGTTATCGCGTCACTCTGTAAACGCTTTGAAAATTGTATGTTTAAAGTAATGTGTTAGCATTATTTTATTACACAATTGTTTTTTTTATAAATTATAACAAGAAACTATATCTTTTCCAGTTTCCTTAAACATTACAAAATTATTTGGGGATTAATTATATTTTTATAGTCATAATTAAAACTATTTTTTCTGACAAGTCACGTATATAATTCCCAGAAGTCAAACCCACATCAATCTGAATAAGTCTAATTTACACAAAAAGTGCAGCGGTAAAACCATTCATTTTTGTCATAATCTCCACACATTAAACAAATTTCAAACCCAAGGTGCCATTACCCCAGGTAATGGCGCCTTTCGGGAGACCGCAATTTACGATTAGTGAAGACGCTTAAACAAAAAATGTATGACACATAAATGTAGCTGAATATTAGTAAAATGCGTACACACACCAATGACGGCTATAAATTTACATAGAAAGACACTACATCAACTTATATAAAAGTCAGAAATTAAAACAAAACTGTAACGATAATTTTCCACATGATAAACAGAATGTTCTAGTAATAACCTTGGCGTTACTGTGACAGTTTCTCTTATTGCTTACTATCTTTATATATAATTCTCTTACGCGGTAATTGAAAAACGCTGCTTTTCTATACGTGGAATGGCAACAGTTATTTTGTTTACAAAATTCTTTTGTGTTCGCATTTTTATTTTGCCATTATGTAAGCCATTTTGACCATTTACCCTTTCCATTCATTGGTAAATATTTATTTTGATGATGTCAGCTTAAATTAGGAAGAATATAAGCCTTATTAAATTAAAAAATAGAAGTTTTGAAAAACGCTTTTCCAAACTTTACATTAGCGGAAAATTGAGGTGGCGCTAGCTGTTGACAATTTTCAAAACTAGATATCTGAGCTTCATTTTTATGACGTATTAACGCAGTAAATTACACACTTCTGGTAAGCAAGATTATTGTAAGCGTAATGTTAATTATGGCCAAAACAAACTACGAATAATGTTAGAAATTTAACTAAAACGCAAGAAAGTGTGAAAATAACGTGGGAAATAATAAATAATGGTAGGCTTGCCAGTGGTACCATTATTTTCTTTTGTAGTTAAAAATAAATTAGTTTTTTTTATATATTGATTTACATGGCGAAAAAATTTATTGATGCCAAGATGAATATTAATTTAAATGTACAATTTCAACTTTTAAAGTTTTTAGTAATATAATTAAAAAATTGTTGTTACTAGGACACATTGTTATTGTGTCCTACCTTTCGGCGACCGCAGCGAGAAGTGGTTTAAGAAGCAAACCTATGAGGATTGCGTTGCAATCCTCTGGGGTTTGGCGGAGCGTCAGCGGAGCCTCCTAGTAGTGTAGAATTGCTCGTGACCTGCCCACCGTTTATAGTTTGCTGTTGATATAGGATTGTGTCATTCCCCCGACTTTCCTTAATACCTAACATTTTATCTTTCTACTTACTACCTTTGATAAAAAATGCGTTTTCACTGGTTTTGTTACCAGGATATTTATATCAAAGGATTTAAAATGTTTTTTTTTTATGATTGGAATACGAAAGAATTTTCAACCGAATTATTGAAATTATTTAATTACCCGACTTATATAACTCCATTTAGTACTAAGTAATGATGACTAAATGACTAAGTAATGTAATTTAAAAGCTGGTATTAAATATATTGAAAAGTACACTTAAAAATTGACACAAGAACGCAACCTATTTTAAAGAAATTAAAAGAAAAAGAAAAAAAATTATTTATAGGAATAAGTCAAAAAATGTAAATCAGGAAAAAGTGGAGATACATTGTTCTTGCATCCACATTTTCAATTAATCACAATACAGGCTGGAAATACAGTTACTTATATACTTCAAAAGAGTTCTCAGCATTACGAATTCACGGATTTAATAACAAATATTTACACAATATTCATTAAAACAGCATGGGATGTAGAACTTTCCAAGTTAAAAAAAAAAATACTTTTATAATCCTCAGTTCCCTCTTTTTCTCACTTCAACACAATGCACGTTTTTCGCTTTTCAAACTTTGACAAGAAATTAGCGCTGAAATAATGAAGCAAAAAACCAACAACCACCCTACTCGACGCAACTCTCTAAAAGAGTGTGGGGGGGGGGGGGAGGGGAAGATGAAGAATGAGCTGTCTACACTTACGACAACATTCTTCTTTATTCCGCCCCACTTTTCTTTCACACTCACTCCTTGTTTCAAATTTTCCGGATGGTCTCCGTTGTTCCCTCTTTTAAAGTTGAAAATGTGTTGCGATCCCGTTTAAATCCCGGGTTTTTGTTATTTTCCATCGCCCCTTATTTGCAACATACCGTTTGCAGCGAGTTTTAATCAAAGTCCTGTACTGGATTTTAACATTTGCATCGCTTTTTTTGCTGATATTTTTACTTTAGCCAACGAAGCGTTGCTTGATTTCGAGTTATTTTTTTTTTATGCAAATGGGGGGTTTTGTAAAGATCTTGCTGGTGGCAAGTAGAATATAGTAAAGAAGGGTTTGGCAGAGTTTAAGAAACATATTAACACTCGCTTAAAAAAAGGAAACTTTTTTAATATGCGATATTTGAGTGTTGTGTAATTAAACTCTGTAGCAATTAGGATATTTTTTAAGAATGTTTGGAAATTTGTAATAGTCTATGTTGAGACGTGCTTTTTCTTAACACAAATACCATATTTTTAAACTCTTTTTTTTTTGCTAAAATAAACAGTTTCTTGATTTTTGGTGGTTGTGTTAAATGAAACAAATATACTTTAAAGTAAAGAAGAACACGGTAAAACCGCGTTTGTTCAGAGTTTTGAGAATTAGATTTTTACATTTCGGAAATTGTTTCTGTTTTTCCTAGCAAACCGAGCTATTTCATTTGATTCGTTATATCTATCTTATAATTAAATTTAATACCCCATTAAAATACTTGTGTATTTATTAACCCTTTGCACTCCGTTGGCGCCGCTCAGGCGACACCATAACGGTTCGTTCTTTTGGTTCCCTGTTCTTTAAAATAAACTCGAAAAGTGTCTTGTATGTAAAACACATTTATCTTTTGTTTTCAACTTGTTCTCTTGCTGATCCAAAACAGATTATGATTTTTTCCCCACTATGAGCATAAAAAATTCTGGGAGAAAAACAGAAAGAGGAATAACTGTTCTTTTGAAAGAACGCAAATGTCAAAATGTTCTTGGAGTGGAAAGGGTTAAGTCACCAAAATAACGAAGTGTTATTTTTTCTCTGTTCTTCAAGATCAAAGAAAACAACATATGCTTGAGTTTAAAAAGTTAAGCCCTTACAAACTTTAATACAAATCATTTTTGTTATTTAGAAGCACAAAGTATCTTGCTGATCTTAATTCTTCAGATTGAAATTTCTGACAACTCCTGTTTTTTTCTAAACAAGTGACAAACATCATAAATTGCTGATTGTACGTTTGATATACTGAGTTTAATATTCAGATTCACACATAACTTTTTATTTTTGTAATTATCCACCCCAAACGTAAAAAGAACAGACTAAAGAATACCTGTAAAAAAACAAGAGAATGTAACTGTTCCATTAAAATAACGTAAATATCAAATATGCTCCGCGAGTGCAAAGGGTTAAATCAGTTAAATACGTTACTCATCTATCTATTTAAATATAAATTTGGCTGTTTGTTATTCAAATATATTATACACACGTTGTGCATAAATATAAATTTATATCAATAGATGAATCTTTATATATATTTCTCTTACGCGGTGATTGAAAAACGCTGTTTTTCTGTACGCGGAATGGCAACAGTTAGTTTGTTTACGAAATTCTGTTGCGCCCGCATTTTTATTTTGCCATTATGTAAGCCATTTTGACGGTTAGCCCTTTCAACTCATTATTAAATAATTATTTTGTTGATGTCAGCCTAAATTACGCAGAATATAAGCCCTATTACATTAAAAATAGAAGTTTTGAAAAACGCTTTCCCAAACTTTACATGAGCGGAATATTAAGGTGGCGCCGTATGTTAGCAATTTTGAAAACTAAATATCTCTGAACTTCATTTTTATGACGCATTAACTCAGTAACGTACGCACTTCTGGTAGGCAAGAGTATGATAAGCTTAACGACAATTATGCCAAAACAAACTATCAATAATCTCTCTATTTTAAAAAAAAGTAAGCCCTAGGGGGAAAAAGTCAGTCCTAGGGGGAATTTTCAGTTCTTTCAATGTTATTCAGATCGTATCTCAAAATGTAAAAGTCCTACAATTACGAAATTAAGTGAATTTGTTAAGAAATGTTTGATAAATCAGCAGAATATATTTTTGTTTCAATACTGTTATTAGTTTATAAGTTATTTAATATTAAAGTCGTCGTTGATAAAATTTCGCTTATCTCTCTATTTAAAAAAAAAGTAAGCCCTAGGGGGAAAAAGTCAGTCCTAGGGGGAATTTTCAGTTCTTTCAATGTTATTCAGATCGTATCTCAAAATGTAAAAGTCCTACAATTACGAAATTAAGTGAATTTGTTAAGAAATGTTTGATAAATCAGCAGAATATATTTTTGTTTCAATACTGTTATTAGTTTATAAGTTATTTAATATTAAAGTCGTCGTTGATAAAATTTCGCTTATCTCTCTATTTAAAAAAAAAGTAAGCCCTAGGGGGAAAAAGTCAGTTCTAGGGGGACTTTTCAGTTCTTTCAATGTTATTCAGATCGTATCTCAAAATGTAAAAGTCCTAAAATTACGAAATTAAGTGAATTTGTTAAGAAATGTTTGATAAATCAGCAGAATATATTTTTGTTTCAATACTGTTATTAGTTTATAAGTTATTTAATATTAAAGTCGTCGTTGATAAAATTTCGCTTATCTCTCTATTTAAAAAAAAAGTAAGCCCTAGGGGGAAAAAGTCAGTTCTAGGGGGAATTTTCAGTTCTTTCAATGTTATTCAGATCGTATCTCAAAATGTAAAAGTCCTAAAATTACGAAATTAAGTGAATTTGTTAAGAAATGTTTGATAAATAAGAAGAATATATTTTTGTTTCAATACTGTTATTAGTGTATAAGTTATTTAATATTAAAGTTGTCGTTGATAAAATTTCGCTTACAAGTAATTTTGTCCGTCGAGTTTCTGAAACACTATTTAGAGGAGAGATCCAATTTTTTTAGGGAGTGTACAAATAAATTTGAACTGGAAATCCAAGTAAGCATTTTTTAAAATTCGAATTAGTTTTGGATTTATAAATTTTTTAAACATTTAAACACGCTCCACTTTTTGAAGTTTTTTCACCCTCATTTTTGAAACGTTTTTCTAAATTGCAATAAGTCATTTAAAATTACATATTCTCTTATTCAAAAAAATATATTAATGTTCGTTAAAACTTCCTCTTTCTGATGTTATAAAGATTATATTTCTATCTTTACAATTAAATTAGATATGGTCAAGTAAGATAAGTATAAAAAATAGCGAAGAAGGATAAAAATGTCGGATATTTCGAGAAAATTTTAATTTGCGACTTTTTGTCTCATTGTCCCGCTTGCATCTCAAAAAGTAAATGTCCTAAAATTATGAAATTATGCCAGTTTATTAAGAAATGTTTGGGTAATAAGATAAATATTTTTGTTTTTCAATACGATCAGTATATTAGACGTTATTTTATGTTAAAGTCATGATTTTAGAAAATTTTGAAAACAATTCATACATTTTTGTATACTTGTCTTCCAATTTTCAAAAAAAAAAAAAAAAAAATTAGAGGTATAGATTAAACTATTGGCTACAAATGATCCAGAGCGTTTGGGAAATTTCGATTTAGTTTTGTAGTTATAAATTTTTAAATAACTGACGAAATGTCTGAAATAATCGTCAATTTTACGCGTTTCTTCACAAAAGATAAATTAAAACTGCTCTAAGTAGTTCAAAAATATACTTTTTTCCTGTTAAAAAAATATAGTTATATTCGTAAAATCTTCCTTTCTTGAATGGTATCAATACTGAAATTCTATCTTAAAAAATAAATTAGATGTAACTATTTATGTAAAGTACTATAAATATAAGAACTAATAAATAAAAGATACTTCGGAGTGAAATGCCAACATTGGCAAAATGCCAACATCTATTTGGCTGCCAACGGCGAATTATTATTAGCGCCAATTCTCAATTATCTTACGCGAGTAGGCCTATTTATGCTTGGCGCGTTTATACTGTTGTTTGTTTACACATGTTTCGCTTTTCAATGATCACAATTGCGTTGAAGCAGTTCTACAGTTGAATTTTTCCAGTTATCAGGCCCACCACAACGACGGGGAGGGGGGGGGGAAGCATGCCGCAGCCCCTCCCCGTGGGAAAATTTATGCCTCAGGCAAATTGATATTATTAGCAAATGAAAGCGACGGAAGACTAGAAATTGCCCAACTTGTATTAAGATGAAACTTAAATTAGACCTCAAAACGGACCACTGCATTGGAACATGCGTGCGACAAATCAATACTTTCGAAAAAAAACTGTTTAATATTACCTATAAAAAAGCTGAAAATGTCTTATAAGTTGGAACTGGGTATTTTTTTTAGCACTGTTGCGTTGTGAATTTCGAATCGGTAAGTGTGGTCTGGTTAAAATCGTCGCACTAGAGCTGCACATTGAACTACTGTTGTTGGTTCGAGCAAAGCGCCCTTGATTTGTTATTGGTACGTATTAACTTACTACATCAAGGACGCTTTGTTTCGAGGCCTTTCTCGAAGAAAAGACCCAGGAACGATGCCTCATATTTTTAACAGTGGTCAGATAACAAGAACAACACTTCAGCTGGTACCCGATGTTCTTAAGTTGGGAATTTTAAATCGTTCAAGTTCGGAATTTCGGATCGTTAAGTTGGGAAATTTCTTGTCTCAACATACGAAAAATAAATTTGTGTGACGGCACTGCCAGTAATAATTTATATAACTATAAAATATATATATAAAAAAAACTTTTTAAAGCACATGCTTTTATCAAATGTACTAAAATGCAAAAAATAACCATTCTATACTTCTTGAAAACTGACTTTTGTAACATTACCTTTTCCTCCACTTGCCCCTTGAATTCTTTTCTCTTCAACTACTTTGAAATATGTTGAATATACTTTTGTTGGAACTGACTAAAAATAAAAGCGTGGGGCGCTTATTATTGATATTATATTTAAGATTTACTAAGAATTATTTAACATTTCAAGATGATAAAAGAAGACATTAAGGTTTTAGATATCATGTGTGAGCGCCCCACGCTTTTATTTTTAGTCAGTTCCAACAAAAGTATATTCAACATATTTCAAAGTAGTTGAAGAGAAAAGAATTCAAGGGGCAAGTGGAGGAAAAGGTAATGTTACAAAAGTCAGTTTTCAAGAAGTATAGAATGGTTATTTTTTGCATTTTAGTACATTTGATAAAAGCATGTGCTTTAAAAAGTTTTTTTTATATATATATTTTATTTTCTGCTTTTTAGTTATATAAACATGTATATTACCATTGATTTGTATAATTAAACCTCTTTAAATTATTTCAAGGCTGTAGCATATATTTATTCAAAAATTAATTCCACTTACTAACATGCTACATAAATTATTTAATAGTTTACCTTTATTTGATCATAACGTTAAATTACAAAAATAGAACGTAGTCATTTTTTTAAACGAGATAATTAATAACAATATTACTATTTTAATACCTTTTTAATTCTTTTGATAGATCAGAAAGAGTTACCAAACTTAATAAATGACGTAATATGCCAATCTTGATGGATGTATCAACCTTGACAAAAAAAGAGTTAAGGCTAGTTGGCTTGATTAGAGTGGTAATTTCTCATTCTCTCCATTTCTATTACTGCCTCAGTGTTACAAGGTTTCTTTCCTGTTAACTTTACGTTGTCTATTTCTTCAATTTGCAAGCCGTCTAATGATCTTACACGACTCAAAGCAACATATGCCTGTCCATCAGCAAAGAGTGCAGGTCCTAGATTAACTACCGCATAGCCTACAGTACTACCCTGCATTTTGTGCACTGTAGAGGCCCTGCTCAAAATCAACGGTAACATTCTCCTTTCAGCCGTACCATAGGAGTATTTGGCAGGAAACTGAATGGATATCGGTTCAATTTTATGTATTCCGTCTCTACCGAAATTCACATGGACTGTTGGCAAGTCAGTTTCATACATTTGTGTACGACGAAAGTGCGGCCATGTTATTTCGGTAATGAAACCAATATTACCATTGACCAATCCTTTGGATACATTTATATTGGATCGCAGCATTACCTTAGCTCCTACGAATATGTCCAGTTCTTTTGGAAGCCCGCCAGTTTTGTTGACATCATTTGGGATGACATTATCCATACTAACGTCCTCAGTTTTGTGTGGCGCATCTATCAAACGATCTTGATCCTTGATTTTATATATTTTATGATTATGTTTTTGGAAATGCTGCAGTACTAACTGGTTATGATCGCGAACTTGCTGATTAGTTGGATATATTCGAAGTGCCTTTTCAATTGCAAATTCTCCAGTCGCTTTTCCGCCGACTTTCTGCAGGAGCACGGCAAAGTGTTCTGGTTTTAGTTCGCCGACTCTTAATGCATTCAAGATATTAACGAAGGTCATATCACCTTGTTGTCTCATATTTTCATTTAATTCTATTAAGGTAAATAGGCGCCACAAGTGAGTTGATGGTATCATATGTTGGGGCTGATAGAATACGATGTCCTCTTACTGGTGGAAGCTGCATCAAATCTCTAAATACTAAAATATTAAGGCCTCCGAACACATGATCACATTTCTTCAATTGTCTAAGTCGCGAGTCGACGAGTATAAATAAGAATTCGATGTATTTCCATTGCTGTCGCATAACTTTTAGAAAAATACCCGTTAACCTACATAGCTAATCTTTGGAGGAATGAGCAGGAACACTTGTCATTCGAGTTACCAAAAACGCCCTCCAATCATGTCCGGGGAAGCCAAAGGCTTGCCGCGCATCTTTTAAGCGCGCGGAACGCGTGAGCACTTAAAAGTGCCATCGAAATGTCCCAAACAACTGTTCGAAGGATCGCCTGTAAGCACCATGATCGACTTCCCAGATCAACGTAATGTCCGCCATTTTGCGTCAACTGTCCATGGTTCAAAAATACGAGGCATTCGTTCCCGATATTGATTTCCTTCGAGATAGGTACCGAACCGTCGCCAATAGCCCACTGTTCAGCTCTAGTGAGACGTTAATTAACCAAACCAAACCGCCATTTTGATTTGGCGCCAAGAAAAAAACGTCATTTTTACCTTGGCGCCAATTTTTGGAATTGGCGACAACGGGGCACCGTACACTAGGAATTTACTATAATTTTTTTAAACATATTAAAAACTTATTGTCTCAACGAATAAAATTATTTCATCTCTATATATCATAAAAATTAAACTAATGCAAGAAACATCGCTATATGCAAATTAAATGAATAGGTAACTCACTTGTTTGTTGTTACACAAATTAATTTGTTTCCTATAAATCCTTCTACTTTTAACTCCTCCGAAGTTATAACCTATCAGAGTGTAGTAATGTGCTTTACAAAACCAAAATTGTTTAATAGCAGATAGTTCTGTCAATAATAAAATTGAAGAAGAAACTATTACCATAAACATCTATCATTTGGTTTAAAAATATTCAAAATGGCGACGGAAAGCTTTTCTGTTGAAGCAAAACCAGATCATTGCGCATAATTTTTCGCGCATTCATCTGACGTCATTTTTGTAGATTGTGGGTTCGGGTCTGGCTTTCGCCAGATTTGTCGATTTTAAAGAAAATTCATTATTAATTAGAATTAATTAGTAATTAATAATTTTATGGCTAATTATTGTATTGTCACCGGGATTACGTATGTATGCCAAGTTTCAAATTTTTATGACAATTAGAAGTGGGTTTAAATTGAGTTACAAGATTTGAGGACACATCACACCAGACAGTGTGAGTTAAATAAAAGCATGTAATAATAAAAATACATTGATTTGTTAAAGAAAGTTCAGCACACAGCTACTAAAAAGTTCCAAGTTTTTTAATGTAATAATTAAAACAACTTGGATATGTATACTCTGGAATACAGAAGGGTTTGGGTGATATATGATTCAATTGCTCAAATTTATGAAACTAGTAGATGTCAAGGGTTTGAATTTTAATATGAGTGACAGAACCAGAGAGCATTGGATTAAATTAAACAAATCATATTTTAATCGGGTTTGGTTAATTAACGCCGCACTACAGCTGCACTGTGGGTTATTGGCGACGGTTAGGGGTCTATCTCGAAGGAAAGAGAGACACGGGAACACACACACATTCATACATGCACCTCACTATTTTAGAACCATGGTCAGATGACGAGGAAACACCTGAACTGGCACCCAACGCCTTCAATAGACGTCGGGAGTTTGGACCCCGATCAGATTTATCGTGCACAAGTCCCGTATACACGCCGTTAATTTTTGCGGATGTTCTGGACAACTTTTCTAGTATTTTGTAGCGAAGTTGGCAACCCTTTGATCACAAGAATCCTCGGATTCCCAGCTGACGCCTTTAACCGCTCGGCCACCGAGGCCTAATCGGGAAGGGAGAAAACAGTATTTCTATAATAGGGTAATAGACAAATGGAACAACTTGCCAGTGAATATTGTTAGTTCTACAGTTGGAAGGAATTTTAAGAAGTTATATATTCATTGGGAAATAGTTAGGAGATACCAACTGGACCAAAATTGTTGGGCTTCAGACTACTGTTGGTCGGTTGGTCGTCAATATTTGTATTAGTCTGTTTCTCTAACACAAGCGGTTCAACGCTCCGAATTTTCCCACTTTTGACACTACGTTACCATAGAAACAACGTAAGTTCTACTTATAAAAATAAGAACAAATTGGTGATATTAGAGCTCTTACACAGGCAATATTTGCTCCGATGTGTTAATGTTATTTATATGTATCATATCTTCGAACTTTCAGAAATAATAAATACCTACCACACTCTTGTCAGATATTTAAGTATAAACATAAACACTTTTTAAACAAAAAACTGGAACCACGGAAAAGATCGATCATAAAAGCAATTATGTCTTTTGAAACATTATCTCAGAATCCAGCCAAATCAAGACAATAATTGCTTGGTGTGATCCAGTATTAGCACAGTGGGATTAGAACGGATCCCAAACATTTCCCCTAAAAAAAAGGATGTTTATGTTTGGCCATTTGTCTTTGGAAGATTATTCGGGATTATTTTGAAGATGTAATGACATGTCCTCAAAGGGACTTAGTCGTAGGATAGATTCATGTTTGATGGTTGTCGTAATACAAGACTATTATCATTGACATAGCTAGCAAACTGTGACGATGATAATATATGTTTTTTTGTGTCAAGAAATGGTATAAAATGGCTGTTTATACCAAATAATTCTTTACGATGCTAAATTTATAATAATTGGAAGACTCTTGAGGTTAGAAAATTTCTTAAGAAAAAATTAAAAGCTAGTATATCTGATATTGAAGGTAATTGGCATTCAAATTTGTTTTCGTTTGGTTAAAATTATTTAAGAAACATGAATATTTTGCGCAACGGTATCTGCTTAAAACTAATATTTGTGTTTTGTTTGAAAATGTTTTGTCTTCAAAATATATATATTTTTACTGAAGTATTAGAATTTAAAAAAACAAGGAAAGCATTACACAGTTTTTTACTATTTCTGTACATTTAAATAATTTACGTTTACTTTTAAAACAAGCGAAAAATATTTTCTAGTATAAGTTTGCTTTTAACAATACCTACCAGTAATAGTTCCATTAAGATGCATTAAGTGAAAAATGCATTTGCGAATATGATGCAATTATGTTGTATCGTCGTAACCTACATCCCGGTTTTATTTATTTATTATTTTGGAAACACCAATTAGTTGCTATGTAGTCGTCAATCGAAAACAATTTGGTATGATTAGAGTTCAGACATTTTTTTGTTGTTAAAATAATGTTCTTTCATATAATGTACAACCTTGAAGTGCAGTAAAGTTTTCATTAAGTTTATGTTCTGTAATGTTCTTTTGGTCAATTACGTTTCAAATACAGTCCGCTTATTGCACGAACATGTTCTTGTCATAGGCCAAATAAATTGTTACATAATTTTTATAACATATGACAAATTGTATAAAAAAAAATCCATTTCATACAGTACCGTGCAGATTACCAGGTTTCATTTAATAGGAAAGACAAGGCACAGCACTTTGAAATATATAAAAATATATATAAAAGCATTAGATCTTATAAAAACATTTACTAATATAGTGACATTTTATTAGATTTAAACATCTCAAAATTGATTACACAAAATATTATTATTGCAGGGTAGGCTATTGGCAAGTTTAATAAATTGATTTATAGGCTTATTTTTAATGTAATTTTTTAGTAAAAATGTTCTCCAAAGATGATTTTGTTCCGAGTTTTGCAGAGGGGGAATACATAATTTGATTTCTCCAAGTATACAAGCGCAATCAATTTTATTGTGTAGTAAATTATTAAAAAAAAATTAATATGCATATATTTATTCTTCACTCCAAGGAATTAACTTTGTTTTATGATCTAAGTAAATAGTATGGAGGATGTTGGACTAGGCCGCAGGATTTAATAGGATTTTAGTGTTAAGGATTAAAAAAAATTATCCAAAAATTAATTTATCAAACGAAACTCATAACAAAATATACTGTGTTCAATAATATATAAAAAAATCAGTTTTCGTTAAATAAAGGAATGCGCTACCACCTGATTCTTCGCCAAAATCTGGTAATAAGGCGCCAAACGCCGATGTATGGAGAAAATGAAGAAGTTCTTTGATTGGCAACCAATTTGGTTTTTGTTGCAAAGAAAGTGCTAGCGTTGCGAATATCGCTTTTTCAGAAAAGTCGGCAAGGCGTACCGTACAATGCATTTTAACCCAATAAAAATATTTCACAGCAAATTGAGATTTCCAAACTCTTATTTTACAACTAGCTTTTTAAAAATTACTTGGCATTTCACTTTTTGAAAACAAAAACATTACTATTAAGAATTTATATGACTAATTTTATTGTAATTTTTTCAAAAACAACATAAAAACTTTTACCACGTACAAACCCCTTTTTCCAAAATCCCTTCCATACACATAAAGGTACAATATTTTGTTGTCATTTTACGTGTTCCACCGGCCATGACATTCCCAAATTCTTACATCCCCTGAAGAGGAAAACTTTCTCGGCACATTTCAAGAAGATTTCTTTCAAAAAAAACATTCCTAACCGTTGCCTCAAAGCATTGATACTTGCAAGGATTTCTTTCGATTCTACGGGAACGCTATTGGCACTTACGGGCCCTCGTATATCTCAGAACAGCATGTACTTCGTTGAAAGCTCGCCTTCGAATGAAAGTAAAAAGGTTTTTTTTCTATTGAATTGGCCTACCTATGCGTTGGTTTTGTTAAAGAAATAATATAAATTTATCCTCTTAAAATAAAATGAAAAGTAAACAGGAGGAGGTGTAATTTTTGTTACCTAAAACCCCTTTTTGAAAGTTTTTTTTTCGGTATCTATATATATAAAAAAATGATCGTGTTTTTGTAGATGCGTTTTCAGAAATATTTTCTTTGTAAACATTCTTACATTGTATAGATATAAAAAATTTTTAGAAAATAATTTTTTGGCTATTGGTAACATTTTATCTACAAAAATGTATTTGTTGTATACAAATATAAAAAAGAACATTTTTATTTATAAAAATAGCTAATTTAAAAAAAACCAGCTTTATTTTCTATGTTTCACTGTTTAACCCGAGATAACACGTTTTGGTGTCTACAGCAAATACATGTAATCCCAAAAACCAAATGTAAAGATGTGTCTTGTTTGTTTTATTAAAATTACTGATAATATTTAAAATTTTAAATATAAATATATCTAGTTTATTTGATGTATTGCCTATAACACTTGTGGAACAATAACCGTTCTATTGATACCTTAAGAAATCTTTTTATAAAAATATGATAAAAGAAAATCCATTATTTTAACATCCAAGTTAACCCAATTACAAGCATTAAGCGCTACGATATCATTACGATTAAAAGCGCAAATTTAATTACGAAATATAATTAAATTATAAAAACCATTAATAAAATATTTAGAATTTAATATTATTACACGACTGAGAAAAAGATGGGTAAATAGTGTTTAACTTTTTCATGCATGCCGTAATGCAGGTATATCAGCTTTCTAAAAGTGACTCGATAAAAAAATATGACACTTGATCTTGATCGGTTCTGACAAATAATGGATCAACGAAACATATTGTAATCTCAGTTTTTCCCCTTTAAATTTAAGTTTTCTTGTTAATTATTTGTACGTATCATATTTGTGTTAGTAACTTATACAAACTCATTTTTGTTTTATGTAGAACTAACTTAAATGAGCTTTCTAGTTCTAGATGAAAAATTAACGCTTGATTGGTTCTGAAAAATAGGGGATCATTAAAAAATATATTGCAAGACCAATTTTTCCTTTTAAATGAATTTTTTTTAAAGAATTGTTTATATGAATCATATTTATGTTAGTAACTTATACAAACACATTTTTCTATCTAGAATAAACTTAAATGAGATTTATGGTTTAAACACCAAAAATATAACTTTTTAATTATTTTCAGATTATGATATTTATTTTTAGTTTTTTTACAGTCTACCAGTCGGCGAAGTCATAACATTTCAAAGCAGCTACATAGTATTCATTTTGTGGTGCAAAAGTAGCAGTTGATTGCACAACCAGCTAAGTAAAAAAATCAGCTTCAAAAACAGATTAAGATGTGCATAGTCTACTGTGCACCGATCGCATCGCAGTGATAGAGCTACATCTCACAGTTTTGTTGCAAAACCAGATAAATCCCATAGCGTGGTCGCAAAACCAGATAGATTAAAAAAAATGTATATCAAAGTAATACTTATACACAGTTCAAATTTGGTTAAAACCTATGTCTATCTATTACCAATTCGTAAAAAAAATATAAAATGCTCCCATGAACAAAGCAATTAGTTTTTTGTTTATCTTAATTTTTTTTTAATTTATCCATATGGCTTTGAAACTAGAGTGTTCAAATATTCACACCCGAACTAAATCCCAATATTTACTACGCAACTAAACTACCACACACTCCGCTTCAAAACATATTCGCAATAAAAAAACCAAAACAAGTCATCCAAGAAAATTGTTTCAATGACTATATATATTTTTATGTAGCATATCCAAAGAGATGAATGCTACTTTTGTGACTCCTCCGTTCCCTCGTCTACCCAGCTACCCCATAAAAGAAAGCCTCAACCCATCGAGCATATTTCACGCAGATATTGACACTCATTGTCCTCGGAAGAATGAATGTGAACGGCAAGTACCTTGCCACCCCATTTGCATAGCCTACTCGATCCCCTCAAATGGTTGCAGTGCGTTGCCGGATTCTTTCCGTTGAACCCTTGTTTCCCGTTCAGAATCTGCCCACAGAGGAGGTAAGCTAAGCCACCAACTCAGTCGAAAACGAAAGGGGGTCGTCTACATATTGTGAAAGGAGTTATTTTTTTTCTTGTATGACGAGCAGAAATAACATTTGGAATTGTGATTTAAGTTTAATAAATATTGGAAAAGAAACAATAAACGGGACATAAAACTCTACAGAAAACTGTTTTACGCTCGAATTCCATCTCTTGGGGGAGGCGATATAACGATCTGATTATTTTGTTTCCTGTTCATCGAAATAAACGATATTATATTTGTAAAATGTCGGTTTTTCGTTACTAAACCCCCTCACGTTCAAGGGCGTATATATACGTCCAAGGATCTCCAAGGATTTTTTCGTCACGAATCCATTTTTTAAATTCATATAAATACTTCTTTTTACAATATTTTATTAATTCAAAGGGTTGAGGTACAACAAACAAGTTATCTCTTGATAATTAATTTAAAAAATAATTAATAATATAAATTAACATGACCAGGGAAAATTATTTAAATTTCCAAGCAATAAATACAACTTTACAATTGTTGGGTTTATCCTCACTAAAAAAATTAGATGAAACTGGAATAACTGGCAGTTAAAATAAAGTACATGTCAAACAAGTTCTTGGAGAGACAAACAAAACCAGAGGGCAAAAACAAAACCAGAGGGCAACTAAAACGAATTAATTAAATAATAAAAGAATTTGATTTGGAAACATGTAAAACTTTTACAAGTTTTTAAATTTATTTTATACATTTGTACAATTTTTTTTGTATATATCTGTATATTTTACTTATACCTGTAATTGAAAATGACACAAGATTGAATAAGCTTGCTAGGAATATAGATTTTAATGGAATATGTTATCTTAGGAAGTTATTTATTTTTTATCTTCTAGTTGGAGAAAGATTGTTTGCCACTTTTAAAAAAATATATTTTACATTAATTTATAAAATATTTAAGTCAATATTATTTTTAGTTGCAGAAATCTACAAGGGAGTATTTTTAAAAATATATTTTAAATATGTGTATTAACAATTAAAATTATTAAACAATATTATAATACATATTTAATATGCGTTGCTCATACCTCTATAGACATTGATACTCGTATTGACAGAAGTTGAAAAAAAAGAGTTTAATATCTTCCACTTTAATTTATTTTTAAAACACTCCAGAACAAATGTATAATACTTTTAAATCCGTTGTTAGCTTTTCTTGTATTTTTATGCGCAATTTTGTGTATTAGGTTTGATACTTTAAAAAATCGTTGATATAATATTTTCAATGAAGCATTTCCATGATCTTGGGTATACCAGAATCAAAAATCACGAAAAGTCGATTTTGAAATGTTCGTTGTTTCAAATAGCAGTTTTTCTGTTGTATACAAAAACATATAACTTAGGAATACTCAAAAGAGAATTGTTTTTCTTATGGCAAGTCTTAATTAAAACTCAAAATAACTAAAATCTTGAAGTACGATGTTCATGTACTTGGAAATATAACATACAAAAAAAATAACACTGACGTATTACCAAATTATTTGTAATTCTTTAACATGGTAATTTAATATTAATTGTTCGTTGTAAAAAGAGTTATTTAGTTTTAACACGACGCTTTTGTTAAATGCAAGAAATGGTATTCGTGTTACTTTTTTGGTAAAAAATATTTCTATGCAACTAGTTCATATATTTGAAAACGCCCATGTTAACTTAATAATAAATGTTTGATTGACAACTACAAAATAAAATGTCAGGTTAATAGTTTTTTTTTATAAAAAGGTATATTAAATTAGTTATAAATCAGCATATGTGGATACATCATAGGATTTCCGATTTCCTTAACTTAAATTTACAGTGATGTTGTTTGTATACATACTGTCGCAGCAGTTGGGGGGGGGGGGAAGGGGGGAGGGGGGGGGGGCGACTCCCCAATAATCTGGAAACCCTGAAAGCTGGGAATTTCAACTTCTAAAAATCCCCTGGTTGGGAAAATTTATTAATGAAGAAAATTAATATTATTAGCAAATGAAAGCTTTCTAAGATTAGAAATTACCCAACTTGTAATATAACATTTAAATTACACCTCAGAACGGTCACTGCATTGGAATATGGGGGCAACAAATCAACGTGATTGTTGCCCCCATGAACTTGTGAGAGAACTGTTTAATATTACCTAAAATGTATATAAAAAAGATAAAAAATGTCGATAAGTTGGAATTGGGAATTTTCATCATTGTTGAGTTGGGAATTTCGAAAGTTGGGAAATTTCTTGTTTCAAACCCCCAAAATATTTTTTGTGTGACGGCACTGCATATATATGGGCATAATATGTGTCCAACCCCTTAACTTTACTCAGGGACAAAGTAAAATAAGTGCAGAAACCGATAAAAACCCCTCTAGAAAACAGTTTTAAACTTTATACTTCCCCCTGTACCGCCATGGTTATCCGAGACCATCCGCCCCGGAGATCCTTGCGGGGCGTTTCAGTCCCTGAGCAGCAGTTACGTTTTCTACAGCGGAACTCGGGGAAATATAAATATTTGTCTTGTGTCTTGTAGAATAAAACCTTTTACTGCCATAAAAGGGGGGGGGGGATCTGGAGAATATTGTTTTCCGGGAGAAAACTGGATGCGAAGGTTTGAATGGAAGAGTTGCGGGAGAATTGATGGTGTAAAAGTGAAATATGCGTTTGTGGTGTCATGAAGGAGAAACAGTTTAAGATATATAGTTCTGTTTTAACGACTTGGTATTAACATATTTTTATGTCATAAAAAGACATCGTAATTGACACAATTCGATCGCGTAAAGATTTACTCACTGAACTCTAACTGTAACTTCTGGAATGCTCAAAACTGGTTTCCTCTATGGGCGCGTTGAAGCCAATGTGGAAGCAGCCATACTGTACCCCCAACTTTTGTTTAATGATTTAGTATTGATTTTTAATACTATGGAATTGTAGAAATATTAAACGTATATAAATATGATATTTTCTTCTTATAGAATTAATTTTTAGATTGCCAAACAAATAGTTTTTGCACTTGCTTTTTTAACCACTTCGACGTTGACTTGCAAATGGATTTCTAGTTTAATAGCAGATTGCATTTAAAATGGTTTCAAAAGAAAATAGAAAAACACTCAGCCATATACATGTCAGCTTATTTTAACATGAAAAATATACGAAATATTGCGGTACGATGAAAGTGGGTTACAGTTGTTACCTCTTCAATTGTCTTCAAGTCAACAAAATGTCTGGCCCAATCCAGAAGTTACAATTAGATATTAGTGTAGTTACCTCAATAGAACCATATATATGAAATATGTGTTCCGCCCCTTTGTAGACAACTTTTTATTTAACCTATAAAGATTTCCCTTCAATTTATATTCCGTCCCTTTAACTCATATTTTTCCTAACCACCAAAAGCTTCCTCTCTTTAATTCTCGATTTCACATCATTTCCGTCTATTGCGCAATCCATTCCTATACAGTTTCTGCTGACCACATCAATATTCCAATATTAAGCCCTAACAGTCCTCGCCCACGTACGTTCCATTCCCATAGGGACATTAAAGATTCCCACGACTAAATTTCCCCTTTTCACACTTCCCATGGCTGATGTTCGCAACTTACCCTCTCTAGTAATCCTCCCTAAATTTCCCTATGTCTTCCCTTGTATAAATGTCAATTTTTCCCCGTCAAGAGACGATTCGCCCCTTTCTCTCTCGTCATGTCGTTCAATAACTCTCAGGGGCTCTGATGAATATTAAAGTTAGTAATTGTTAACTATGGCTACTTTTCCATTTCAAAATTTGAAACACCCCCTCGACTACTTATCACATTTTACCCCTCGACTACTTATCACATTTCACCCCTCGACTACTTATCACATTTCATATATACTAGGAGACTCCGCCCCCTGCTCCGCTAACGCTCCGCCAACCCCCGGAGGATTGCTACGCAATCCTCATAGGTTTGCTTCGCAAACCACCTCTCGCTTCGCTCGCTAAAAGGTAGGACACAATAACAATGTGTCCTAGTAATAATATTTTTTTAATTATATTACTATCAACTTTAAACGTTGAAACTGTAAATTTAAATTATAATTCATCTTGGCATCAATAAATTTTTTCGCAATGTAAATCAATATAATATCATTTAATTTAATTTCTTTTAAACTACCAATGAAAACAATAGAACCACAGGCAAGCCATTATTTATTATTTTATTTCTACCATTTTTTATTATTTTTCACGTTATTTTCCACACCTTTCCTGCATTTTAGTTTAATTTATAGCACTAGGGGGCTCCGCCCCCTGCTCCGCTAACGCTCCGCCAACCCCCGGAGGATTGCTACGCAATCCTCTTTAGTTTGCTTCGCAAACCAATACCGGCTTCATACACTGTAGACAATGACAATGTGTCCTAACAATAATACATTTTTTTACATGCTTTTATTTAACTCACACTGTCTGGTGTGATGTGTCCTCAAATCTTGTAACTCAATTTAAACCCACTTCTAATTGTCATAAAAATTTGAAACTTGGCATACATACGTAATCCCGGTGACAATACAATAATTAGCCATAAAATTATTAATTACTAATTAATTCTAATTAATAATGAATTTTCTTTAAAATCGACAAATCTGGCGAAAGCCAGACCCGAACCCACAATCTACAAAAATGACGTCAGATGAATGCGCGAAAAATTATGCGCAATGATCTGGTTTTGCTTCAACAGAAAAGCTTTCCGTCGCCATTTTGAATATTTTTAAACCAAATGATAGATGTTTATGGTAATAGTTTCTTCTTCAATTTTATTATTGACAGAACTATCTGCTATTAAACAATTTTGGTTTTGTAAAGCACATTACTACACTCTGATAGGTTATAACTTCGGAGGAGTTAAAAGTAGAAGGATTTATAGGAAACAAATTAATTTGTGTAACAACAAACAAGTGAGTTACCTATTCATTTAATTTGCATATAGCGATGTTTCTTGCATTAGTTTAATTTTTATGATATATAGAGATGAAATAATTTTATTCGTTGAGACAATAAGTTTTTAATATGTTTAAAAAAATTATAGTAAATTCCTAGTGTACGGTGCCCCGTTGTCGCCAATTCCAAAAATTGGCGCCAAGGTAAAAATGACGTTTTTTTCTTGGCGCCAAATCAAAATGGCGGTTTGGTTTGGTTAATTAACGTCTCACTAGAGCTGAACAGTGGGCTATTGGCGACGGTTCGGTACCTATCTCGAAGGAAATCAATATCGGGAACGAATGCCTCGTATTTTTGAACCATGGACAGTTGACGCAAAATGGCGGACATTACGTTGATCTGGGAAGTCGATCATGGTGCTTACAGGCGATCCTTCGAACAGTTGTTTGGGACATTTCGATGGCACTTTTAAGTGCTCACGCGTTCCGCGCGCTTAAAAGATGCGCGGCAAGCCTTTGGCTTCCCCGGACATGATTGGAGGGCGTTTTTGGTAACTCGAATGACAAGTGTTCCTGCTCATTCCTCCAAAGATTAGCTATGTAGGTTAACGGGTATTTTTCTAAAAGTTATGCGACAGCAATGGAAATACATCGAATTCTTATTTATACTCGTCGACTCGCGACTTAGACAATTGAAGAAATGTGATCATGTGTTCGGAGGCCTTAATATTTTAGTATTTAGAGATTTGATGCAGCTTCCACCAGTAAGAGGACATCGTATTCTATCAGCCCCAACATATGATACCATCAACTCACTTGTGGCGCCTATTTACCTTAATAGAATTAAATGAAAATATGAGACAACAAGGTGATATGACCTTCGTTAATATCTTGAATGCATTAAGAGTCGGCGAACTAAAACCAGAACACTTTGCCGTGCTCCTGCAGAAAGTCGGCGGAAAAGCGACTGGAGAATTTGCAATTGAAAAGGCACTTCGAATATATCCAACTAATCAGCAAGTTCGCGATCATAACCAGTTAGTACTGCAGCATTTCCAAAAACATAATCATAAAATATATAAAATCAAGGATCAAGATCGTTTGATAGATGCGCCACACAAAACTGAGGACGTTAGTA
Source organism: Troglohyphantes excavatus (assembly GCA_963932185.1). Classification (NCBI taxonomy): domain Eukaryota; kingdom Metazoa; phylum Arthropoda; class Arachnida; order Araneae; family Linyphiidae; genus Troglohyphantes; species Troglohyphantes excavatus. The sequence goes on from OZ010673.1 coordinate 23,016,933, forward strand.
TGGATAATGTCATCCCAAATGATGTCAACAAAACTGGCGGGCTTCCAAAAGAACTGGACATATTCGTAGGAGCTAAGGTAATGCTGCGATCCAATATAAATGTATCCAAAGGATTGGTCAATGGTAATATTGGTTTCATTACCGAAATAACATGGCCGCACTTTCGTCGTACACAAATGTATGAAACTGACTTGCCAACAGTCCATGTGAATTTCGGTAGAGACGGAATACATAAAATTGAACCGATATCCATTCAGTTTCCTGCCAAATACTCCTATGGTACGGCTGAAAGGAGAATGTTACCGTTGATTTTGAGCAGGGCCTCTACAGTGCACAAAATGCAGGGTAGTACTGTAGGCTATGCGGTAGTTAATCTAGGACCTGCACTCTTTGCTGATGGACAGGCATATGTTGCTTTGAGTCGTGTAAGATCATTAGACGGCTTGCAAATTGAAGAAATAGACAACGTAAAGTTAACAGGAAAGAAACCTTGTAACACTGAGGCAGTAATAGAAATGGAGAGAATGAGAAATTACCACTCTAATCAAGCCAACTAGCCTTAACTCTTTTTTTCTCAAGGTTGATACATCCATCAAGATTGGCATATTACGTCATTTATTAAGTTTGGTAACTCTTTCTGATCTATCAAAAGAATTAAAAAGGTATTAAAATAGTAATATTGTTATTAATTATCTCGTTTAAAAAAATGACTACGTTCTATTTTTGTAATTTAACGTTATGATCAAATAAAGGTAAACTATTAAATAATTTATGTAGCATGTTAGTAAGTGGAATTAATTTTTGAATAAATATATGCTACAGCCTTGAAATAATTTAAAGAGGTTTAATTATACAAATCAATGGTAATATACATGTTTATATAACTAAAAAGCAGAAAATAAAATATATATATAAAAAAAACTTTTTAAAGCACATGCTTTTATCAAATGTACTAAAATGCAAAAAATAACCATTCTATACTTCTTGAAAACTGACTTTTGTAACATTACCTTTTCCTCCACTTGCCCCTTGAATTCTTTTCTCTTCAACTACTTTGAAATATGTTGAATATACTTTTGTTGGAACTGACTAAAAATAAAAGCGTGGGGCGCTCACACATGATATCTAAAACCTTAATGTCTTCTTTTATCATCTTGAAATGTTAAATAATTCTTAATAAATCTTAAATATAATATCAATAATAAGCGCCCCACGCTTTTATTTTTAGTCAGTTCCAACAAAAGTATATTCAACATATTTCAAAGTAGTTGAAGAGAAAAGAATTCAAGGGGCAAGTGGAGGAAAAGGTAATGTTACAAAAGTCAGTTTTCAAGAAGTATAGAATGGTTATTTTTTGCATTTTAGTACATTTGATAAAAGCATGTGCTTTAAAAAGTTTTTTTTATATATATATTTTATTTAAGATATGGTGACCAAAACTATACGACATACTCAAGATATCTACATAGCACTTAATCATGCTAAATTAGCAGGTAAATAACTTTTAGTAGATTATATCTAGGTTATATATTTACCTGTCACTACACTTTTTCTCTAATAAAATTAGATTATGAAAATTAGATTAGACCATGATCCGTATAAATTTAGCTTAAACTCGGTGACCAAAACTGTATGGCATACTCAAGATATAGATAGCACTTAAGCATGCTATATTAGTAGGTAAATAACTTTTAGAAGACTATATCTAGGTTATAAAATTAGGTATCACTACACTTTGTCTCTAATAAAATTGGATTATGAGATACATACCATGATCCGTATAAATTTAACTTGAACTCATGTATAGAATTAATTTTGACAAATATTGTATGTGTTATGAGTGAATACAGAAGTAATTGTAGAACCCCAATATTGAAGAAGGCTTTTTTGCATATTTAACTTTGATAGAAAATTGTCAGGGGGCATTTTAGCAACCTGTATATGACGGTAATTATAGTAATAGCCATCCGTTTTTTAAATAGTTTCCAATTAGCTTGATTAAGATAACTACTTAATAACTAACTGAGAATACTTCCGGGTATATCAAGTGTAATAACTCCTAGTGCTTCGGGCGAATAACAAATCAACAGAATCACTCAAATATTAAATAAGCAAATGAAGACATGCGCGTTCGGAAGATCGAGGTGGTAAATAATCAAAGTAGTGGAAAGGTTTGAATGTAGATGGCGCCAGGAGATAACTCATATTTTTTTTTGTCCATGGGTCACCACTCTGACGAATATGCCTTATAAATATTCCTAAAAAGTACCAAAATCTTTTTGCGCTGTACGCAGAGGACCGAGATTTCAACTAACGATTGGGAACAGTTAAGAGTGTACATGTATATACTACCTAATCTAAACCTATTTTTTACTACAGTTCTCATAACAGGAATTACACCTTTAATTCTGTATTTATGTGCTATTTTTATATAACTTAATTAGTTTTATAATGTATCAATGTAGAGCAACATTAGATAAACACTGTTTTTAAATAGAATGTTATTTATAGGCTGCAATGATCAATACACCAATAAAAAAATCTAAAATTCAAAGTTTTTCTCAAGGTTGTGGAGGTTAAAGAAATGGAAATTTATTCCTACAGAACAAAGTTAAACCACATCATTTAAAAGAAAAATAAATAAGTTTAGACACTGAGTGCCTTATACATTTATTCCCAACACTCTCCTGTGAAAACAACTGAAATCGGTCTCTCAATACACTTCTTTGTATCTTAAATCCTAACCGACATTCAGCCTATTCCTCCATGACATGTCCTTTTATACTAACACTATACCACATGTCTGGCGCTGTAGAAAATATATTTAAAATACAACTATTTGTTGTAAGCAAATACGAATACTTTATACATTGACAATCTTACGTAGATCTTCGATATGTTCGAAGAATACTTATTTTAGTCAGAGGGGTTGTTTACCGCCAGCGGCGTACGTAAAGAAAGGGCCCAGGGATCTCAAAGCCCTTTCTGGAAAATACAAGGTTGAATATATAGTGTCAAATATTTGATTTTTTCTAATTTGAAATGTTATATCTTATTTATAAAAATATAATTTTAAAACTGGAATCAATATGTCGCACGTTTCTGGCTGAATCATGTATATATGTAATTAGTGATCAACACCGCATATTTCTTTTCTAAGTGAATACTTTAAAATACCAAAACGACTTATGAATTGGGTAATCACGCAGTATATTAAATTTTGTTCCTTAAATTAATCTAATATTTTCAATTCCTGCTGATTATTAAAAGAAAGGTTAGGAGATTGACTTTACATTATGGCAAACTCGTGATATGTTAAATATATTTTAGTTAATAAGAAATTTTATTTTTCAAAGTATTGACGTTAAAGTGAAAGAATTACTCTTGAAACAATTTGTAGAAAGAGTAATGTAACATAGATAAATGTATGGCCTTAATTCGAATAATAATTTTATGACTTTTTATGTTACTTGCGCATTCTTGAAAAGTAGCCAAGTGTACTTAGGGGATAACGTTGTGACTCGTGTCAAATTTTTTGACGTGAAACTTCTTTCATTTCGGAAAGTAGGGGATTCCTTGCCAAAATTGCATTTAACGAAAACATGTAATACTAATATTGCTTATATGTTTTCAACAGTACTAACTACGCGCCTTATTTTAGCATCGTTGACCCTCAAATAAACCTTCACTCTGTCACTGTCGCGTCCACAGATGGGGGCGTTATCGCATCACACATGACAATCCGAGCTAAATGTGTCTGAACTTCAGCGTTCGTTTACAGAGGCGTACCTCGGCAGTACTTTTTTTCATCCGAGTTGGAGTGGCCGCGTTTGAGATATCTCACTCTGTCATTGTATGTGTAACCCATCGAACCCAAAACGGTAATAATCAGGAGTTATACGGCGTACAAGTGTGTAATTTGTCGATTGCTTTACGGTTGGCTAGTCTATGGGCTCGACACGTAGAATCAGAAATGGTGTGAATAGACTAAGGCCGCTTTTACATTTAACGACACGACACCGATACATCGTATACGATTTCAGTGGCACGATATCGGGGTACGCAAAATACACATACGAAGCCGGGCGCTTTTTCACTAGCCGATACGATAACGATATTGTCGTTGCCGATCAGACGATACAATTTATCGGAACGTTTAATCTTGGGCACGCGCCTTCCCTACTTCATCGTGACGAAATTTTGAGTTTGTTTCAGAAAAACTTGTTGCCGTCTGCTATAGTCTACTGTATTTTTTTTATTTATATTATCAATATGGCTTTTAAGTTCGATATTGTGAACTTGTGTGAATTAGTGGAAGTAAAGACCTGTATTCGGGATAAGCGAGATAAATTTTACAAGAACAAGATTGTTCGAGAAAAGGCATGGGAGGCAATATTTAGTCAAACCGTCGCCAATACCCCACTGTGCAGCTCTGGTGGTTAGCTCTAGTTTTTTGTAGATCTTCAAATAAAACATAAAATTCTCCTTTAACATGTCTTGCTTTGATGATATCATGCACCCAGAAGCGTTTTGTTATTGATCGCTTCTTTCTCCTTAAATACCGCAAATACAACAATCGCAGTTTGTTATAATATAATTTGTTGCGATGCGCCATATCGAGAATAGACGTGCTCTCGAGAACAGACGAACACGAACTGAATGTAAAAATTGTCGTTTTCGGTGAACGATATCGGTGCAATGAAAAACTGACCATCAGACGATACGATAAAACGCTGTGTCGCCCCTTCGCGATCGTTCACGATTTATCGGTGTCGTGTCGTTAAATGTAAAAGCGGCCTAAGGCAGCAAGGCAGAGGTGGTTTCCCATTCCCTGTTTGGCACGACAGTTGCGTGTCCGTCTCCATAGGGAGCCTCTCCCCCTCACCCTAGCTGTAATATGTAAGCTTTGTAATTTGTGAATAAATGTAAGTGTGCATTTGGTTACATTATTTCTGTGTCTTAGTACCCATGCATTAGCAAGATATTCTATGACCCCAGTGCGACTGGGTACAGCCTCCTATCCACCCTTCCAATACAGTCTGTCTCTAATTTTTTTTTTCGCACATTGTGATTGCCCTAAATTTAAATATATTTTTTAAAAAAATTATCAATTTGGTGTTTTTTATAAATTTCTGCTTAATACTAAACCCGTTTTTATACCAGACCTAAGCTTGTGCTTTGGTATCAATCAATACTACCTTATACATGATACATTTATGTTTGAGAATTATCGAAAAAATATTACAAACTGGCGTATTTTGGCGGCCAAACCATAAATTTAATTTATTTCGGCTAAATAAATACAGTTTAGTAATCCCATACTCGGAAGTGATTATTTGTGTTTATTCCCGAGTACAAAAAGAGAAAACAAAAACTTAGATAATTAGTTCTTAACGCTAACTTTCTCATTCAGAACAAAAGTTGTGTTCGATTTGTCTCAGTTAAAATCATGCTTGGTAGAGCATAAAATTTACCTGCATTCAAATACTCAAACAAATCCAAGGTACAAATCTAGTTTGTTGGTGAATAATCTAAATTAAATAATCGAAACCACTAGTGCAAAATGGAATCTTTTTATTCAAAGTACTTTATTTTAACGCCGTGTATAAAATTTCATTTTTTTAAACATATTTATTGTTAAAGAAAGTAACTGGGAAAATTGAGGAAACATGGCACAAATTGGTGGATTTAAAAAAAACAAAATCAAAAATTGTAAATTAGTAATTAAACCAGATAATTTATATTCATATAATTGTATGTATTGAGTTAAAAAATATGTTTAATATATTGGATGTGACTGTGTCGGAGCACTGCCAGGAGGGTTTTTATGGAAACAATATCAACACATTATAGATATCTGCGAGACACACCTGACCACGCCAGTCCCCATTCACGCCATGCACGTTATTTGATTCATTTAAAGATTTTAACACGTGAGAGCGTTTTAGACACGTGGTTTACTACGTCATCCATTCATAAATTTTGTCTTGTTCATTCATAAAAATATCCTGTACTTCATGAAGTAACACATTTACTATTATTTCCAAATCACAAGTCAATCGCGAACGTTTTATCATTCATAAATTTTGTAAGGAAGTCACGTGTCTGGTGCCATTAGGTCTGAGATGTTTACATCACGATGATGACGTCATATTCGCTCTACTACAGTCCATTCATGATCGAAGACAATAACATTCAAATTTTTAAAAGCAAATGTATTTCTGTTGAATTAATCATAAGGTATTAGTTAATTTTATCAACTTTATTTTTGCTTTTAATTTGCTGTCGAACGAGACCAAATTTATGTCAATCATGCTGCTTGTCACGGCGTAATAGTTTAGAAATGTATCACTATGAATGCGTACCGTTATATGTATATTTTGAAATGATCTTAAAGACAACTCACATCAAGAACCTCTTTATAAATGCAAACATTGTATGTCAACATAATAATTGTCGAATACTGTTTGTTACATAAATAAAGATTAGTGACTATCCATAATAGGCCATTTTGGGAAATGTCTTGAATGAAAAAAATTAAATTAAATTGACATTGAATATTTGTTTATATTTTAAAGCTTAAACTCTAACTAATTATAAATTAATTTAGAACTAAAATTCAAAATATATTCTTCATATAGGATTATATACCCATTGTGATGCGAATGTTCTTATTAAGATATTATTTTGACTTTGAACGCCTTTAAAATCAACTACATGTAGAAACACCGTGCTGTGCTTTTAAGGTGAGGTGATTCACTCCGACTGTATAAATCTGCCACAAAAGGCACGATTGACATACATTTTGTCACGGTCGATAGAAAATTAGGTGCCTAAGCGTGTAAAATCAATAAACAAATTCACGTGCGAGACGCGGATGGAAACACAAAGCATTGGTCGGAACAGCTTGCCTGTGTTCCTGACATTGGCTATTTATATGTTGGTCATCCATTTATACTTTTATGATCTGCTGAAATAGCGTTCCAAGTCAAACTTTTCGCTCCCTGCTCAAGCACACGCACACCAGATTTTGCAAGGTTATTATATTTACTAAACGTCATTCTGACTATATACCCAGCAAAAAAAGTCAGCATAAAACCGTCATCAAAATTTTAAAATTAAAGGTTTTATGCAGGAAAAATATGCTATAAAATTAAAGGCATTTGTTTCAATGTCCTTCATAGAAACTGCAAAAAACCTTCTTAAAAACCTGCATAAAACTTTCAATTTTTAATCATGATGGGAAAATGCAGATATTTTAAAGGTTTTATGCAGAAAAATAAAAAAACTGCAGTTTTTTGTTTCAATATCCTTTATAAAACCTTCAAACAACCTTCAATTTGACTATTTTGATGAAGGTTTCATGCTGACTTTTATTGCTGGGTATCTCATAAGTAAATATTCGTTATGATGTATAAAGCATGGTGCTGTATTTAAAATCCCCATACGGTATTTTTTTTTAGTTTTTGGACGATATTCAGCTCAATACCCCCTCCCCATTTTCCCGTTACATTTTCTATTCAAGGTTTAATGCAAATTGTACCCTCGCAGAGAATGGCAATTTCCGTCTTAAATTTTAAGAAAAATGTCACACATCCGTGACCAGAAATACAAATTTCGCGCATTATGTTCCAACACGAATAATTTGTACCGCAAGGAACGGGCGCTTTTACACGTATCTCTCGCCCCTTCACACTTAAACAATTCAATACATGATTACACCTTTGGATCTGATACCGCGCCTTATACGTGGGTCACGTTCCAGGACCATAAGAATTTGCATTTCTCGGGGATTATTGGGTGCGAGAATTTTCCCGCTCCCGTTGAAAGCTTTTTCCGTTATCTTTATCATTTAACTGTAATTTTACGAAAGTTGGGGAAGATTATTTCAAGATTCCTACTGGAAAAGGTAACGGGAGATATTTGTTACGTGATTTTTTTCATTAAGTTATTTTTTATGTCGTTGTTAGGTGTATGTAACTCTAATATGGGACACCTTATTACTAATTAAATTATCTTTATATTTGTGAATTTCTATATTCCATCATCAATTTGTAGGATATTGAAAGTAGGATATTGCAAGGTAGGATATTGCAAGTTTAGGTAGCAGCAGTATTGCAGGTTTAGTAGGTAGGATATTGCAAGTAGTTTTTATTTACTAATTTACTAGTTCTAGTTGTGTAATATAATTTTTTCACTTTTAAAATCTGTTTAATTGCTTTCCAGTACATTCAGTCTTATTTAATGCAATTGAAATTTCTCATTGTATCTTTAAAAACGTTTGACATGGTAAGTCGTTTAATAAAAAATTGCCTCAGCAAACTTTGCCGTACTAAAAAAACGTTTATTTTTATGTTTATTCCAGGGTCACAACAATTTATTTAAACATAACTCTGATTTTAATTTTATTTTACTAAAGAACTTTAAATTTAGTACCTGGCTGTAGCATCCGGCAAACCCCCAATCATGAGATCGCTATATCTTAAGTGTTGTCAAGTCCTCATGCTAATTCAAATTTACAATACTCAGATTGCTAGGCGAATGCTGTATCTCTTGGCCACCGGGCCTTAATACGTTTCGAAAGCAAGAAGTAAATGTGATCTCGAGCTGCAACTTGCCGTTAGTGTGGTTTGCTTTAATTTGATCTTCGAATCCCGTACCTACATTGATTTGCGCACAGAAAACAATTATTGAAGAAATGTGCGGAGTGTACTGATGGTACGTTCTTGAATTCCCCTCCATTTTTAATGTCGCTCCTAATGAAACGGAGTGTTACCACGCCAATCCATTTAGAAGCACCATTACTGACAACCTTAATACTGATCCTGAACTTTCTCACCGAATTCCATAGAATAATTTCTTATACTACTCGAAACGAAGGGTTTTATACTCGTATAAAGGGTGGCTATAAAATACGTTCTCATGTTTTGACGAATCTGCAGCTAAAACTAATGAATGGAATTGCACCAACTTTCATATTGAGGATGTTTGAAAGCAAGGGAAGAAGAAGAAAAATACAACTAAACGTCACATTTAGATAAATTTAAAATTGTGCAAGTCAATTGCCAAACGTGGTAACCATGACGTTCTACTCAAGGTCACAACTATCTAAAAATGCTATTTAAAGTTATGATGTAAAAAGTATATCCGTCTTGGGACATTTAAAAATATGCGGGGACATTGTTACCTTTCATGAATATTTGAAATTTAGAATGTAGTGTGTTTTCAAAAAGTTGTGCAGCCTCAGTTTCAAATGTGTATTGTTTGGTAGTTACATGGTAGATAAGAGTTCCAGAATGCGGCAAAATATATCGATTTCCGATTTTGATTTTTTCCCCCGTTTTCTGAATGTCGAGTTTGCCTTGAATTCTGCTGATATGAAACATGTTGAAATGTCAGATCGTTCATTTTTATATGCGCCTTCTGCAAAAATGTAGCTGAGTTAACGGCAAACAAGGTCTTGATTCTTTAACTTTTTCCTTGTATATAGTCAGTAGCTTTTTTATGCAATTTTATCTCGAAGTTGAATTGCAAGGAGGAAGTATCAATTTCGAGCCATTTATAAATATCCAAAGATATCTTAATTCCATGCCGTATATCGAGCCATAGCCAATAGTCTTTTATGTAGTTTGAATACGACTGCTAAAACCAATTAAATCAGCCTAAACATTAAATTTAATTATGTAATGTCTTTATAGTAGCAACCTAAACGTGATGGTGTTATGACCAATTGATTGAGATGCCAACTGTAATTAAAAATAATCACCCGGGTTGATTCGTTTAAAAACTTTATACATTTGAAGTGAAAAAAAATACAATTTATTGTACACTTACAAAGAGTATTTAGACTCGATGTTAAAAACAGTCAAATCAGATCAAACATTAAATTTAATTATGTTTGTTTTGCTAGTAGCAACCTAAAAGTGATGGTGTTATGAACAACTGATTGAAATATACCAACATGTATTTAAAAATAACTATCCGAGTTGGTTTGTTATAGACTGTATACATTTGGCATGAACAAAATGCAATTTATTGTTTACAAATATATTTTTATGTACTTAATACATTATTTTACTTTAAAATAATTTTAACATTATGCAACATTGAAACTGTATTTTGGCATATGATTTCTAGATTTATGCAATTTTACGAAACATTTAAGGCTGTTGGTCTATTTAACGCCCATTGATGGAGGGAGTAACGAATAGATTTGTTTCGCAATATCATTCTAAGAAAATCGATCTGGTTTTGATTGGTAGACTTTGCTGGGAAATCCATATCTTCATTTTCTCGATGGTCATTGAACGTGTAAGCACGGTGAGGTCGCGCAGTATCATCCATAATTAAAAACTTACATTCTCCATTACCTCAAAAGACTAAAACAGATGTCGAATCTATATTTTTGAGCAGTAACAAACACTCTATCGAAGCTATGAATCACGAAACAACACTTCAGCTTCCTAAAAAGGGCCATTTTCCTTCTGTGGCGAAACTGTGTACGGTAGAAAGTAATTAAAGTAACGAAACTAGTACTCTAACTTCTTGAAAAAGATTATTTTTCTCTCTAACGAAACTATGGAAACAGCTCTAATTTGGGCTAGGCACTTGTTGGCTACACAGCTAATTAATAATTTCCGTCTTGGTGTATACACGAGGTTGCTATATAACTGATTAAAGTTTCACACAAGGTTGTAATTGCTTTATTTTTACTAATGTGTTTCAACCCGTTCAATTAGCTAATTTTTCAAACACGATTAACTTTCTTTTTTAAAAAATAATTATTTATATTTTTTAATAATAATTATCTGCTTTTCATATTCCATAAAACCTGATATACTTGTGTATTAAGTTTCGATCGATTTCAAGAGTTTGGGAAATACCTTCACCGCACTTACATTCTCAATGACTATCGAGAAAATGAAGTTATGGATTGACCAGCAAATTCTACCAATCCGAAGCAGACAGAACATGAGTAGGATGATGTTGGAAGACAAACTTTATCGATATTGCCCGCACCAACGAGCATTAAATAGCTGAAAACAGCTCTATCTCGCGCTTGGCACTTGTTGGCTACACACACACACACAATAATATCACCCAGAGTATGAATAATAATTGTTCAGTTTGCGTGTGTGCAAGAGAATGATATACCCCTCTTTAAAGTTTGACCACAGAGTTAGGCTTGCTTTATTTTCACCAATGTGTGACAACGCTTTTTTTTAAACTAACTTTTTCAACACGATTAACTTTTTTAAAATTATTATATTATATATTTATATGTATAAACTTTGATATACCTGTGTATTAAGTTTCATTCGATTTCGATTAGATTTGGGAAATATCTCCACGATAAGTGATATACTCTAAATTTGCAAATGAGAGTAGGTTGTTTAACTTAAAGAAATGTATCAATATATCTATATACTGTTTTATAAAATATTAAGAAATATACATGTTGGGATTCTATAATTAGGAGGCAGTCATCATGGATTTTAATGGGTCATTCGTAAAATTAGAGCACTCAGGTTCAATAAGTTAGGTTCAAAACATTTATTCCTCTAGAGACGAGAAAAGTTTCATTGTAGAATCGGGTTTACACTAAAAATAAGAGAGTATGTCTTGTGTTAAAGACGTAAAGGCTTTTTATTTATAAAGACAGGGATTTTATTCAGATAGAGTCAAGGAAGTCAGCTAATTAGTCCGAAATTGTTCGATTCAGGGAATTTTCGTGTGGATACTCACAAAAAAAAAACTTATACTGTTCCTGTGTGAAAATCACGCCAAATATTCGAGTAGGCGCGCTTCTTACGACTAAATTAAGATTTGAATTAAAGTTGTCAGCGAATTATTATGGGGACTCTATTTTACTAAAGAAAGAAATACGATTCTGATAGATAAATTATACGGAATGGTAAAAAAGAGTTTCATGAACACGAGCTAAATTTATTACTTCGCAATTTAGTTATAATGATTTAAAGGGTCGGTAATAATTAAATTTAAAAATATGGTAATTTAAGGAAAATATGTTACATACATCTAGAAAAATATTATAGATTATATGCTGCCAATTACGCTCGATTTCTCGATCAAAAATATTTTGAAAATACTCAGAAACAAAGCAACAGTTTCTTGAATATAAAGTATGGAACGTAATTCGAGATACTTTTTCGATCCCCTCTCATTCCCGCCAAAAGCATAGCGGTGCTCTTAAAAATAAAAAATAAACATTCTTTAAAAAAAGATGCAGAATTTATCGTCATTTTTGCTTTTACTCTCTCCTGCCGTTTTTGTTCTGTCATATACCAATACTTATCTGACGGCTTAGAAGAAGAAAAAATGTTTTCCAGTCACGCGATATGAAGTCTCTTCACTTCTCTTCAAATGCAAGATTCGAATTATTCCAGAAAGCAAAATAACAAATTGAAAAAATTTGTTTTCTTATTTTTATAACAAAAAACGTTTTTTGATGTTTTTATTCCTTGTTTTGGAATGCTGTGGACGTTCCCCCCGATTTCAAGTGGTTTTAAGGAAAATGTTTATTTCTATTTTCTAGTATTTATTTTCTGTTTGAAATCCCATACGTTTTACCTTCTATGAAAATACATGTGTCAGGAATCGTTTACCTCTGCATTGACAAAAATGGAACAACTTTCCATTTTTACTTCGCATGGGTTATATTAAACTTTGAGTCGAATTTAGTATTTAGATATTGTTTATGAAAATTCTTATCTTATATAGATGGCGATATTTCTGGGAATTTACAAACGATAGTCTACATAGGAATAAAGTTATTTATTTAACATATAGACGTCTTAAGTTTACACGCAGGTTTCATTAATCGTTTTTGGAAAAAAATTATTTATCGGGGTACTCCTAAGCCATTAAGCAAAATATCCAAATTGTAGGTTTGCTTTCTCTGTAGGAAATTTATGGCAGGAAATTTATTTATTTAATTATATTTCCAACACATTCCTGTTTTAACAATAACAAAAAAATTAGTAGAAAATTTTACCCCCCCCCCCCCCCCAATGCTTTTACATTTAAATAAATGCTTCAAAATAGAGATTTTTTAAAAAAAGAAATTAAGGTTAAAACAAAAATACAGTAAAAACAGTCCCAATTTAGAAACGTTTGTTATTATAGGCTAACTTTGTTGCCGCCGTTTACCAATGACAATAAGCACTTTTGAATCAAATTTGAATGACACTACTTTATACATGCCAGAAAATACTGGTTCACGGATCGACCAATTTATAAAAATTCAACAATTTTAATTTTTTTTTACTATTCTGATTTTTAAAACCGTATGTTTCTCTCCGTGAACAACTGTTTTAAGAGTCGCCTAGTTTCAAAACCAGACAGATCCATTTTCATAAATGTTATATAGAAGACATCAAAAACTCTTGAAAGCCACGATGGATCTAAATTCACGATTTTGAATGCAATTTTAGACTTAAAACAGACTGGAATTGGTCAATATTGTTTTGAAATGTGATGTAGTGCATTGGAACTTGTAAAAAATATTTAAAAAAAAAAAACGATTTCGCAAAAAATAGGGATATATCTAGTTTTGAAACTAGACAGATATTTTACAAATCTAGTTGTTTGATTTAAAAAGTCTCTCACAAAAGAAATACTTAGTGTTTTTCATTTACAAAAACGCTTGTATCATTTTAAAATATAAATTAAATTCTCATGCAACTAAAATAGTTTTACAATTTTGATATTTCCTGTAAAATACTATCTGAAATAGGATTCATTTTATATTGAGGAAACACAAAAATAATTTTATAAATGTCTAATACACTTTATTTTAAAAACTACACTTCATATTACATTTTGTTTCCAGCTGGATGAATGATGGATTCTATATTATTTGCAAACTTTTCAAGCAAAACATTCACGATTTTTTTTAAATCGGAGAAATTATAAGGAATCCATATTTGTTATCTACTTTTAATTTTACAAATGTAATCACTAAAATTGATTCTAAATATAAACCGGGACCCCGGTAGCCCAGTGGATAAAGACGTTCAGATGGTAATCAGAGGATTGTTAGTTCGAGCCCGTGCGATGGACTTGACAAAGGAAAGTGCTAAAGTAGCGATCTTGTGATCGGAGGGTTGCCAGCTTCGCTACAAAAATACTAGGAATTCGTCCAGAACATCCAATTAATTATGCCGGCTTGTATATATGGAACTGGTGCAAGATATATCTGATCCGGGTCCTAAGTCCTGACACCTATTGAATGCGTGGGTGCCAGATCAGGTGTAGTCCTCGTCATCTGACCATGGTTAAAAAATACGAGGAGTTGTTCTTTCCTTCGTGATAGACCCCGAACCGTCGCCAATAGCCCACTGTACAGCTCTAGTGCGACGTTATTTAACCAAACCAAACTAAATCTAAACCAGGTTCAATTTGGGAACGGCCCCCTCCGCAATGGGCAGCAATAATCTTCGAAAACGGTATTCAATTGACAGTAAAACGATGAAGCGCTTTCGCTTCCATTGCTGAATTCTTCTGGAGTTGTGACAATTTACATCTATTTTATGACCATTTCCTTTGAAGCAGAATGCATTCAATTTGCGTTATTTCGTTTCCTTTTCAAATCAGTTCTAAAGTTGAAGTTACAATGTATTATGTGTATTTATTCTTATTCAAATCTTTTGTTTGTTGTAAATTTCTTTTAATGGTTTCTCTGTCGGTATGTAGGCATTTAGTATTTTGGTTGTGTAAGTTATGTTACACTTTTTATATTAAAATCCGAAATTGTTTTGTGTGATTTTAAAGTATATTTGACGAAATATATTATTGCTTCGTTTAAAAATTAAACTTAAATTGACTAAAATTAGTTGAAGTATTTGTATCCAATATTTTTTATATTAAACTGAAGAAAAATGTTAAACATTTGATTTTTGTAGTTTTTGGTAAAATATATATTCACCTTATTCCTCAAACATTTCTTAACAAACTGACACTATTTCATAATTTTAGGACATTTAATTTTTGATATGTGTGCGGAACAATGAGAAAAAAAGTAGCAAATTAAAATATTCTGTATATTTGCGAAGAAATATTGCTTCTACGCTAATTTTAATACCTACCTTAATTAACAATATCTAATTTAATTGTAAAGATAGAAATATAATCTTTATGACATCGGAAAAATGAAGTTTCAACGAACACTAGTATATTTTTTTGAATAAGATAATATGAACTTTTAAATTACTTCCAACAGTTCAGAAATCACGTTGCAAAAATAATGGTGAAAAAACTTCAAATAAGTGAAGCGTGTTTAAAGGTTTAAAAAATTTATAAATCCAAAACTAATTCGAATTTTAAAAAATGCTAACTTGGATTTCCAGTTCAAACCTTTTCCTACATTCCCTAAAAAAACTCCTTTTAATAGTGTGTCAGAAACTCGAAGAACAAAATTATTTGTAAGCGAAATTTTAGTAACGTTGACTTTAATATTAAATAACTTCTAAACTAATAATCATATTGAAACAAAAATATATTCGTCTTGTTTATCAAACATTTCTAAGCAAATTATGTTAATTTCGTAATTTTAGGATTTTTACTTTTTGAGATACGATCTGAATAACAGCGGAAGGATTGAAAATTCTCCCTAGGGCTTACTTATTTTTAAATAGAGATATAGGTAGGAAGGATAAATATAGTATCTCTTAAGGAAACTTTACAGAATTATTTAAGCATTGTTAAAGTGTGTGTAACCATTTGACTTGGAGTTTTAAGATCCTAAATTATTCTCACATTTTCAAAATGTATGTTTATCAAGATAGAAAACTAAATTAGCCATATGTATTCGCGTGGTTTTTATATTCTTTTAAAAATATCAACTCCAATAGAAAATAAAAAGAATTTACATCAAATTTCTAATTCCATAACAAAAACTGTATATTTAGCAAAACAATGGCATTTTTTAAAGAAAGTTCTAAAAGCATATTCATCAACAGAATTTTATAATCCGGAACAAGCAGAAAGTATCACCGTTAGCACAATAAAATCCCAATTGGCGAATATAACATTTAAGGGCTGTTGGACAAATAAAACAAACACAAGCTTAATGCCCCGTGAAAAAAAACATGTCTTCCTTTTTCCACCCCACTTATTTCAACCCATAGGCACTGCACAAGCAATAACTCGAATATATACTTTTTTTTTATCTCCTATCTAATTTTTATGCCAAGCATCTACCATATACTACAATGGGGCAATGCTTAACATTACCTCTAACACAGGAGTGTCGCAGTGAGTACCGAATTTCCACTCCGTTATTTAATAACGTAACGCCAGCGTAATTCTAAATCTCCCAGCAGCTCCGACTGCCACATTGCGTTTGTCCAAATGCATATAAAGTAACGCGGGCATGTGCAACCCTCTCGTAATGGGGCACAGGATGATTATTTTCGGTAAATGTGCGTTTATGGTAATGCGGAAAGAGGGGGGAGTGTACAAATTGCGTCGTGGGTTGGATAATGCGGGGGAATCTCAGTGTAAATCGCGTGAGTGGTTCTGTAATAAGGGTTTGGCGTTGTGACTTGAGATTGTTACTGTGGGTGTGATTGTAAGACAATGTGTATGTTGGTATGAATATACATGTGGAATTTAAATTCCACGTTATTGCAGGTGCTTGTGGATTGCGTAATAAATATACTCAGCAAAAAAAAGTCAGCGAAGAATCTTCTCCAAAATTTTGAATTTAGTGGATTCATGCAGGTCTTATAGTTAAAATATAGGGAATAGACTTTTTATCAGTTGATCTTTGTATTTCAAATATTCATGAGTTAATTTCAAATATTCGAGTTAATTTCAAATATTCATGAGTTAATTTCAAATATTCGAGTTAATTTCAAATATTCATAAGTTAATTTCAAATATTTATGAGTTCATTTCAAATATTCATGAGTTCATTTTAAATATTCATGAGTTAATTTCAAATATTCAGGAGTTAAGTTCAAATATTCAGGAGTTAATTTCAAATATTTATGAGTTAATTTCAAATATTTATGAGTTAATTTCAAATATTCACGAGTTCTTTTCAAATATTCATAAGTTAATAATTTCAAAATTATATGAATTATGTATTATCAAAATTATTTTGACGTACTTGCCAAATTTTAAAGGAATAAAGAACATTCAAACGATATTGAATGACAGACTACTGATCTAAAACTCGATATGCTCATCAATTTTAAACTCCTAACAATCTACCCTAAATAAGAATTTTCCTCTTACTTTTCATTCAAGCTCATAATTGTTTTCAAGGAATTTTTATCAGATACAGCAAGCTTTATTATAGGGAACAAAATACTTCGTGAAAACAAAGAAATTCGAAATTTAAAACATATTCAGAGACAACGTAGTCAGGGAATTACACAAATTATGACTTTAGAGTGTCATCCCTCAAGTCAACTGTTCCTAATTAACATCAAGCCACGAACTCTTAGCTAAAACTAAAATAGGACAAATAGAACTAAAGATGCCTTTTTTCATATATGCTCATGCAAGTCTCTACCTTTTTAAGGATGTATACGTTTCAGTTACAGCTTTTACTCAGAATATTAACGCACATTTACCCAACAAATACATAAGAAACGTAACATCATAATCAGATGTTTAATTACTTTTATAGCCTCTTATTTGTACATCAACACTCATTTAAATATTAAAATCCTTGTAATAGTCAATTATTAGCGTTTCGAATTTCGCTCTTTTTGGAAAATCGTCAAAAGTAACCGTTAAATGTATTTTACTATATTTTCATTCACTGTAATAAAAAAAGGTGCTTAAACATGATTACACGTATGTACTCGTTTGTCTTTGAATACAATTGCATCTTAAATGAGCGATGACGTACTCAAATTTAAGTTATCGTACTTTCTCAAAAATGCGCAGTGCGATTTAATATTTCTAACATCAGCTTCTGTTCAATCCATCTTAACCAAGCGACCTGACAAACTTAAAATATTTGTTCAGACGATTTCTTTCCACATGATTTGATGTCGATTACTTACATGGAAACTGAGTTATTTCAATTCAATTATCTTACTTCCCATTCTTTTGGCACACCTTTATAACATTTATTCTGTTTGTAACTTCTTCATGTCGCCCTGGTAGCTTAACGGATAACACTCTGTACAGCGGTGCCTGCAGATGTGGGTTTGATTCCCGGTAAGTCTTGGTTGTAATTACCTACATTTATTAAAAGTGATTTATAAAGGCAGCCTATGTAGGCTAGCGTTTGCCATTTTTATTCCTTTTTACCCATTGTACTATTTTTTAAGTACATGTCCTTTTCAAAATGGTAACTCATGTATTCGGAGCCATGATAATCATCGAATGTATTCAAAAATGAGTACAGTTTACTTATTTTTGAATGTATATTTTTAACAATGTTGCAACTGTCCTAAGAAATATATTATCTACTTTTATTGATCCAGCAGAAACGATAGGGTTTCTAAGTTTTTTTTAAAATACATTCTATTTTGTTGTAATGCATTGTCTGGTTTGTATGTATTAATTGTATTACCGAATGCACAGGGCTGACACGTAAGTAAATGAATTATAATATTTATTAAAAAAAAATTTAAGATATATTATCAATAAAAAAACTAACGACATCAACGAACTATACATCCCGCATAAAAGCCTAAAGTTAACCCTCAAGTAATTTAACTTCTTGTCCTTTCCTAGTGTAATGCAATGGAACACGGATGTAAGTATTAGCACTTAATCTAGGTCGACGAGAATCGCCCATTCCACGATCTTCATCAATCCTACTCCAGCAATCGCTAATTACCACTCTTCCACCCTAGGGAGACGTCCTCCCGTCCCTGGAAAATTCAAGGTAATGACATCCCGATTGATAAAAGAGACGCAACTTCCGTCTCAAGAAAGAGGCACACATAAGAAATGAAATGCGATTTTATGTCAGTCTTCTTTTGGAAGTTAACAAGAATATACGGTCGGCTTAATTCACTAACCTATCCGCGTTACTTCTATGGTAAAGGTCTTAGAATCTTTTTAGATGCCCAGCAAAAAAAGTCAGCATAAAACCTTCATCAAAATTTTGAAATTGAAGGTTTTATGCAGGAAAACTGCAGTTTTTTTGAAGATCTATAAAATTAAAGGTTTTTGTTTCAATGTCATTCATAGAAACCTGCAAAAAACCTTCAATTTTTAATCATGAAGGGAAAATGCATATATTTTAAAGGTTTTATGCAGAAAAGTTAAAAACTTCAAAAAAACTGCAGTTTTTTGTTTCAATATCCTTTATAAAACCTTTCAAAAACCTTCAATTTGACAATTTTGATGAAGGTTTTATGCTGACGTTTTTTGCTGGGTGTTCCCACATGTCTTTTTGAACCATGGCGAGAATTTGGGTACGGTTCCTTAGCTGGCACCCCACGCAATCTGAATTGGCTTGAAGACGTTCGACGGATTTATCGTGCATCAGCCCCCTTATACATAGCTAATATTTTTTTACAATAATTAGCAAATTCACATTAATAAAATTAATCTCCGAAAATAATTTATCAAACTGTAAAACCGTTATTTCACAATGTTTAAGCCAATCTCTCACTTATAATCTGAACTCAGGTATTCCGATCATTTCTTGTTTTTAAACAATTTCACATTTAGAAGTAAATCGCTCGCATTTTGTTTCCAAGCAGCTTTCGATACGGCTTTTGAATATCATCCATATGAGCCAAATGAAGGGTCTAATGGAAGCACGATGGCGGTCCATACCCAGTGATAGTGCAGAAAACGAAAGCAAATGTTAATATATAAAATACTTTCATAGCATTCTGATCTTTTAGCGTACTTTCTGTTCCACAAGTTGGTACAATAAACAAATTCAGCCATATATTAGCTAACATAAACCGTTGATAACTTAATTATAACAAAAGTAAATCCTTATATTTTTTCCGTAACCCTTCACATTTTTAATTATATACCAGGGATTTGGAATTTCTAAATAAAACTTGGTTTGTTTTAATTCTGTAATGTAACAAAGATAATTTTGCAACTTTTTTTTATTTGCATAAAGCTTTATTTGTACTCTTCGATCATGGATTCTTCATAAAAGAGAAAACATATCTTTGTAATATCGCTAACATCCAAGTGAGGCCAACATGTATGACCTCAGACACGTGGTTGAAGACGTCATTCCATTAATACATTTTCACTGTTACACATTTTCCAATTCATCGGCCAATCACGAGTATTTTTTAATTCATAATTTTGAAAAGAAGTCACGTGCCTGAGGCCATTCGGTCTGAGATGTTGGTTTCACGATTATGACGTCATATTCGCTCTACTACAGTCCATTCATGCTCGAAGTTCGCACTCAGTAAAATCATGGTTTCATTATTCGATTCGAATCTAAAAAGTTGATATTATAAAACATTTCTCAACATAAAATAAATTTTAAATATCAATACAATCTCAATTATTAGTTTAATTTAAAACTTTTTTAAAGTACCCGCTATCCACCACATTCATTTCCAACTTTGTATTAAAGTAACTCAACTATAAACCCGTTAAAACTGGTCAATAAAGATTTATAGTCTCATCAGGGAAATGATCCTTATATAAAGCCGAATCATCTAACTTATTTGACTTGCATGTATAAAAGGCCTTAGCTTAAAGTATTACTTATTCACGATAAAAATTGATAAAGGGGTCAAACACAAATTAAAAATTCTCGATCTCAAACCAGCTAAACATTAGTAGTAAATATTGAAAAATGCAAATATTTATGACAATAGAAGTCTTATCACATAAATTAATAAATGTATTTTAATTGGCTAAGTCGTTAAATAGTATTTAATTAGCCTAATTAGTAGCAAGAATGATCTTTGAGAGTGGACTTTGTGTAACAGACTGATCGATAAATTATACTAAGTGTCAGTTTCTGAACAAGAGGCGAAATTGATGAGTAAAACTGGGTATGAAAAGACGAAGTTTTCAACGATAAATTTTATTTTTATAAAATGAAATTATTATAAAGAAGATCATTATTTTATTTTTTATAAAATGAATCTAGTGTGTTTGATTTTAATGCCTGATTCTAAGCTAAGCAGTCTTTTGTTTTTAATATTTAAAATTAATTATTACGTTTGTGCATAATTTTCTGTTAGAAGTTAATTTGAAATTAATAATGCAAGAACTATCTATGTGGCCCCGCGTTCCATTTTGTGTTTACTATATCACAAAAGACAGTGGCGGCCCGTGGTCTAAAATGTTAGTGCAGTCGAAATCATGTGAATCCCCCCCCCCCCTATTTTCCAAAAACCTTACATGAACGGAAATTATTTATTATTCACTACTCAAATTTTCAATTTTTAAGAAATGATAACATGCGAAAAAAATAGAAAACACTTACTTATTTTTTGAAAGTTAAAGCAATCCTGCTTTCTTTTAAACATGCGAATCGGTCCATTTTAATATTAACTTACATAACGAAACAACAGCAGGACCATGTCCTGAAACAACAGCACACAGTAAATGTATCACGAAAACCATTTCCGTTTGAAGATATTCTCGTAAGTTCTCGTTTCATCCCACGAGCCAATCGGCATATCGAACCTGAAGTGCAGCTAAAACAAGAAAATTCATTTTGGCTGTACCTTCTCACAAATGCAGTGCATTAGCATGGGGGGAATCTCCATCCTACGTAGAGGTTGCCATGGCAACGATGCAGCCAATTTCGAATTTAACAGGCCTGCTAATTTATCGGAGATTTTGTTTACTACCGTAGATATTTCATTTCCAATTCTAACCTTCATTTAAGAAAATTAGTAAAATATCTGATTTTAGTTTTAAAATACACTCATGAATTTAATTGCAGCCCGGATGTACTTGCTGTAGGGGCCGAGCAGCCACTGACAAAAGATTCCAAAGTGAAAGGCAATTGTCTCAAGTAATAAATATTTCCTCCCAGAGGGTATCTATCACTTGAAAGAAAGTTTCACTTTCTTCAAATTAAACTGCTTTGGATTAGCCCCCTTTTCCTCCCAAAGTCGCCGTAAATCGATGTTGGAAACATAGAAAATAACTCTCACTAGCGATACTAGCTTCCCTGGAGAAAGTGCTTAGGGCTACACTATTTCTGACACTAAAGAAATAGTTTTTGTTTCTCGATTTGAGTTAAAAACGTGACTATTTTTCTCCAGGACGTGTGATATTACATGAGTGGAAAGTTGTTAGCCTCGTCTTCGTAAAATATAGGTATCAGTGATTTGTAGCATGATAGAATATATAGAAAGTACAATAATAATCAGGGGCGGATCCAGGATTTTCATTTCGGAGGGATGACGAATTTATATGTATATGCATGTCCAAAATATAAATAATATGATTCATAGTTAATATGGAATGGACAATAAATATAAAATAAGCCCAAAATCGCCTAAAATAAAAACATCAAATTCAATCATTCAATATTTTGTGAGGCTAAAGAAGGGCTGTTAGGGTAATCAAAATTACAATCTTTATATATAATTATCTTACGCGGTGATTGAAAAACGCTGTTTTTCTGTATGCGGAGTGGCAACACTTACTTTGTTTACAAAATCTGTTGCGCCCGCATTTTTATTTTGCCGTTATGTAAACCATTTTGATGATTAACCCCTTCAATTCACGGGTAAATATATATTTTGATGATGTCAGCTTAAATTAGGAAGAATATAAGCTTTATTAAATTAAAAAATAGAAGTTTTGAAAAACGCTGTGTTGAACTTAAAAAGAAAGAAACCTGACGTGGCGCCATCTGTTGGCAATTTTGAAAACTAGATTTCTATGAGCTTCATTTTTATGACGTATGAACTCAGTAAATTACACACTTCTGGTAGGCAAGATTTATGGTAAGCTTAACTTCAATTATGGCCAAAACAAACTACCAATAATGTTAGAAATTTAACTGAAAGGTGTGAAAATAACGTGGAAAATAATAAATAATGGTAGGCTTGCCTTTGTTTTCATTTGTAGTTAAAAAGAAATTAGTTTAAATGATTTTATATTGACTTACATAGCGAAAAAATGTAGTGATGCCAAGATGAATATTAATTTAAATTTACAATTTCAACTTTGAAAGTTTTTAGTAATATAATTAAAAAAGTATTGTTACTTGGACACATTGTTATTGTGTCCTATCTTTTAGCGAGCGAAGCGAGAAGTGGTTTGCGAAGCAAACCTATGAGGATTGCGTAGCAATACTCCGGGGTTTGGCGGAGCAGGGGGCGCAGCCTCCTAGTTGGTTATATTTTTCATCAGAAGGGCACAGCCAACAGAATGTTTCGAATAAATGTATTCGAAACATATTTCCTGCGGTTTTCGTCTGTTTTAAGAGGGCTGGATGGGGGGTTGGGATGGTTATTCGAAATCTCATGTAGACGACCTTTCTCATGTTTTGAAGATCAAATATGCAAATTTCACCAAGTTCTAAAATACTGTAAATTTATATAAAAAGCAGACTCAAATACATTATTTTATATTTATACAATATCTTAGCTTGAAATTGAAACGTTTGAAGTGTGAAATTAGATTTCGATGAAGTCCGTTATATCAAACTAATTCATTAGTGAATTATATGAATTTTCAAACTAAAAATATAAAAACTTCATTATGAGGAACGAATATTTTTCACTTAAAATCGTTTAATAACTTACAATAAAACTTGTCTTCTCCATTGCATTACTTATGATTCTTTTCCATTCATTGCGATCCATTCCTCTCGTTGAGCCTCATGTCAGCTTGTTAACTCACGCAAAATACTAAGAATCTCATATTTTCAAAAACCTTCGAGAATTCAACCGAAATTCTTTTCTTTGCCAATCATGCGAAGTCAAAAGAAACCACATCGGTCTTTTTTAACAAGAAGATCATCATCATCATCTGCGAATCATTTATTTTCAACAAACCTCAGACTTATACTATTGGTCATTTGTGCACCAATCCCGATGGAAAAAGATAAGTATTCAAAATTCTTCATGTGCGAATCTGATCATGGAACATCGTATCTTATCTCTTGGAATTTCGAATTAGCATTTGAAAAAGGGTGAGCAATGCTCTGTAGGCGCCATTTTGACAGGTCCCTGTAGCACTCGCTCCAGATCTCCCAATCAGAGTAATTCGTTGAATCCACAATTAGGATCGGATTCCCGCCAAATCCACAAGAGGGTTTGGCTTCCCGCATAAATTGGAATTTGTGGTGCGGCCGGGAACGGTTAAAAATAAATTGTAGCTTCTCAGGGATAAAATATATTCAAGAAGTTATAAATTTGTGGGGGAAACTTTTGCTCATTTACGTTAATGAGGTTTTACAGATGGAGATATACTTTATAAATGCTATAAATAATTCAGTGTCTGCTCTGTTTAGAACAATTTTCTTCTAATATATTAAGATAACATACATTTTAAAAAATAATATTGATACAACAGAAAATGCAATTAAACTAGCATGTCCATGCGATAATTATCACATGACAGCCCCCCCCCCCTCCCTTACACACACACATTTGTTGTAAGAGTGAAATATATTAGCAATTTTTTTATAACCAAAATCTTGTAAAAGTTTAATGTTTCTGCTCAATTATAGATGGCAGCATGATCAACGGTTTGTTTTTTAAAAAAAACGTTTAAATTAATTATTTTAAACGCATATTTTTAAAAGAAAACTTTGATATTTATGATATGAACGTACGATTCGTCACTGCTCCTGAAAGTTATCTTTCTTTTGATACATCATGTGTTAAGATCCATTGAGTACAACGGATGTAAAAGGGTTCCTTACAACATAAATAATATATATGATTGGAAAAAGCAAATAATAATCTCCGACTTATCAAACCAACAATTATTAGTTTGATAAGATATTATTGATAAGATTAGATTGATATTATAGATAAAATACACAATTACGAAATACATGTGGCTTTGTTAAAAAGAATCAATGTCAGTTCTATGAATTTTTTAAAACTATTTTGAATTTATAATTTTCAAACTTCTAATTGAAATAGAAACTAATGTCGTCCGGCTTCTCTAAGTCTTTAAGCCACGTAATTCCATGATGATTTCCGTAACATTGAAACAAGACAAAGCCTCAAAGTTTTAAACCATTTTTCTCAAATGTCAATTATGACATTTGTCTTTGTTCTTCAGATATATAAGCGAAATACCAGGCCTTAATAATGTGTTTATACTAGGTTTTATAATGTTAAAAAAATCCTACAATAAGATATACCATTGTATATGTTAATAGTATTTTTAA
This sequence comes from Troglohyphantes excavatus, assembly GCA_963932185.1. Classification (NCBI taxonomy): domain Eukaryota; kingdom Metazoa; phylum Arthropoda; class Arachnida; order Araneae; family Linyphiidae; genus Troglohyphantes; species Troglohyphantes excavatus. The sequence goes on from OZ010673.1 coordinate 23,042,233, forward strand.
TTAATTAAAATAAAATAGTTTAAAATTTGATTTGCATTAAAAAAATAGCAAAATTGTCAACTCAAAACATTTGATACTTTAGAAAACGAATATTTTCTTTTCGTTTAGAAACGCCGAAATATTCGCTAACAAATTAATACCTGAAACAGATTTCAGACATTTCATTGGAATATTTTATATTTTGCTCTTTAGGAAATTCATTTCATCATACATATACAACTACTATGTTAATGCCATTATTAATTCAAAGTTTCCTTATGTATTTTTTTGTTTCTTTACTCATGCATGAAGAAGGGGTTCGGGTATTTATGTAATACAATAAACGCACACCACAAATAGTTTTAAAATATAAATATTTCATTAAGATATATTGTTATTCCTAGGTAAATTAATAAAAATTTTGACTACTAACTACAAGTTCAAGACCCAGCAAGAGAGTCAATTCCAGTAGCTATTAACTATATCCCAATACAAATCCAATTACTTCGTAAAATCCCTAACAGGGTAAAATATTATTCACTTGCAAGTTATTCAATTTGCCAATCGCGGAACATATTTTCAAAAGGGAACATTTACAATTAGAACCCATTTGAAATATTCCCTTTTAAAAATAATATATCTTCTATTCCTTCACCATAAAAATATTACTTTCTACCATCCTTATTAAATTGCCACTTGAATAATTTTAACCCATGAACTATCTGTCTATCACCAGCATTCATATTCAACCCTCTCTATTTTCTCAACAAATTTGAACAATTGAATTAGTTAAACATGTATTCTTTAACCATACTTCGTTAACCTATCTTCATTTAAAAAAGCTATCCCATATACCAGCCTTAACTATTCCAGGTGCAAACCGGTCACACGCACTACATATCCAACAATTACAACCCAAAGCAAACGAGCGTTGTCTTTTACGCCGCGCATGATGAATAGCCGCCCGCAATAACTCTCAATTACCTTGAGTAAGTAGCCCAATCTACCGAAATGATGACATCTTTAGTGGCCCCGCTGCGTATGTCATGCCTTCGTGCCATCGTCACTCTCAGGGTCTTTCCGTTAATCTCCTTTTTACGACTGGTGTTGCGGAATATCTCTGTTTGTGGCTCGCTTTGTGTGGCTTGTGTTACAATCTTTTACTTCCAAAGGGGACTCTTGGTGTACAAGGGAATTGTCGTATGTTTGGGGCAATTTATACAGAATTAGATGTGCAAGTCGAGGGGTGGTCATTTTGGTCATAAAAATTTGTGACTTATGGAGAGTTATTTCATGTGTTGCATTGTTTTTGACGTTGTTATTTTGATTTTATTGCAGGAAGTCCCATGTTCCACATTTAAGGTACACTGTTAAAAAATTCAGTTCAACGATGTACCATATCTTGGTGCAAGACATAGATCTGCAGTAAATTACACCATATTACGGTCGAATATAGATTGAGCTAAAAATCCTTTATCGGAAAAAAAAAAGCGGAGATTTCACCGATAAGTAGTTCAACCTCTTTAACTGCAACCGAAATTTTCGCTGTTGCTACATCAACAAGCCGATGAATCCCCTCCAAGGAAGACAACGACGAACAAGGACCTCCGTGTCCCAGTTGATAAAGGCGCTCAGCTATGAATCAGGGGATTACTAGTTCGAGACCGATCGGTCGACTTTACAAAGAAAAGTAAAACAGTTGTTATCTTGCAATCGGAGTGTTGCCATCTTCGCTACAAAAATACTACTACCAAAATACTAAGAAAATTCGAATTTTGAGTTTTATGCAGCGTTATAAGTTTTGGTGTAACGTTTCACCACTAAATGGTATCCGTTGTAGCACCGTAAAATGGGGAAACTAAGTGTTAAATGTTGATTTCAGCTAAATGGGTACCAAATTTTGGTGGAAGGCCGTAATAATTTTTAACATTGTACCTTTTTCTTTTTTGTATAATTGCAATAATCTTTTGCAACTATGCAAAAAAGAACAAAGTACCTGAGGAAAAAATCAGATTTTCGAATTAAACCAGGTTATAATAACATTATTTACACTCGCTTTAAATTAAAGATTTGGGTGTAAGAACCAGACATTCCAGTTTTCAAAAATAATCAGGAAGGACCATAAACCGTGTATGTTTCTTGTACTGTAAGAGACACCAATACCACGGCTTTCCTTTATATCTATATAGCCAATGTTTAGAGCTGTCTGGTTCTTACACCAATCGACAAAGGATTTTTTTTACATGCTTTTATTTAACTCACACTGTCTGGTGTGATGTGTCCTCAAATCTTGTAACTGAGTTTAAACCCAATTCCAATTGTCATAAAAATTTGAAATTTTGCACACATACGTAATCCCGGTGACCATACAATAATTAGTCATAAAATTGTTAATTACTAATTAATTATAATTAATAATTATAGGAATAAGTGAAAAAGTGTATTTCAGAAAAAAGTGGAGCTGTCTGGTTCTTGCACCAAACGTCTTCAATTATGTTTTTTTCTACCAAATATTAGATGTTATATTGATTAAAGTTTTTAAATAAATTTTGATATCTTAGACGTGTGTCGAAATTTCGATTTATATACACCGGTATTAAACATAATCAATTAACAATCAAAGAAACATCCACGTATGTTTTCTCAAAGAAATAATAATTGTACATACTTTTTTTGTTAAAGAAAACATACACAGCATACAATCCCATTACAAAAATCCATTAAAATCTCCCTAAATACCGTAGCATCATTAATAACTTTTACAAAATCCTGAAACGATTTCGGCGCGTGCTTTTATTTAGCGTTTTGATTGCTTCCATACAGAGTAACAAACCTTCTTCTGTCGTGTTACAAAACAAAACTTCTTTTAATAATGACCCCCTTCACTAATGGTTCTTTAACGAGAATGCCAATAAAAAAGATCACACAGCTTCCTACTATATCCATTCATAAATGGCCTCTGTCTGAAAGAGAAACATTTTAGCCAACTAGATTGCGTTAAGCGAAGTAAAGTTATTGAAAAAGAGTAAACCATTTATCATCGACTGCTGGGATTCCATTGCTGGAGTAACTATGATTACTTTTTATTCAGGCGACCTTCGAGATCACAATAATATCCCCGTGTTAATTGCAATTCGATGGATGTTTGTACATTTCGATACAAAGCATTTTTAATTAAATATTAATAAAATAATTGTTTAATTAAATGCTTACAAAGAACAATGCAAAAAATATGCTTGTTAATTGTTACTTGGAATTGTAAGTGAATAAACATTGAATTGTTGTTCCAGTTGTTGTTAGACTGAATGCGATCGGGAAACTTTGTTTATTCTAATCTCAAAAGATTCATAACTCGGGTTGATATGGTCTAATGGAGACGAACAATACAAAATCCGGATAATTCTTCAACTTCAGTTGATTCCATGCACATTGATTTGAAGAACTATAGGTATATTTGTATAGAAGGTTCCGTGATGGATGACACGTATAATAAATTTGGAAAGAGCGTACTTTTGAAATGGTGGCTGAATCTGGGTATGCATGAACTGCTTATCAAGCTAACATTTGACAGCAACTAATGGAAATAATATAATAGCAGTTATAACTGTTAAAGCGTGCACTTTTTACAATGGTGGAGTATGTGTTAACTGTTAATATGATGTCTGATCGGAAATGGTGTTTTATATATATTTAAAAAAAATATTTCCAAGAACTCATAAAAAAAAATATCCTGTGATAAAATTATTATTATTTATAACATATTGAGACGTTATTATAAATAGAACTAATAAGATGCTATTGAAACCCAGCAAAAAAAGTCAGCATAAAACCTTCATCAACATTTTGAAATTGAAGGTTTTTTGCAGGAAAACTGCAGTTTTTTTTGAAGATCTATAAAATTAAAGGTTTTTGTTTCAATATCCTTCATAAAAACTGCAAAAAACCTTCATAAAAACATGCAAAAAACCTTCAATTTTTAATCATGAAGGGAAAATGCAGATATTTTAAAGGTGTTATGCAGAAAAATTAAAAACTTCCAAAAAACTGCAGTTTTTTGTTTCAATATCCTTTATAAAACCTTCAAAAAACCTTCAATTTGACAATTTTGATGAAGGTTTCATGCTGACTTTTTTTGCTGGGAACACAACGTCTTTAAACATCATAGTATTTGTTTGTAAGTGGTTTCCAACGTGTGGTCTGAGTAGTGGACAACAGTTTGTCCATGAAATAGTATAAAGTGGTCGTATTAGTTATTTTCTAATCAGTAAATTGTATTCTTGAAATTGTATTTAAAAGGCATTTGTTGGTGTTTATTCGTTTAATACAAAAAAATTAACTATGAATATAAAATGTGTTTAAACGAAACAGAATTAGACACATTAGAGACTCATTTTGAACTGACATCTGCTGGCTTGTATTTATATAGCAAGTACTTAACAAGAAAGTATTTATAATTTGTTTCCATGGTATTTTTTAACAACTTAGTCAGTCTACAGATATCGTATCTTATTTGCAAGAATACGATATTAATTATTTAAATTACATTTAGTGCCAAAATATTATTTGAGCTTGAATTTTATTTAATATTTTAGAAGGTGTGGTCTGCTCTTTGTTTAACATTTAATTTTGTGGTTCACATCCATGTAAAGGTTAGAACCCTCTGAGTTAAGAACTTTAATACTTTCACCGTTGTGTTACTTTCGATTCGGATTATTGACTATAACTTAACAGGAACGTGTACAATATAGTTATATCCTTGATTTGTGGACAGTACTCGGATCTGGTCGAATTAATCACAAGACGATCAATAAAATATTCTGTACTTTTTCTCGCTTGATGATGAATAATGTTCATACCTTGGTCACATGTTTTCTTGGTGATGTAAAAGATTTATTAGCCCATTTACCGTTTTTATTTGCTAGTGGAGAAACCTTAGCTTATATAATGCTTTTGCTGCTGTTTAGCTGCCTAACCTAGGTCTGTAATGTGCTAACTAGTCACCTTTTTATCGGAGTCTTGTTACAGTTCAGCAGATCGTTTTATCCTTTACCGTTTTGGCAATTGCTAGTTATGATTTTAAATATTCTATGAATGAATTTGTAGATAATGTATTTTTAAATCAATAAAATAACATAAAAAAATGTCTAATAATTATTATTTGCTAAAAATATCGCAAACGAGCGTTTCGATGTTGTACAAGAATTTAAACAAAAGTATTATTTAACATTAGTCGTGGTGTAATACTTTCCATCCCACTGTCCTATGGATGCCCTGGTGTCTTAAAGTCCCAGACTCTTTTAATCTGAGTCTCCTTCGTTTAATCTGAGAAGATTGACCACTGATTGTTCAAAAATTTCAAACTGAAGTTCGAGAAAAATCTTCCGATGATGTTTTTGCGAAATAACGTTTGATAAGGAGTTATCATTCCAGAAATCTGCGTGCAACATTGATTGGTTATATTATCTAAATTAGAGAAATATAGTGTAATTCTTTATAAAAAAATAAGTCAATATTTTCCTTAACTCTTCGCATATGGAACAGTATTCATTCTTTAATACAAAAATCTATAAATATTATATACATAATTAAGGTATATGTGTGCATATCGCTAATTATGGAAGCAAAATTATTTTAGTAAAAAGTTGTCATTGCACATTTTTTAAGAGAATAAAATACAATACTAAAATTTAGAATACTTAGAACAATCTATTAAAATAATTGATCTCAAATGCTTTCAACAAAGCACAAATTCGTTATTTTTTTTAAGGTGCATGTTTGAATTTACCTATCATTTTTTTTATAATTCATTGATCACTTTGGGTAGTTACGATGTTTAGTACAGCAAAACTCCACGGTATTAACTTCAAAAACAAGAAAGATGATTTATACATGATTGATCTCTGTCAAATCGAGGTGGTATTAAAATTCCAACAACTCAGCTTCGTAAATTGACGCATGGCCACCCAGAAGGGCATTTAAAGTGTTTTGTTTTTTAAATCTAATAATGAAAACTTGTACACGGAAAATTCAGTTACTATATGGTAGCTGATAAAATATACGAAGAAACGTTTGCGTTTACACCAAATGCATTATTCCAATCGAGAATATGCGACTTTTATACTTTCGATACCACAGTTAAGGATATTATCTTGCCATTGTACAGAGGTTTAGTAAGGCCACATCTTGAGTATGCTGTACAGTTCTGGTCACCATATCTTAAAAAAGACATTGCATTGTTAGAGAAAATTCAGCACAGGGCTACTAAAATGGTTCAAGGGTTCTCAGGCATGAATTATGAAGATAGATTAAGAAATTTGAATATGTATACTCTGGAAGAAAGAAGGGTTAGGGGAGATTTGATTCAACTATTCAAATTTATCAAACAAGGAGATGTGGAGGGTTTAGATTTTAATATGAGTGATAGAACGAGAGGTCATGGGTTTAAGTTAAACAAATCCCATTTTAATCGGGAAGGGAGAAAACACTATTTCTATAATAGGGTAATAGACAAATGGAACAACTTGCCAGTGAATATTGTTAATTGTAAAGGAGTAACGGATTTTAAGAAGAAGTTAGATATGCATTGGGGGATAGTTAAGAGGTACTAGATGGACCAACCTTGTTGGGCCTTGAGCCTGTTGTTGGTCGTCAATATTTGTATTTGTATTTGTATTTGTACTCTAATAGTTATGTTTAAGACGAAAATAACTTGTTACATGTGTGTGAGAGTGAAAACTCTCCCGCGTATATGGGGATTGCAGCACTCTGAGTTTCGAACTTTTAACAAGATATTTCGATATTTTAACCTTTAAACTAAAACAATTGCTATAACCTAAGGGAAAAGTGTCGTATATTCGAAGTGACCATCCCAGGAACCAAAAGTTCTTGAAACATTTCGATTTGGAAAAAAATTTGTTGTTAAACTGCCAATTATTAATCATGATATCAAGGTTTATATCACTAGGATATGTTAGTTTTTATTCTATTGAGTTCAATATCCTGATGAACAGAAACAAATTCGTTTTTTTTTACTTTAATAATTACCATTCCTAATTCCGGTTGTTTGCAACAATTCTTCAATAAACCATAGCTAAAATATCCCCCCATTTTATTTGTATACTTGAAACAGTCACTTTCTTTTTGATCTCTTCCATTTCTTCTCCCGTCATCATCCTTGAACAAACGTGACATTACATAATGTCATTACGCAACTCTGACGACTTGAAGAAGATGCAAACCCCATAACAAAATATCAATAAAGTAGGCACGTTTACGTTATTTTTAGAGAACAGTTTTGTCTTCCAGCTTCTGTTCTTTTCATGAGAACGGTTCTTTAACATATTCTTTTAAAATATATTATTTTATACATGAAGAGAGTGTCACTGAATGTTACTATTAAAAATACGCAAATGCAGTGAAAAAATAAATAAACCTGTGCATATGAAGACATATATATTAGTCACCCTTCCCCTAATTTCCAAAAGACCATTTGATTAGATGACCAAACCATATATTCTTAGGTTTAACGATTTACATATGTTCAGCTATTTTGTCAAACACGTTGTATGCTCGCCTTGTCACCCACAAGTAAATATACGCTGAATCGTCTTACACTGAATTTCAATATGTCTATATGTGCTTGAAATAAACGGGCACATACAAAAATCGGTAAAAGCCATCAACGGGCATGTGTAAATATCGGGCAATTTTTTTTTGCTAAATGTCGCCAACTGAAGTGTGGTAACCCATCATTTTCTTCAAAAAGTTAGGGAAAGAAGTTATGCAATTTATAAGATTTTCAACAAAGAACCAAAAAAAAACCAACAGCATATTATTGTTGTAGAATTTATTAGCAGTAGCATAACGATTTTAAACATCACCTGAACTCCGAAATAGTATCTCCAAGCCCCCTCTTACAAAATTAAAATTAAAAATGTTTCCGTAAAGAACAGGTCCAACGGCTCCGAATTTGCCGGCGTGTAAATAAACGATCTTATCGTATTTTCAAACGAAACGGGAAAAAATCAGAAATACAATAAATTGTATCACTTATAGTTTTTATCCATTTTTTATCCATATTTATACACATTGTAAAGTGCTTAAAAAAGAAGTATCAAATTTGAGTCGAAATTACAAATCAAGTTTTTTACACCGATTTGTCTGAATTACCAATAAAAAAAATTAACAACACCATAACTTTTTTTCCCTTCAATTTCAAGAACAGGCTGTTCCCGATAATCCCAATTAACAGGTGAACAAATAACGCATTGTTATTTTTTATGCATCCACACAACAAAGAGTTCCAGTGACCTCGAAGTGATTGACTGCCAGTTCTGCTCGCCCGGCTGAATATTTCATCTAAAAAAAGAACAACAAAAAATTCTATTCGAAAGAAAAGGGAAAGCGAAAAGAAGAATCCGACTATCTGACTACCAAATTGCTCGCAATCACTGTGAGTAGACGGTCACGATAGAAGACATTTCAAGGCGTGCATTATCCCTGCGCCATTTTTTTCCTACTGCTCATGCAAATCTGCTCGGCCATCATCATTTCGAGCGTATGTCTCGCACGGTGCCGCCGCTCGTGTAATGCTTTCCCGCGCAATTTGTTACATCCATTGTGCGGATCCGTGAGATTGCGTATCAACTGGTTTGTTTCGCTTTAAAGTTTTCTCTTGGGTAAATAATAAAGGAAAGGATTGGGCTTTTGTGGTAAATGACAAAGGAAGGTGTGATACATGTTATCGCGAAGAAAGCCAAGTAATACGGATCAAGATAAAATAAAATGTAAATAAAATAAAATTTTAAATACAATCTAAATAGCAATATATCGATTGAAATTGATGGTGTATAATTATGAATGCTTGTTCTAACTTTTTGACAAGAATAAGTCTTTAAAATCGACCCTTATTCAGAGACCATTAGCAGAAACTTGCGAGACATAAAAAGTTTTGATATTTCAAAGCCCCGTAACTCCAGGGTTAGTTGCTTGCTTGGATTTTAATGGCGCAATGGTAACACTACGGTATATGGGGATGAATGACCCTACCGTCGTGTAGAGAAGAGTGGGCAGAATCAAACAGATTACCCATTAATCATTTAATCTCCTTAGGGGCCGTTCACAAATGATGCCAAGGTTGGATGGGGAAGGGGGTCCATGAAACTGCGACACTTTGTGACAAGGCGGTTACAAGAAGTGTGACATCACACACGTAGTCTAAAACAACATCACAAGTCGACAGAAACAACAACGATTTAAATCGATATAGTTGCAGTTAAAAAAATAAAGTTGTAAAATAAAATTTCAAATACCACCTACAACCTGGTGCTTTGTTTCTGAACTGACAGATTATGTATTCATATAATTTATTACGTGCTAGATAGATACGTAGCAATTAAATAATTATGAGAGCTCAACTAGTCCCATTCCCAGAATATTTACCAATATAAAAAATAAATAATCGCTAATTAGTAGTTATGCTAATTTGTCATTAGTCATTAATAATAACCAGTTATGCTAAATAACAATTAGTTGTTAATTATTAATAATTTAATAATTACTGAGGAATTTGAATACATTTCTTCGGATATTAACAATTTTTGGTAGAAATTTTTCACTTTGGGAAAAGGCCTGATCCTTAAAAGTCCCCCCCCCCCCCTCCCCTTCTACGTCTATGATAGAAGAACGTGTCATGTGACAGAGGGGGGTTGGGGTATGTATGTTGAAGTGTGAAGGGGGGCATATTAACTACCTATACACGAGTAGACGCATTGGAAAATTTCGAGCCTTCTGATTCGTCGGTTTCACTACGTAGCTGTGACGTCACACTATTTCTCATCCATTATACTTATATTTCAATTGTTGGTCAAAAACTTCTTTCTTTACTTTTAGCTTTTATTTTTACCGGTCATTTTTCGTCCAAATGTCCGTATTTTCATTTTTAAAGGAGGCAGAATCAAATTCATTAAATTTAACTGTTTTTTTTTAAGAAACATTTTTATGAAATTTTTTGGTGGCGCCATCTTTTGGTTGCGCCGCGAACAACACGGCGTAGTTAGTCGCAATAAAAATTATATCTAAATTTAAAATAAGATTATTTTGAAAAGAATACTTACGAGCAAACAAATCTTTCTCCACTTGGCTTAGATGTCCTAGAATTCCATCTAGTATTTGTAACTTCTCCAAATTCTTTTACCCATTTATTGCACTCTTCTAAATTTTTAACATTGCTACGCAGAACAATTAAATTTGGCGAATTCGTTTCTATCTCATTTGAAAATGAGGATGGAAGTTTATCTTGAGAAAATACGGACATTTGGACGAAAAACTTCAGGTAAAAACAAACAAATAAAAGTAAATAAAGAAGTTTTCCATCAACAATGCAAATAAATATATTATGGATGAGAAAATAATGTGACGTCACAGCTACGTAGTGAAACCGACGAATCAGAAGGCTCGAAATTTTCCAATGCGTCTACTCGTGTATAGGTAGTTAATATGCTGACGGGGGGGGGAGGGTATGGTGTGAAGGGTGACAGTTTGTGACATAGGGGGTGGGGGGTAAAAAATATGGAGAAGGTGTGACATTATTTATGGATGACCCCTTACCTTTGTACCGCGAGGGAGATTGTATAAGTCACATTTTAGGCATATACTGGGTTGTTTAATGACTGTAACTTCATTTGTAATCAACAGGTCATGACTGACGAGTCCGTGGTTAAATGTAAGATAACGGCGAGTTTTACAGTTCCATCTGACTAGTTGATAGTTTAACTCATTCGCATTCAAATTTCGTGAAGTGTTAAATGGCGATTTGTAGATTGTACACTGTGCAGCCAAAATATCACACGAAAGTTCAGTTGCGACATAAGAAACCTAAACAAATTGAAACAGTAGTTCAATGCAAATAAAATTACACCGGAGAGTCTGAAATTAAGACCAGTGCGGAGATATCTAGAGCATATCGATAACGCAAGTAGGGGCAGACCGATCACGCAACCATGTCAACCCATAGAGTAATATAACAAATAGAGGAACAAAAATGCTGATTTCCGTGTGTCCATCATTGAAACCACGTGATATGTGGAAATGCCAATTCATTCATGCACCAATATTACTTGGCAGGCCTTGGCGACTTTAAGAACTAAACGAGATCGAAGTATTGTAATAGCGTTTTGTGTTTAATTTTGTATTTAAATATATTTTTTTTTTTTTGAATGAGTGGCACAATTTAAGGGAGTTTAACAGATATATTAAGGAGATGTTTCTTACTTTGTAGTTTTGAAATAATTGCATTACGTTTTTATGTAAAAAATTTACCATAAGCGAAGTTCTTTCAATTGTTATTTTGTATACTTCCAATAAGAAAATATGAACAATAAAACCGGAAAAATATAAAGAGTTTCGCTTCTTCGAGTACTGAACACAAATAAAATTATATTTTGGTTTCGTTAATGAAGAGAAAATATTTAGCGCATATTGTTTGAAAATAAGTAAATACGTACATATATGTTAAAAAGTTGAATACGGACAGAACTCCTTATCACCAAAAGAGAAGAAAGTGCGCCAAATTTGAAACTCCTGCAGATGTCTGAACGCCAAATGTGGCAGCGTTATAACCACGTGATGTGGGTTTTTCTTTTCAATGTTGACACCACGGCTTTACGAGAGACTAGCATTGAAGGTGCTCTTTATTTATTATTACAACTCTCTGTGTCAACCACGGTTATATCGTTGTTGACGTGGTAGTAATTATAATTTTATTTGTTTTAATTAAAAATCACAATGCTGGAAGTATACAATTTGTAATACATGGCACTAATGCGATTATTTTTACTATATTTATTAAAACAATTACCCAACATGATGTTTGATGATTTGCTATGAATCGTTTATTTTTTAACCCACTAACTGTCAAATAATTATTTAATTTTGTACAGTTGTTTTCATGGCAAGATAGTTCACATAACTATTCTATAATCGGGTTCTGTTAAGAATTCATAAACATAATTTTTTTTAATATGTATGTAACTTTTATATTACAAATAAAATCGATTGAGTTTTAAAATATTGTAATTTTTTATAACCTATATTATCTATAGGCCCTTGAAGTATAAAATAGAATAATTTGAAATACACAATATATCTCTTTCTTTTTTATTGAAATAAAAGACGTGCACATAAAAACAATTATTTCATAATACATAGCAAAAAATTAACATACTAAATTCCATAATATTTCATTTATAACGCAATAATTTTTTAAGAGTATTTACAATGATTTCATAAAAAAACATCTCTTAAACATGCCGAAAAATCAATTCCACGCCAAAAAGAAACATACTTTACAAATCAAATATTTGTATTTCAAAAGAGGACCTCCTTTGTAGTAATAATGGAGCTCTTTGATTTCCGCATTGAAACTTATTCGAAAAGTGTAACCATGCAAGAATCTCGATCCGCGGGGAAAGTTAGATTGAATCTTGCAAATGATGTTAGTTTGGGCCAAAGAAAAATCCTCCGGCTATGAAAGGGAAGAAATCGAACCTGAACTATCCCGAGAAGAAAGAACCACTTCGATTTTTTGTAACTAGACAATAGTGGGGTCTTTTTTTGTGGCATTCAACGATGGGTGGTGATACGTGAACTCTGAGTTTTTATTTCACGCTCTTAATCCAGATAGATGAATGGTTATTAAGAGACCAGTATCATAAACAGTGTTGTCAGTGTAAACTGTGTCTCATAAGCTTATAGGAAACACACGATTGGAAATTTGGAATTAATAATCTAAAATCGTTTATTGTAAAACAAAATTATTCTATTTTAAGAAGATAAACAGGGTGCTTAAAAATTATCTTTACAACTCTGACTCGCAATAAAACCTAAAATTAATAAGATATGAAAGTTTTGCGGGTTGTACATTTAACAGCAACACAAGGAGTTTTATTTGTACGCAGTTTTTTTATCTTCCCAAAACCGTTAACGGTCCATTCAACTTTGTGAGATGTATCCTGAGTATGGGTAAATGGGGATTATCTTCATAACTTTGACAAGTAATAAAACCTAAAGTAAGTAATATAACTAAATTATGTTGCTTGTACATGTAGTAACAATACATTAAGTTTGATTTGTAAGCATTTTTTTTATGTATAATTTTTAATTTTTTTTTTTAATTTCTTCATTTTTAAATTAAAAAAAGACGTTCAAATAAACGTTATGTGTTTATTTTACATGTACAAGCAACCAGGCACGTCGCGCCGGGAGGGTTTGACCCCCCCCCCCCCCCCCCTATCCCTAATAATCCGTAAACCCTGAAAGTTGGGAATTTCAACTTTTAAACACAGAGTTGGGAAAATTTATGCCTGCAGAAAATTAATATATTAACAAATGAAAGTTAGGGAAGATTATAAATTGCCCAACTTGTTAAGATTACATTTAAATTAGACCTCAGAATGGACACTTCATTGGAATGTGAGTGGAACAAATCAATGCTTGTGGGAGAACTGTTTAATATTACCCCCTAAAATATATATAAAAAAAGATAAAAAATTTCGATAAGCTGGAATTGGGACTTTTTACCACTGTGGAGTTGAAAATTTGGAATCGTTAAGTTGGTTTTATTGCGTTTCAAAATTGTAAAAATACCTCTTAAACATTTTTGGTATCAATTTTGTATTTTATAGTAACCAATATAGATGAATCTAAATTATATTTTAATGTATCTGTTTCATCGAAGGCGTGGGTGAAAGAATCCGACACCTTCAGCAGTTTCCAAAAATGACCAGGAAGGACAAAAAACATTGTACGTGTCTTACAGCGTATAATACATACCTTTTCCCTTTTATATCTATAGCCATTGCTTACATTAGTCTGGTTCTTGCACAAATCCTTAAAGGATTGATTTTCTTCTTTATATATTTATTCTTATATAAGGGAAAAAGTATAAATCGGAAAAAAGTGGAGTCCTTGCAGCCAGGCACGTAGGTATAGATTTTTCATGAGAGGAGTTCAGTGACTAAGCAACAGATTTCTTTAGGTTACTTATCCCCCCCCCCCCTAAACAAAAGTGTTGAGGGGAATCCTCCCCCAATATCAACACCCGCACCTTTTTTTTTTCTTTAAACTTATTCTTTTTAAGTAAACATAAATACGTTGGCAGTTGAATATCATAACAGCAACATTTATAATTTATTTATTTTTATATCAGTCATTACCTATTTTTAAAATTAGTAAATACCTGCCTAATTATGAAATAAATTTAGAGAAAAAAATTTAAGTTTTGAAAATCATTGTTTAGAATAATATATGGTTTTGGAACATCTTGTGTATACAGCCCCGTTTGACGATCTTTTCCCTTTGTCGCCGAAATCCAAATGCTAGAAAATGAACCCGATGATGTCATGTGATGTTTAGTTTGAGGTAAAAATTGATTAAAAACATATATTTGAATTTTTTTTTTAAAACTGTTTTCCGGGGCAGGATCCCCGGAAAATATCAACTTTACAAGTATAATACGAGAAAGTAAAAATTTTCTAGTTTTTTAAAGTATTTTTACAATTTGATTTTATATTTTTTTTCTCTTCTTGTCTTTCAATGGGAGGGGTTTGAACCCCCTAAACCACCCCTTTACCTACCTGCCTGCCCATGTCTCTAATTTTAAAACGTTTGTTCTTATTTTCTAAATGTTTTAGAAAACTAGTTTTTATGTAAGATAACAATATACTATTTAAATTGATTAAATATATTTGAATAACTTTTTGTATTATTTGATGCACATTTGTAAAAGTAAGAAGTTTTTTTTTGTTGAAAACTTATGATTGAACACATTATGAGGTACACTTCAAAATAAGTAACTATCACTGAAAAATGCACAATTTTAAATTTATACGTTGTACTTTTAGTATACACTCAAACCTGTTTTTGCGCGGTTTTTTTTGTGCGATTTGTTTTTGTGCGACTTTTTTGTGCGACTTTTTTTGTGCGTTTTTGTTTTGTGCGGTATATGAAAATCTCAATCAAATTGGAACATAATTGATTATCTGGCTACCGAGACATATACAAGCATCTAGTGAAACAAAAGTCGTCGCAAAAACTGATCATTGACTACATGGTAACTGAAAAAATGTCAACTCTAAACGATACTGCGAGGTAGTATCTTCAAGTGACGAAAGCGATTTTGAACCAAGTTCGCGTATTGTCAAACTACGAAGGATAATGGTTATACGTTTTGAAAAGTTTTGTATGTGTAAAATAAGTACATATGTAAATAAAATATTTAAAAATGTTCGCATGTGTATTTTCTCTATCAGATTCCAAAAGGTTTAGCGAGATTCCAAGTAGCTGTCAAGCCTCGTGTCTTGATTTCGTTTAAAAAAGCAAATCCTAGTAATTTCGTAAGGTTTTGAGTTATTTTCTACGTGAGACTTTTTTATGCGGCCCTATTCACCGCATAAAAAAATAATTGTGTTGCGAAAACTATTTTTTATAGCTACTCGTGAAGTTTTGTGCGATTTTTTTATGCGTTTATTTTATGCGGTCCCTATCCACCGCACAAAAACAGGTTTAAGTGTATAATAAATTCAATAACGAAGAAATATTTAAAATCTACGAACTGATTAATAAAAAAAATAAAGGAACATATTTTAACTGAGAAACATCTCGTAAAATTGTAAAATACTCGATGGTAAACAAAATAAAAATGGCACAAGCTCCAGTCATTTAACAGTCCTATATCTTGTGATAAGCCAAAAACTGAGCTCAATTAAAGCATTGCTCGAATACTTTCTCATTGTTAAAATAATTGAAATGAACACGTTATCTTGTTGTTGCTTAAAGACGATTCTCGAACAGAGGTGCGAACTTTTATTTTAATGAGGAAAAAGTCCCACAATGAGTTCGCGGAAAAGAATCTAATTATGACGCGCAAGAAAACACATTTGTTCTTAGAAAAAACTCAAAGTACTTTCTCCCTCGTTGAAATCATTTTCTAAATAATTAAATGGAGTTACAGAGAGACTTCTTGTACTACAAAGTAACTTTTAATTTATTTTATTCTCTGCTTCCTGGAAAAAGTAAAGTCGGGGAAATCTTTACAATCCTGAAAAGCGAATTCCGGAATGTTTAAGAGACGCCATTCGACTAAAACAATTGAAATAATTAAGAACAATTAAACACTTGTTAAAATGTACAATAGCAATTTTTGGTGCACAAAATACTTTTTGTATGCAGATACAGCTTCAATTAATTTTAGTTTTCAATATCTTATACTAAAAGTACAAAACATGTAAACGCGTTTTTCTTCTGTGGCGTCACTGATCTTAAATATTATATAACTATAATGAGCGACTACATACTTTACCGTGCGGATGCATACAATTCGGAAGAAAGGTTGAGAAAACTTCCGACCTTAGCTATGACGTTTCACGTGACGTCACTTAAATGTTTAAAACTATTTTATTTTGTTCGGTACTTTTTGTCTTTTATTTGTAAGTATTGAAAAATGTTGAATGTGTAGCATTTTTTTTTTGAAAACCAGAAATGCGTTTTTAAATTTTACGCAAACCTTTGCAAAAGAACTATTTTTTCTACATCCGCTCAAAAAGGAAAAGGATTAAGTTTTTCAATTTTCGCTGTAAAAGGAGTAAAGTGATGGGCCACGCTCAGTCTTCACTCCAGTGTTTATAAGATGTTATTCTAGCTCAGTGGTGGTGGTTTATCCCTGAGACTCTAGATGTCGGTTAGTTAAATCAACCAACCAATTCTGCGTATAGGAAAAAACGCAAACACTACATACATAATACTGATCTATTAAATTTACGTAGCAGCCAATATTTTAGACTTCGTTTTAATTATGGAAATAATAATATGCTGCATAACTTTTGTTTTTAATGATTTACATAATAGGATTTTTTTTTAAAAATAATATGTTTATCTTTCACAGGAAATAAAGTTGATAAACTAACTATAATACCTTATGGTTAATTCAACATAAATGATTTTTTATTGCTTTTAAAAATTCAAATGTTATTACATAATAAAAAGTAACGCACTTAGACTATTCAAGAAAGTAGTTTAAGTTTTTACTGGTTTATCTTTCGTTAAAAGTTTAATTTTCATGAAATGTGTGAATATTAACGTGGTGTTATTTACCATGTTAACAGTCAAATTTATAATGTCCAGTACATGTTGGAATTCAGATACATTTTTTACATTTATCATACACAAAAAGCTGAATATTTCTGCTATTTTAATTATGGATAGAAAGTCAACAATTATAAATGGATAAAGAAACGCATATATTACATTATATGTTTTTTTATTATGTCAAAGCCCCAAAAAGTTGTATTCCATGATAATTATTTGAATATTTAAGCGATTCAAATTCAACACGACATGTAATCAATTGTCATATGTCTTAAAATATCAATAACAAACAAAATAAACTAAATATTTTTGTATTATATTAAAAATCATTATTACATAATTTCATAATTAAACATATCAAGATATGAAAATATTAACAAATACGCCAACTATTATTAAAATAAAAACATATAAATTAGTGCAGTCTAATTTAATTTTTTAACTAACTGCTCCCGTTATTACATTGATATTAATATTAAAAACTTATTTCTAGTAAGTATTGTTGTTTTAGTTTAAAAGATGCATACATTGTAGCTGGTAAAAGTTTTGATAATTAACAAAAATTAATATATTTCCTAGATTTTAATAAAGTACAAATGGGACGTTGGTTAAAGTAAAAAATTGGGGGAAATCTTCAAGTCTAAAATTAATATCGCCAATCACTAAGAAATCAAAATTAATGTCGCCAAATATAATTTTAGTTCAAATTGGCAACACTGCGCAATTCTTGCGTAATACGTTTTATGTTTAGTTGCGTAACTTATCGTATGAAAGTTGTAATTTTGTTAATTTTTCAATCGTCATTTTGGTATTAGGTATTATGCTACATTTATCATTCGCTATTTTGTAATGACTTATTTTTTCATATATTTAGTAATAGTTTCGTATAATTTATCGCCGAAGTGATGTCAGTTAAAATCTTATTTAGTATCTCCCATTGGTTTAATCTGCAGCAAGTAGCTTCACCTTATATGTTTGCGAGACATGGATATCGGTGTTCGAAATGGAAACCTTAGGCATTCCACGCCAAAGTTGGCGATGAAAAGTGATTTGGCGGAGTGCTGCCCTTTTCTTTATTTTTACATGGGAGATTTATTTAATTTTAATAATTGAGTTTTCCTTACATATTACGCACTTATGTTATGTTAATGACTTTATAATTTCAATAAAAATCCTAAAACTAGCAGTGTTCATTACAACTAAAAACACAAATCCTGTAAAAATCAATTAACCCCAAAAATGTTAATTTTTTTTTATTTGGATAATTTCAATGTTTCTATGCAAAAAAAACAATGATAATTACCACTCATTGTTAAAACAAATGTCTACAAGTCTTAAATTGCCCTAAAGAGTTCGACTACTAATGAATCCCATTTCTTAAAGCAAATACCAAAAGGAAAAACTCAAAAGCTACGATTCTTTAACGCCTTACAAAACCTGCCACTTTGTTTTCAAGAGAATTAGGTGTCTCTACTTTCTTTCACAACCGAAAGCTATTCATTGGTTCTTTTTTTCATTTATTTCAGTTTTTTTTTAAGCCAACTGCCAAGTGTTACAAAGCTCTTTTTATTTGCATGTGGAGTTATCGAAGGAGGACTTAATTATTTTCCTAATGGTCTTTTTCGAAACGAAAAAGAGAAGTTTCGTTACCATTGCTCTTTTTGATGTTGTAATCGCAAAGTTTTTTTTTAATATAAATGTTCCTTTTAGCATTAATCTAAATTATTGAGTTTGTTTTAGTCGTAGTGAATATTGTTTCTGTAATTGAGAATAAATATAATTTTAGATTAATTCATTATCCGTCTAAAATAAAAGGTATTGCTCGAATATAAAATATATAAATTAGTCTAAGAAGATTTAGAACTAACACTTCTTCGAAACATCGCTTTTGAGATTTTTACATGTTTTAATTATTCAATTAACTACCTTTAAAATTACTTATTTCTTTTGTTTTTACTCAAATTAGAAGGTGATACAATGTCATAAAATATATTTGTTTACTGTTGTTCAGAGGTGACATTTGTCTTCTTCAAATACATTTTTCTCAAAATTTATTTTTTGTGTGTTCAATGTATCTTTTTACAGAAAATTGCATTTATATAATATGTGAAATATTTAGTATATATGCTCTACATATATTGTACACATATTGTACACATACTGTACACATACTGTACACATACTGTACACATACTCTACACATACTGTATATGCTCTACATATACTGTACACATACTCCATATATATTGTACACATACTGTATACATACTCTACACATACTGTGTATGCTCTACATATACTGTACACATACTCTACACATACTGTACACATACTCTACACATACTCTAGACATACTGTATATGCTCTACATATACTGTACACATACTCTACACATACTGTATATGCTCTACATATACTGTATATGCTCTACATATACTGTATATGCTCTACATATACTGTATATGCTCTACATATACTGTATATGCTCTACATATACTGTATATGCTCTACGTATACTGAATATGCTCTATGTATACTGAATATGCTCTACGTATACCGTATATCCTCTACATATACTGTATATGCTCTACATATACTGTATATGCTCTACATATACATAAAATTATACTTGAATGAGTTTTTAGAAAGTATTGTTTTATTTAATAATTTTTAAATCTTTTTCTGTTAAAAAAATATATTTGTTTAACCAATTGAAGAGACTTTCATTAAAAATAATATTTTTAAAAACCTATAAATTTTATTTTTAGTTGATTAACAAGTGTCTCAAATATATCTAATATTAAATTAACAAGTGTCTTTAAAGTACACAGGAAAAATTCAAGTATGTAGCTGTAGTACATTCTGAGGTACACCGTAAAATAGCCATTTAACATTAGCACTGTAGGAGGTTCCGACTCCCCTAAAATTAAACTAATTATTTTTCTTATTTAAATTCGTTGATTTATAATCGATTTAGCCTACCATGAATTAAAAAAATATTGGTTTTATACCGATTATGTAAAATATTTAATCCACTCATTTACTCAAGAACATGATGCTATCGCGTTTTATGATGTCCAGTTTCACCAGTGTAAAAAATCATACACACTATCAAAATAACAATTTTTAGTATTTTTAAATTATTAAAAAAAATGAGTAACCGTGTTAGATCACTCCCAGAAGGGTTTTACGTGAAAAATCATATCCACAAATTTAAGGAATATGGAATGGTTCCCAGCAAAACCTCTCCAACGAATAGAAGATAAACAAGCAGTATTTCCGTCATGGTCCCCCTGATTTGCTGCATTTCAAGATTTTTGACACATTGACGGCTGAATTATTTTAAACCGATACAATATGTATGCTAATCCAGTGGCGGCTCGCCCACTACAGCAAGTTCAGCCGAGCTGCACTTAAATTCATTAGTGTATTTTAAAAATAAAATCAGATATTTTACTAATTTTCTTAAATGAAGGTTATAATTGAAAATGAAATTTCTACGGTAGTAAACAAAATTTCCGATAAATAGCAAGCATGTTACCGTAATGCACAATTCAGGAGGGGGAAAAACTCCATTCAATCAAACTGCAGCCAAAAGCGAAATTCGAAATCGGCTGCATCGTTGCCATGGCAACCGCTACGTAGTATGGTGATTTCCCCCATGCTAATGCACTGCATTTGTGAGAAGGTACAGCCGAAATGAGTTTTCTTGTTTTAGCTGCACTTGAGGTTCGATATCCTGATTGGCTTCGTGCATGAAACGAGAACTTACGAGAATATCTCGCAACGGAAATGGTTTTCGTGATACATTGTGTGCTGTTGTTTCAGGACATGGTCCTGCTGTTGTTTCGTTATGTAAGTTAATATTAAAATTGACCGATTTGCAGGTTTAAAGAAAGCAGGAATGCTTTAATTTTCAAAAAATAAGTAAGTGTTTTCTATTTTTTTTCGCATGTTATCATTTTGTAAAAATTGAAAGGAAACTTTGATTTGAGTAGTGAATAATAAAGAATTTCCGTTCATGTATGGTTTTTGGAAAATAGGGGGGGGGGGATTCATATGATTTCGGTTGCACTAACATTTTCAACCACGGGCCGCCACTGTGCTAATCGTGCCATTAGTTCCATTAGTCACGGGATATGGTGCCGGGATAGATCCCCTTTAATTTTAACATGGAGTTTCTATCGTGATATAGCTGGCTTTAAAGGCATTTCACTTCGAAAAACCATGCACAGGGTAGCTAATTTAAACTATCTTGCTTCGGAAACTACTTTACTGTTTTAGAAATTACTTGAGCGTTAAGGTTTAAATGCGCTGTAAATATACAACCCTTAAAATGTTCGAGGCGGATAAAAGTTCGATCAAGCATGCGTTTATTTCCATCGACGTATTCGTTGAAAAATGTTTCATTTTTTTTTACTTCAAGGGAAATCGGATACAAGTGTTTATAACACAAGGAAAAAATCGATCTAGTATCGTATAACGAAAACATACTTACTATATTTATTAAGCTCCATGAAAAAGAGTCCAGAATTTATAACGAAAAAAAAATGTACGATACTTTAATTAAACAGTCTCTGTTTAGAATAGAACTTTTAATTAAACGGAGTGACATACTAATAAAATGATTAAAAAAACCTAAAAATGCAGTAATTTTAAATATAAGTTTTCTGCGTTTTGTCTATTTTCACCTACCAACCTTATCGTAAAACTTTTGATAATAATAAAAAAAATGAAAATTTCATTTGGAAAATGAAACGGAAGGATGAGTAGCGCATGCGTACAAGTCAAACTACAAGTTTAAGTGGGTGTCAATGCGTGTCAGCTGTTGTGTTCTGCATGAGTTTTGTACGAGGTTTTCCCTAATAAAAATAGTGTATGCTTGTTTTTTGTATGATATTTTGTCAAGAAATGTTTCATAATTTGAATGGGAACTACAAATTATTCAAATGATAGTTTTCAAGATTTTTACATATTTTTATTGTCCAATTAACTACCTTTAAAGTGACGTATTATTTTTGTTTTTACTCCAATTAGAAAGTACTAAAATGTAATAAAATATCTTCGTTTACTCTTGTTAATAGGTAACATTTGTGTTCTTCAAATCTATATTTCTCAAAATGTTTTTTTTTTGTTATATGTACCTTTTTACAGAATATTTTAGAGTTTATTGTTTTATTTATTTAAAAAAAATATTTTTTTCCTCTAAATGTAGGAATATTTTTTTACGCAACTGAAGTGAATTTCATTAAAAAAAATTCTAGCCTGTATCTACAGCACATTCTGAGACAATGTACATCGAAAAATGACAATTTAACATTAGCGGTATAGGAAGCTATCACTCCTCATAAACTATAATTGAAGTACATGACATAGTTAATGTATTTTTTTAAAATATAGAACATAAACAAAAGAACATGCTAAAATTTAAAAAAAAAAAATACGACAAAATCTTCTCTTGCAATTTAATAATTGAAAATGTCTATAAACTAAATCTTCCCATTTATCTTTCACTCCACATCCCTTGTTAAATTCAAAACTATTCAAGCATAAAAACAGTTTCATTTTCTTCCTCGGTACACAGCGGACAGAGTGGTATTTTACGCTGAGTTATGCTAAACGCCATGAGACAGCCCCCCGCGTCATTTCTCATATCCATTTCTTTGTTCTTTGCTTCAAAAGTGTTCGGATATTGTAGCAACCTAATTGTGCAGTTGGTTGCGTAAGGTGCATGTTAAGTATATTTCCTTGATTAAATTATCCTTCGTTCTGATCAATGCTTCTGTGGTTGGGTCGTAACGTATAATCATCTGATTTTGAATGTCAAAGACGCATCACCGTATGTTCGGAAGAGTTGCTAGCATTTGATTTATTTTGTTTAGGTGGTTTAGTGGTAGGTAAATCAGCTGTATATCACTTATTTATTTTTATAATATTGATGAGTTTATGGAATATGCCCTTTCTTCTATACTATGTTTTATATAATTAGCATTTATTATACACAAAGTTGTTAGTGTGTTTAGAATGCTCATAAGCGTCTGGTAATATATAAAATATAATTAATATGCTTAATGTTAGTATTCAGTTGATCACATTGAATTTTTTTAAACTATATTTTTTAATTTATTGGGTAAACTTCTAGATGATTATGTCATAATGATCATGTGACAGAAGATGTAAATCATTACAAAATACATAAACTACTACTTTAAAATAAAAATACAATATAAATAACTTAAATAAATGCGAGTTGTATATTTTAGGATTTATAGAAATCTAGAATTTTGCACACTGAAGTTTGTGTACCTGTTGTTTGAAGAAATGCATACTTCTAGATAGGTGGTCTCAATGATGTATATAATAATCGAATATTTATCTCATTCTGAACAAAATCCATAGCCTTTAATTTCAAAATTATCGATTGGTATAGATACAAATATCATACATACAAATAATTCTAATTAGAAAATAAATATCAACAATACAATGTCACATACCGACTTTAAACTAAGTTTCTGAACGTATTTCTTTTATTACTTTTAAAAAAAAATATTTAACAAATACGAATTAATTCTTATTGATTTCTTAAACTTTCTTAATTTCTACTATAATACAGACGTCATTATTGTGCAAATAATGAAAAAAAAATTGCCAATCAAGTATATAATTAAAATATTTTTTTAAAAATAAAACTTTCCTTTGATATATTTTTTAATGAAAAACGAAAATTTAATTAAGGTAAAAGCTTTGATATATATACTTCATGGTCACACATTGTAAGGCAATGAAAATTTGTTGGCAATTTTAACTACATGTAATAATCAAATATTTTTATTATGCTTTTATTACTACTACGTTTTTTTGCTACTAATAATATAAGCAAATAATATAAGCAAAGTAGTTGGACAATTTTTTTTATTATAGCAACACAGCAAAATGTGATACAGCCAAATAATGACTATAGTCAACAATTTGTGACCATCCTCTGTATATTCGTTCGCATATTTCCCAATCATACACATTTAAAAAGAAATCAGTTAAAATCTTTGTTGAAGTATTTTTTAAATCCAAACCATTGCAGCAGAGCTTTTAAAATCAAACTCTTTTAAAATAACTAAAAAAAATATTAAATAAAGCATTTCTTGTATATATAAATTTCACTCTCCATTATTGTAAACAACCTTACAACGGTAATTATTTCCGACTCTCAAACGAAAAAGAGTATCTATAAAACCTAGCTTCCTAAAGCGACTATTCCTTTTCAAAAGGATTCTTTAGATCAGAAATTTTACCTCCACCACACTATGATATTTATATCCACCCTTCAAAACTCTTTTATGGTACGTTAAGCCCCTCGTCCCCTCTTAAAGCCGAGGCATAATTTCAACATCTAGCGGATGGATAGACATCCTTACCCTTGCCTTGTTGCTTCGGAATGCCCGCACAGTTGAAAGAAATGGCCCATCCAACCATACTTCTCCTTTGCAGAGACCGCGAACAGAACATAAATAGCGACCTCGCTGATGAGGGGCAGAGATGTTTCATGCGAGGATCAGTTTAATATATTTTTTTATATATATTTTTGGTATACTCTTTTCCTCATAAAATCAAATTGGCTTGTCCGAAGGAAACGGATAAATTTTGGGAGATGGTACTCTAAATGAAGAGTACGTTATTTGATGAAAATGGCCGCTGTATAAAAATCGTATTGTACTGACCAAAAACTGTTTTGTGTTTTTATTTATTTTTTGTTAATGTCTTTGAATAAAGAAGAATCCATGGCAAATTTTACTGCTTTTCCAATAGTGATGTGTAGCATTGAATCGGTTATTTTGAATACTTTATAAGTAAATGGATCTCATCCACTTTGTAGTGAAATTCTTTGTATGGTCATTCAGAAGACGTACAGCAGTAATAGACAAAATGTTGAATTTAAGTTTCCTGCAAAATAGTTTTTGATATGATGGATAGCAACTTGTGACTGTTTTTCATATTTATATCTTTAGATATATTCGAATGCAAATGTCATTTTTGGCCGGAAAAGGAATGATATTTAATCTGAAATTTAGAAATGCCTCTATTGTAAAGTTTCGTAAATTTCGATATATCTCTATACTGGGGGGGGGGGGGGGGGGCACGAATTTTTGGGCGATGATCATCGTCATTGTTTGGGGCTGTTTAACTATACATGATAAACCATATTTAACCACTTTGATTGCTGCTATTACAGCTAAACAACTTGTTTAAAATTTGAGGGAAGTTCTTGGGTAAAAATAAAGTTTTATTATGCCAATACACGTGATACAGTCAAAGAATGATTATATCTCAACCGATTGTGACCCTGTGTGACTGGTTTCTTTTACTTATTTGATTTATGAATTTTCCCATTCAATTATTGTCGCCTTTTTGTTTGGATTGAAACGCAAATGCATACATTGCCACTTATTTAAATGATTTCAAAAAAGATGTATCACAAATAACTGAAATAACTAAAAATTAATATTTCAACTATTATATCATTAGTTATTTTTTAGTAATAAGCCTGTTTTTATTTTTTTATGTTAAATATGTATTATGTAAATCCAGTATTTTGACCACTAAACTGAAATATAACATATAATATAATATATAATATAATATATAATATAATATATAATATATAATATAATATATAATATAATATATAATATAATATATAATATATAATATAATATATAATATAATATAATATATAATATAATATATAATATAATATAATATATAATATAATATATAATATAATTAGAGCAAGAATTCCCTTTGAGTGACAATGTACTTTGCCGTGCCGCGCGGATGCATACAATTCGGAAGAAAGGTTGCGAAAACATTCGTCCTTGTCAATGCGGAAGTCTCACGTGACGTTAAAAAAAATGCTTATAAATATTTTTTTTGGTGCCTTTTATATTATTTTTCTTGTAAATAAGTAAAGAGAAACATTAAATGCGCAACGTTTAATGTATTTTGGAAATACAGAAATACGTTTTTAAATCTTCGGAAACCTATGCGAGAGGACTATTATTTCTACATCCGGTCAAAAAGGAGTAAATTGGTCGGCGACGTTTAGTTCTCGCTCCATGCATATAGTTATATTATTCTAACTTATTGGTTTTGACGGTAAAATCGGTTTCAGAAGCACTATAAAACAAAAAAAAACATGCCTTATATGCTCATAATAATCAATAAGCCATTAATTGTATTTCCTTCAGCAATACATTTTCAAACATACCTTCAGTTTTAGTTTCTATTATAAACTAGTGAAACCAAACAACTTCCTCTTACTATAACATTGATTATTTTAATGTAATTGCTGTACGTGTGAAAAAGTCCGAAGCCAAGTCATTTGGAAAATTCTTTTACAACTTGAATCATCACAGTTGTCAAAATATATTATGAGGAGTAGTAATCAATATGAAAATTCTTGGTATTACACATTTTTTAACGAGGACATGCATAAAAAAGTACACATTTAAATTCGTAACTTCGCCAATTATTATATACTAGCTGAAATACCCGTGCTACGCGCGGGAAGGAAATATGTTACAAAATAGATTCAAGTACAATTTTTATATTCGAAGAAAATAATATTCTTAATTTGTCACCCATCAGAAGGTACCACAGTATTAAAAGTTACAATTTGTAACGACATTTTAATAGCAAGGTCCCGCAAGGTTGATAATATGGAGAAGTTGGATGTTCAAGAATGTGGATATACATACGATACTCCTGTTGATTAACATCCTTATTTAAATAGATTCCCAAACTAACGTTGCTACCGTAGCACTAAACCAATTTGGTTACACTCGGTATCGAACCAAGGAACTTCTGCTTGCTACGCCGATACTCTGCCAGTCAGGCTAAATTGATCACACCAGCCTAAGCGGGAGTATCGGGTATATGAAGTGAACCCCGCACTACTAACTTCGAAAAAGGGGTTTTACACCCCTTAAATACGTTCGATCGAAACAAAAATAGCTTACTTTTCCTATATAAGGTATAAGTAAAAAATTTGCCAAATTTATTCTTCATAGGTATACGGGAAGTTGGAGAATTAGTGATGAGTGAATGAGTGGGGTTTTTCGCATTTATATATATATATATATATATATATATATATATATATATATATATATATATATATATATATATATATATATATATATATATATATATATATATATATATATATTAACACTTTTACTGCCGCGTGAATTATGTGCAACTCACACTACATTGTATTTTACAATGCAGTGCGGTTTAAAATGCAGATGCAACTGAATTGTATTAACCCGTGGGGCAGTCAAAGTGTGAAAACCCAGTCACTAAAACCTTTTTTAAACCAATCAAAAACCGTTATGAATTCAGATCTTCGCAAATATATTCAAAATTACTTCAGCTTTACACGAAACAAAATACAAATAACTAAACCAACTTCATTCTTTCTCTTCAACTTCTTTCATTATTTTTAACTAATAAGCAGACATAATTAAAAAAAAATACCTATCCTTGACATTGCACATTTTTCTTAAAGAACGAAAAAAAAATAGTCAAACATTCTTTCACGTCATGTCAGGCAACAATAATGGCAACCCGTCAAAACCATCATGCGCATGACCTCTTCGAACAGGGTAATCAAGATCGCCTGCCAGAAAGAACCACAGCGCCGCATGAAACAAAGTGGAACTAACTGAATAATACGCGATCTAATCTCGAAAAGAAAAGAAAACGCGCTCAAAAGAAACAGGTGCGTAAATCAGCAAGAAAAAGATATTCCCCCTCATGCAAATCAAGCTCAACTGGGGAGTATCAGGTCTTGGGATCTCTTCAAAAGTCTTTTCGGGTACTAATAATCACCGAATAATTGCAGTTGCTCTTGACGTGCCCGGAGAACAACCGGTTATTTACCTGGAAAAAGTAGACAAACTAATAAATCAACCATCCCATTGCCATTAAACTACACCGTAAGGTGTAGTTAAAGAAGCAACATTGTATATCCCAGTTTGTTTGCGGTGGCGACTGGGTTGCGTATGGTGTGTTTTCGCTTGTTGATCGAGTTTTGATTTGTGCCGGTTTTTTACTTTTGGTGAAAGCAATCGCGATTTGGATTTGGTTTGTGGAGTGTCGTGTTGATTGTCGTCTGAGCTGCTTGGATAATTGTGTAGTGTGTGTTGCGATTGGATTTGGATAAACAATTATTCGGATGATTAAGGCGTTTTATAAATAACAAATAACTGCTTCTGTGCCGTGAAATCTGGATAATATGATTACCTTATTGGATTTTAATAATTTCGGCCATGGATTAAAGGTAAGAATTTCGGATAGGATCTTTAAAACGGAATTTCGAATTTCTTTGAAACGAAGTTCACTAAAGCGTGTTATTTATTTAAACCTTTTTATTCTATTTCTTCTTTAATGATCTTATAATTTAAAGCTACTGCTTCTGTGCCGTGAAATCTGGATAATATGATTACCTTATTGGATTTTAATAATTTCGGCCATGGATTAAAGGTAAGATTTTCGGATAGGATCTTTAAAAAGGAATTTCGAATTTCTTTGAAACGAAGTTCACTAAAGCGTGCTATTTATTTGAACCTTTTTATTCTGTTTCTTCTTTAACATCTTATAATTTAAATATTTTATGTATTAAAGAATATGTGAGTTTTCACGTCCAATTTTTCTGTGTAGGCAAAATACAAATAACTCATTTTGACTACACGAAGCCAACGAAATATTTTGTGACCTTTTTTATTAGGGGTGCGAATTTCACTAACACTTTTGGTGCATGATTAACATTATTCTTGCCATTCCTCTGAATGTGGCTATGTATTAAGATAACTTTAAAAAAATGTGCAATGATTGTACTTGCATATGGTTTGTTAAAAACTAATTTTATAAATTACCATTCACAAAACTATTTTATACCATAAATATGAAAAGTATTTCATGATACATATGAAGCTTTTATAATATTTTTATGGTTATTTTTCTTCTGCCAAATAGCGAATAATATACTTGTCCAAATATATGTATATTTAGAGTTTTCTCACCAATACACATAATTTTTATATTCATAAATATTTTCTATACTGAATTTTTTTTCATATCTAAACCATTGGATGAACTTTTAAAAAGCCATATATACTAAAATAACTAACACACGTATTTTTTTTTAAAGAAATTAGTTAAAAATATAAATTAAATTATCTTTCAATGAAAACAAATGACCAATTCTAATTATTTGATAATAATATTTTGATCGATCGCCGCTCATTGTATTTAATTGTTTAAAACGATCACTTGTAAAATAAATATAATTTACAAAATATCGCATAATAATTAGAAATTTGAAAATTAGTAATACAAAAAATCAAATATTTTAATACAGCTTTATTTTAAAAGAAGTTCGTGCCTTAAGAATATCTGATATTTATACAGATATTCCTTAAATCTAAAAGTAGAATAAGTTTGGAATCCACTTATGTATTAACAGATGTCAATTTCGAAAATAAAACTGCATCTGTTTTACTTTCTTTTACAACATGTATTTACACAGCTGACAAGCGCTATGTACTTCTCATTTCCCAATCGTTCTTTCGCAAATGACATTGAATATCCACTTATATACTCTACTAGATGTCAAACTGTTCAAACATTCATCAGTAGCTAATTTACGAACAGAAATAGCTGGTTCGTTTAGATAAGAATATGTCCGTGCTGCAAGTTGTTAATAAATTATAAATTTATTTTTTAACATAATAATAAATGAAAATCAATTAAAGTATTCAATTTATTTGTAAACAAAATGCAGAGTAGAGTATGAATGGGTTGTGATATTTCTTCCCATTTATAAGATATCACGTTCAACCCTACCTGAAAAAGAACTTTTCGTAAAAAAGAACAGCTCGTAAAAAGAATTAAAAAGAACAGTTTTTAAAAAGAATTAAAAGAACTGTTCTTAAAAAGAACAGCTCGTAAAAAGAATAAAAAAGAGAACATTTTTTAAAAAGAATTAAAAAGAACAGTTATTAAAAAGAACTGTACTTAAAAAGAACAGTTCTTAAAAAGAACAAGTTCTTAAAAAGAACAAGTTCTTAAAAAGAACAAGTTCTTAAAAAGAACAAGTTCTTTAAAGAACAGGTTCTTTAAAAGAACAGTTCTTAAAAAGAACAATTCTTAAAAAGAACAATTCTTAAAAAGAACTGTTCTTAAAAAGAACAGTTCTTAAAAAGAACAGTTCTTTATAAACGTACTATTTCTTAATAAACGTACTTTTTATTAATAAACGTACTATTTATTAATGAACGTAAATTTCCGTATGAAAAGTATATATCCTTAGAATCACATGGTATTGTTATGGCCACATGCCAAGTCCATGTGTTCGTTTAGTTCAAATCTAAGAAAATATAAATTTTATATTTTTTGTAAATGTTTAAAATTCTGTCAACGTACGTTTGTTTTAATCGTTCTGGGACTGTAAAGATTACAGTTCGAGTACCCACTGACAGACATATCAAAACTCCAAGGTTTTTTTTTAATTTGAAGAGGAGTTTAACTTATATTTCTTACACATATTCTTTGTTTAGCACTTTCTTTTAATGTTTTAGAACAGAAAACTTCGAACAGTTC
Source organism: Troglohyphantes excavatus (assembly GCA_963932185.1). NCBI lineage: Eukaryota > Metazoa > Arthropoda > Arachnida > Araneae > Linyphiidae > Troglohyphantes > Troglohyphantes excavatus. The sequence goes on from OZ010673.1 coordinate 23,073,016, forward strand.
TCTTTACACTAGAAAAATATGTCAAAGTTTTATGAGTTTTCATGTATATTGCTGAGAAAACTTGGCAATACCCGACCGGATATACACGAGCTTTTCCGTCAAATATTTAATGAATTTTCGAAAACGCCAAAGAAAAATTGAGATTTCCACTTGCGCTAATCGAATAATAATTGATTTCTGATCATTCTGAACGGATTTATCTCCCAAATTTAATAAAGTAGCCTACAATAAAATGATTAATTGCACCATCTAAACGAGCTGCCAGCGAAACTAGCTGATTATACAGAGACATTTTTGACCTCCCCAAAAAAACAAATGACTCGTGTCAGGGTTTGACTTATCACCCTATCCAGATTGAAGCAAATGGACCGCGTTTTACCCTAAAGGAAGATTGTTTAGTACCGTGTTTGTATACTAACGTATTTACTGTTAATATGTATATATTCAAATAAGGACATTAAGGCCTGAATATAAACGACCTCTTAATCACCGAGTGTATTTCAGTTGGGACCATTTTAAGAAGGGGAGATTGTGTTATGTAATAAATGCTTACCAACATTGTTGTTGGTGGGTATAAATAATGTTAAGAAGCATTGGGGGATGGGAGTAATAGTAACAACCGTTATTGAGATGGCTTTGTGTATACATTAATTCATAAAATGAATAAATATGTAAATTCTTTAAATTAAGGATTCGTCTCTATGTACCGAAAAAAAGATTTCTGTTTGAAATAAAGTATTTATTTTTTATATCTTTTTTAAATAGAACGTTTTTGTGACTTTTATTATGAATAAGCAAAAAGAGGTAAGAGGTAGATTAAAATTACGCATCATATAAGTAAATGGCTCTGTGAACTAATAACCCACTGACGGCCAAGCTATTTTGGTATTCGTAAAATTGTTTTCACCTTTAGAATATTTAAATAATTTTCATGTGTATATTCTCCCAATGTTATGTTAAAAGTATGATTCAATTGCAAAAGAGCGAGCTTGCAAAGTGTACCTCAAACCTTTTTATCAAAAATTGCGAAATTAAGTATTTTTTATGAATTTAAAAATTAGGTGCTAAATGCTGGAAAGACTGGAGATCGTAGGAACTGATATAACGTCCATGAGCGGGAGTCGGAACCTCCTGTTAAATTGCCATTTTTCGATGTAGCTTTTCTCAGAATATGCTATAGATACAGACTTGAAATTTTTTCTGTGCAAACTAAAGACACTTGTTAACTTACTGAAATAAATGAGATTTAAAAAAAAAAAAACTTATATGTTTTTAAAAAATGTTTTTTTAATGAAAGTTATTTCAATTGTGTAAAAAAAAATCCCTTTGTTAGACAGAAAAAATATTTTTTTAAATAAATAAATCAACCATTAAAGGCACATTTCTGTATAATCTTAGGTATAGTAGAGTACACATGCAAAACAAATTGAGCATATACAATTGCAAGTTTCTGTAAAAAGGCATATTGGACTCAATTTTTTTTTGTAGAGATAAATGGATTTCAAGAAGATAAATGTTACCTATTAACATCAATAAACAAATATATTTTGATTTGGATAGTGTTTGATTTCTACCACAATGCTTTTTACTTTTTTTATAGAGCTAAGAAAGTTTTATTGCGAATCTCTTATAAATATTATGCATTTACATTTGGTTTCCCATGTACATGGTGGTCACAAATTAATGGGCGTTTGTCATTATTTGAATATATCACATTCAGATGTCTTGATATGAAACACATTTTTTTTACCCAACTACTTCTCTTATATTTTTAAGAAATCGCTTTACTTTAATAGCAGCACATTAGTTAAAGTATAGCAACACGTAGGATTTCTTATGCGTAATTAATGAGTCAAACAATTGACCATAGCTCGACACTTTGTGACCAATCTGTATCAGTAAGCATATACTTTGTTAGACACAAGAACAAACAATATATATTAACCCTTTGCACTCCGTTGGCACCGCTCAGACGACATCATAACGACTCGTTCTTTTGGTTCCCTGTTCTTTAAAATAAACTCGAAAAGTGTCTTGTATGTAAAACACATCGATCTTTTTTTCTCAACTTGTTCTCTTGCAGATCCAAAACAGATTACGATTTTTTCCCTTCTATGAGCATAAAAAATTCTGAGGGAAAAACAAAAAGAGGAATAACTGTTCTTTAGAAATAACGCAAATGTCAAAATGTTCTTGGAGTGGAAAGGGTTAATATTTGTATTAACAGAAACAAATACTGTAGTTTTTAAAATAAGAGATAAATTAATCAAAAGAAAGCTCATTACTTTTAATTTTCTAACAAATGGGAAATAAAATTCATCGTTTTCGGAAACTCATTACGATTTAAAATATAAATGGACAATTTTTATTTATCAGTCATTGTCGTTCAAAAAAAATTGTCTAGCTTTTTAGAAATGTAAAATTAATTATTATAAAACTTTGTTTCTTTTTTTGGATGAGATGAAACATGTTTATTATACATTTTTCTTAATTTTTTTTTAATATCAGTTATATGTCTTTTAAGTTATTTTATGGATCGAATAACTGGCTTTTATTATTGGTTGCAACAAAGAAACTAAAAGTTAACTATTTATTTATCTCATTTTCAAATTCTTATGTTTTTTTACTTTCCTATTCTGTACAAATATCTGAATCTTAAATTAAATATATTTTCTGATATATATATATACCATACTTTTTATATTTATTGATTTCTTGATATATTTATATTTTGCAATAGAATTCTTTGAATACTTTAAAACATGCACAGCTCTGAAATGATAGCATGCAAGTACTTTAAATTAAGTAAAGAGAACCGAGACATTTTTTAATACTCAAAATTAAGTCATATGAAATCGTAGGATTTTAATAATTAAAATAAATTAAAATTCAAGTGCTGGTTTTTGGAATTACATATTAATAAATTCACATACATATTCGTAAATTGTTTTCATTAACGAAGTTTACATTTATTTATAAACGGAAATTGATTAACAATACTATCCAATTGGTTGAAAAAGATACAGCTTTAAATAATGTAATGGATTTAAAAAAAAAACCAATATAATTATACTTATGAAAAAGGTGCAAGTTTAAAAAAAAAATATTGATTTTGCTAACTCTAATTCATGTGTAATTAATTATACATAAATTTATTTATTAATTTTTCTCTGAATCTAGAAAAGAGAAACGTTCTATTTATTTAATATATATATTATAACATTTTATAAAATCTTTTATTAACTTTTTTTTCTGTTTAAAATATATTTTGAAAATACTATGGTAACATAACGTAATTTAATTAAAAACGAAGAAAGTTAAACAATTGAAAAATCCAATAACATTTATATATGTAAATATCTAGAAAACAAAAAATATTGTGTACACTCTAAAAACATATTTCCAAGTATCTCTTTCTTGGGATACCTATTTTTAAAGATTCCTGTAAAAATAGTTACGGAATTATCGACTTTGATTTTTATATTATTCTCTATATACTTTTATATGTACATTTACTGAATACTATATATCTATTTTTCATATACATTTACTGAATACTATATATCTATTTTTATATACATTTACTGAATACAAGATATCTATTTTTATATACATTTATTGAATATTATATATCTATTTTTTTATATACATTTACTGAATACTATTTATCTATTTTTAATATACATTTACTGAATACTATATATCTATTTTTATATACATTTACTGAATACTATATATCTATTTTTTATATACATTTACTAAATACTTTATATCTATTTTTATATACATTTACTGAATACTATTTATCTATTTTTATATACATTTACTGAATACTATATATCTATTTTTATATACATTTACTGAATACTATTTATCTATTTTTTATATACATTTACTGAATACTATATATCTATTTTTATATACATTTACTGAATACTATATATCTATTTTTTATTTACATTTACTGAATACTATATATCTATTTTTTATATACATTCGTAATACTTTTATATTACTCTATGAAGGTCAATAGAAATAAAACAGAATAATTACAAAAATATTTTTCTTATTTTCTTCTGAGTTTTATAAAATTCCTGAAGAATCCCTGTATTAGAATAATTTCTTTGTGTTATATTTATAATATAAACGACTGTTCCAAATGGAATATTCCTGTGAATGGCATAATGCGACTGTCAAAGGAACAGGTGACAACTAATAAATGGGTGGAGTTATTTGAAGAGTTTGATGATCCCAAAGGCCATTGACGAAGAATGTGAACACATCTGTCAGTCAGACGCCCAACTACTGACAAAAATATATAATCAAAAATAAAAAAAAATACTACGTAATAAATACAACATTTACATTTAAATAAATACAGTGTATTACGTTATACAGTTTTTTACAGTCATTAAATGGGTTTTATAAAATTTATTTGTATTTTTGTATTAAATTTGTCGTGAAAATTTTGTCCTTTAAAAATATATTAATTCTTAAGTGTTATGGTACTATAGTTTAATAAATATACTTCAGAAACTTATGACGTTCAGTCGAAAAAGAATATCCATTAAAAATATAAGTTTTATAATTTTAATGTATAGTTAATTATTTTTTTTATTGTTAAAAGTGATTTACAAATGAATATATTTAGTTAAGAATATAGGCTAATCTTTTAGTTTCCTATAATAGTTAATAAAGTTTTTTAAAAAAATATAATTAAAATATATATTAAGAACGAATAAAATGTAGGTTAAAAACTTATATTTCATTCATTTTTAACATATATTTTATATGTTAAAAACGAATAAAACATATGTAAAAACTGTTAAAATCGAAAAAATAAATGTTAAAAATAGTTAAAAAAAGAATAAAATATATGTTAAAAACGAATAAAATATATGTTAAAAACGAATAAAATATATGTTAAAAACGAATAAAATATACGTTAAAAAAGAATAAAATATATGTTAAAAATGAATAAAGTACATGCTAAAAACAAATAAATTATACGTTAAAAAACGAATAGAATATTCGTTAAAATCGAATAAAATATATGTTAAAAATGAATAAAAGAACGGGATATATTAATTTGTAGATATCACAAATTTTAGAAAATAGTTATGCATTTGCGCTAATGATTTTTAAAAATATTGACTTGAACTAATAAATAATTGTAAATCCGACTGATTTGTTAAAGTGACAACTTTAAAAACACATAAAAATTACGGATTTTTATATATTTATGTCGATTTTTTAAGTATTTATTTTAACAAACTTTAAATAACTAAATAATTAAAAAATATATTCATGTTAATATAGGAATATATTGTATAGATGGACTGCGCCAGTTTCTATTACTCTTTTTCGAAAAAGGGTTTAGCTAATAATTTTTTTTAGGAATAACATGATTCTTTTCCCTATATTCAAGTTTTTTCCCTCTTGCAACTTCGGTATTCCTTTTGATAAATTTGAAATGAAGTTTTTCTGTATGTTACTTTATCTTAAACATTTTTCCGTGTTACTTTTTTACAAAAGTTTTCTATTAAAGCTCAGAACCGAGTTAGTGTAACCTAAAGCAGTACACATACACGTATTTCTATTCAAAATATTTCCGTAAGAGACTAACAATAGGGTTTGGAAACGAAATTTATGATTTTATTAATAAAAAAAAAACTATATTCAAGATAGTATCTAATACTTATAACTTATGTTTTGTTATTTTTAAGCCATTAAAATATAATATATTTAATGTGATGGAAATAACAGCAATGCTAATTTACTAAATTAATTTTTAATTAATGGATTTTTTTGTAAATTACCTTTATATTATTTTTACAACACAAACTTATAATATTATTACTTTAAATACTTTGTTACTTACATATTTTTTAATTATATCGTTAATATTGAATAACGATAAAACTAAATACAATAATTCCTTATTACGATCGTACTTATACGACATTATTAATATCAGTTTTATATATGTGTTACCGTAAAAGTATATAATTTATTTTTTTCGTAGAAAATCTAGTTATTGCATTAAATAACCGATCAAGTTTGTTAAAGTGCGTAATAAATTAATAATTCTACACTTCAACTAGTTCGGCAATGAAATAATGAGTTATTATATAAATTAACTAATGATGGGCAGTTAAAATTTGAAATAAATGTTTTAACTGAAATATACAGCATACTGTAGTAAGGATTAGTGATTGAAGTTCAATTTATGTTGAATTCCATAACAAAACAATATTTTGAAGGGAGAATTTCAAAACGGTTACCCGAAATGACGTAAAGCCCCAAACGACTGCTCGAATGGGGTAGCAGCTTTTTTTGAAAAGGCACGTGCCATTGTCCGGCGCCAAAATCGACTTCTCAAACGGGGTGAGAAACCCTAAACGATTGCTAAAAAGGAGTAGTAGCATTTTTTGAACTAATATGTTCCCAAAATAGACTGCTCAAAGAAATGAGACGAGAATCTAAAAGGGTTGACTACAAAAATATCTGACCAATGAGTGGTTTTCACTTTACAGCCTTTTGATTTCAGAACTTTATTCCCTCGGTTAGTTTACACTATAACACGGGGTGTAGATCGTTATTCTAAGGAATATCTAGTTAAAGCATGGAATACAAGTGAGTTTTACACATTAACTGACTTGTTCAGTTATTTCATGAAATAACTTGGTATTCTACGAAAGAGCGGATTTCATACTTTAACGTATAATTATACATATGATGTATAATTATACATATGATGTATAATTATACATATGATGTATAATTATACATATGATGTATAATTATACATATGATGTATAATTATACATATGATGTATAATTATACATATGATGTATAATTATACATATGATATATAATTTAATATATATATATATGAAATGTGATAAGTAGACGAGGGGGTGTTTCAAGTTTTAAAATGGAAAAGGAGTCAGAGGTAACAATTACTAACATTAATATTCATCAGAGCCCTGAGAGATGTGAACGACATGACAAGAGAGAAAGGAGCGAATGGTCCTGGATAGGGAAAATTGACATTTATACAAGGGAAATTTAGGGATGATTACTAGAGAGGGTAAGTTGCGAACATCAGCCATGGGAAGCGTGAAAAGGGGAAATTTAGTCGTGGGAATCTTTAAAGTCCTCATGGGAATGGAACGTACGTGGGCGAGGACTGTTTTGGTTTGATAGAGTAATATTGATGTGGTCAGCAGAAACTGTATTGGAATGGATTGCGCAATAAGATGAAATCATGTGAAATCGAGAATTAAAGATAGGAAGCTTTTGGTGGTTAGGAAACATAAGAGTTAAAGGGACGGAATATAAATTGAAGGGAAATCTTTATAGGTTAATTAAAAAGGTGCCAACAAAGGGGTGGAACATATATTTCATATATATTATACAAACGTTATTTTTACACAATACTTATTGCTATGTTGTTATATCTCTTAAGTAATAAAAAAAACTTAAATTATCAATTTTAACAGTTTGGACCATTCCAAGATTAAATCATATTTCCAATCCTGAATTTTTTTTATTGTATTTGTATAATGTAGTTTTTAGTTAATTTTGTTTATAAATTGTTCCAAATCTAAATAATTTCAATGTTTTTTTTTTACAGGTAAATTATTTAAAAACATCTTTACTGCATGAGGAAATGTTGTGAAATGAAAAAAGTGGAATAACTACTCATGTTTGGGTGATATAGTTACAAGTAAATAATATAATTTGTGTTTACCTTAGTAGTATGTTAATTACAATTTTGTTATTCATTACAGTTTTATAAAGTTTATTTATGTCAATATTGATAATTTTTTCATGTAAAGAGATTGTTTTTTATAGAAATGTAGAAATGTATTTTAGCTACGAGAAATATATAAAACCATTTAAATATCTCTGTATTACACTGTTAATTAGAATTCTTGTCTTTTCAAGGGCACCCTTTTCCCCTAAATTGCAAAACCAAAGTGACTCCATTTATCGAAAGGACGATTTCTGTATTTGAGGGGGGGGGGGGGAATCATGCAGAATACTTGTCCTCTCAACTCGTACATACTATAAACAACAAACTGTTATTTAGAACGCTTTCAGGAACATTATACTTTCCAGTTTCTTATTTACAATGATACGTAAATTGACTCTCTAAGTTATTTGGTTGCGGAGATATCAGTGGCGGCTCATGAAAAACAGCAAGTACAGCCGGGCTGCACCTACATTTATTAGTGTATTTTAAAATAAAATCAGACATTTTACTAATTTTCTTAAATGAAGATTAGAATTGAAAATGAAATTTCTACGGTAAGTAAATAAAATCTCCGATAAATAGCAAGCCTGTTGCAGTAATGCACAATTCAGGAGAGGAAAAAACTCCATTCCATCAAAACTGCAGCCAAAAAACGAAGTTCGAAATCGACTGCATCGTTGCCATGGCAACCTCTACGTAGTATAGAGATTTCCCCCCCTCTCCCCACGTCCTGCTAATGCACTAAATTTGTGGGGAGATACTGCCCGAAATGAATTTTCTGATTTGGGCTGCACTTGGTAATTCGATAAACTGATTGGCTCGTGCGTGGATCGCGGGGATAGGTGGGAGAACCTAGAATTTCGGAGAATCTCTTCAAACGGAAATAGTTTTCGTGATAAATGTACTGTTGTTTCGTTATTTACGATAATATTAAAATTGACCGATTCGCATGTTTAAAAGAAAGGAGGATTGCTTGACTTTTTTAAAAATAAGTGTTTTTTATTGTTTTGCACGTTATTATTTTGTAAAAATTGAAAGGAAACTTTTATTTGAGAAGTATTTAATAAAAAATTTCGGTTCATGTATGGTTGTGGAAAATAGGAGGAGGGGGATTTACATGATTTTGGCTGCAATAAGATTTTCGACCACGGATTTTCTGGATGATATAGTCTTTTAAAATTACGATATTCTTCCGTAATCACTCTGTATTGTCAAACCAAAACACACCAATAAAACCATCGGGAATATATTTCACTTCCTTTTATTAAGGGAAACCCGAGCCCCAAATCCTAATTTGTTTATAATTGAATCCCGAAATGCAAATTTATATTTTGAAAATTTATTTTTGTTATTTTTTGCGTTTTTTAAGCTTAAAAACATTATAAATACACAACCAACATTATAATCTCTCAACGTGTTTATTACGGACGGTCATCGTTGTTTACGTAATCGCAAAATAAGGTTAAATGTAAAGAGCTTCTTTCTGATCTTAAGGGAGACCCGAACAACAAATCCTAATTTTTTTATTAATGAATTCAGAAATACCATTTTTTTAATATTATTAAAACATCTTTTTCTGAACAATAATCAAAAACAAAAATATATTTAAAAAAATTATTTTTATTATTTTTTGCATTTTTTAAGCTTAAAAAGACTTTTCTAAAAAACCTACTCCTTTTTTAATTTTAATTTTTTGAAATTTTTTTCAATTGATTAAATAACGTCAAAGTACATATTATAAACGTATGAATAGACTTTTGCAGATTTGGGTTTTAATAGTTTTCAAAAACTTATTTTAAGTTCAAAACCTGAAAAATATTCAAATTTTTATGTTTAATAATTCGTAAAAAAATAATTTATAACTTAAATTAAAAAAGCGATTCATACGTTTATAAAACAAATATTAGAGCTTCAAAAACATCCTATTAAAAGTATAGTTTTAAGTTAATTATTTACTAAGTCTTAACATTTTAAACGTGACCAAAATGTAAAAAAAAATATTTTGAGTAAATGACGATTGTTGCAGACGAAAAGTGTGTAGAAAGATAAGAAATGGTATATAAACATCTAAAAAAAAACATAGGTTTTGTTTCTTTTATTGTTTTGAAATTTTTTACACACTTTCTTAAGTATGTATAGTATCGTTTTATGAAGGAAAAAAAATTTAAAATTTGGAATTTGGGGCTCGGATCACCGTTAACCAACAATTCATTTCTCTCTAAGCCAGTCAAAGCCCTAACGAGATAAACGCACTTCAAAACTAAAACCGAACCCTCAGTTTGTACAAACAATTACTACAATCTGAAACTTTAAACAATTGTGGCCATTTCAACTGTTAAACCTTGTGAAAGTTCATTACATACTTTAATCATGTATGATCCCTCGCATTAACCACCCATCGAATTTCTACGTTAATTTTCATCAACCGCATCCCTCCCCCCCCCACCAAATATTTCTCAGCCCCTTCCACTATTCTTAAGCCTCGTAAACCGATTTTCGTTGGAACGTATTGCGAAGATTCGAACGCTTGGTTTGCTTTAATATGTCGGGGATATTTGCGCAGGGAACAGGTAGATAAATCGGTTTATGGGAATTAATTTGATCTTCGAAGCGGGGTGGGTCTGCTAAGTTGAATATTATTATTATTATTATTATTACAGAGTGTTTTAATATTTTGATTGATTCGGGGTATTAATCTGTGTGGGAATTTGTGTCGACGGGCGATACAAAATGGAATAGTGTGTTTGTCATCACTTGTAGAGAGAATGTTGGAGTTTAAACGTATAATGGAAACGGGTGCACTCTTATTTTGGCAGTGCTAAACCAATATTGTATGAACATTCAAATGCGAGTTGGGAACAATAAAGGTATATTGGTTTAAAAATAACATGAATAGTACATGTAGGTATAAAAAAACATGTATAACATTTTAAATATTTGGAAAATACTGTACAATGTGTTACATATGCTATAAATATGTTAAATATACTATAAATCAGTTGAATATACGGTTAATATATTTTGTATATTGTAACTGACTCTTTAGGAAAATGACGTAAAGCGTAACTGACATAATTTAATTTAATTTTTCCCCACAATATACTATTGCAACTTTGTATCCTCTTTCCATAGGCTGTTCAAAAAAAATTAGTGGGGTCGGGAGGGGTGCATAGTACAAAGACATACTCAAGAAGGGGGGGGGGGGACTACATGTGGACGTGATCAGTAACCCTCCCGAAATAAATATATTTTTTTTATAAATATCAGGTCATTAACTAATTAATTTAGTCAATAATATGTATTATAAATTATATACTTAAGTCAACAATATGCATAATTAATTTTCTAATTAGAATTATTTTCGCAAATTTTTTAATATATATAGCTTTAATTTTCCATAATTAACAGTTTTATTAAGTTTCTTCCCCCTGTACCCCCCTACGAAATAAATTTGAAATTAATCGAGAATGTGCCTTTGTGTATTGCTAATATTACCGATGAAATATGAAATTGTCAATTTGGAATGCCATTATGAAACAAAAGGACCATCAGAGAAATACAAGTAGGCCATTTTATCTTAAAGCGTATCGTAAAGAAAGACGTGATTGACGCACGCCGGCCTATCTACCCTAAATTATGATGGTCATTGCTACCGAGTAGGGAGGAGGCTGGTATTTATGAAAAGAAGTTGTGATATTGTGATTATTTCAGTGAAGAGATCTGCATGTTAAATTGATTTAGTGGTTATTCTTCAAACGTTGTTAATGCTTAACTTCCTGATTTTGTGAACTAGACAAAACCTCTTCTAATTTTTTTTACATTTATAAGTCTGCCACGATTACATGGCAAAAAATAAATGAATAGGTTTTTTTTGGGGGGGGGGGGACGGTCCGAGTGCCCCCTCCTTGGATCCACGAATGTCTCTATCAGTAACCAGATTCGACATGGATAGAATTTGTGTCAGATGAGTTGTTATACCTAATCGGAGATTCCAACCTAAAGCAACCTGTAGCCATCAATAGACAACTTTTTCAAGTATAATAGTCTGAAATCATCTCGTTTTTAACGTTTATTCAGTTAAAATATCAATATTTTCAACACGTGTTAAATGGGCACTACGCAAGACCTGTTACCTAAATTAAGTGCTTGTAAATAAGTAATCGATTTTCCCTCTGTGATTAAGGAATAAAAAACACGTGGTCAGAAGAACACACTATAATAACCTGCGGGTGACGCCACTTGCACTACAATATGAATAAACACAACACGCATTAATTTAAATGAAAATACAATTTAATCATACATGTTATGATGTCATATACTTAACGTTTGTAACATTGGTAAATAAAACATTGGTCTATAAAATAAAAATATATACATTATTTTCCTTAATATGACTAGGGGCCACCGCCAACCCCAGGAGGATTACTACGCAATCCTCTTTGGTTTGCTTTGCAAACTAATGGCTTCACACTGTAGACATTAACAATGTGTCCTAATAACATTACTTTTTTAGCTATATAAATCATTACTGTAAAATCTTTATCAAAGTTTCAACTGAAAATCATTGTTTAGACAACTGTAGAATTGTTTCAGCTCAATTGTATCAGCTCATTGAAAATCGAAACATGTGTAAACAAACAACAGCATAAATGCGCCAAGTATAAATGAGATAACTTTTATTTTAATTGCCAACTTTTATGATTATAACGTAAGGGAATTGGCGCTAAAAATAACTCGCCAATAAGATTATATAAAATTATAGGAAACTGAGTTACCACAACCGTTACTCTCAAAATTTCCGAATAAACTTTCCTTCTTCACTAATTTTAATACCTATCTTAATTAACTGTACTTAATTTAATTGTAAAAATAGAAATATAATCTTTATGACATCGGAAGGATGACGTTTTACGAACATTAATATATTTTTTTGATTCAGAAAATAAGTCATTTTAAATTGCTTACAGCAGTTTAGAAATCCCGTTGCAAAAATGTGGGGGGAAAAACTTCAAATAAGTGAAGCGTGTTTAGATGTTTAAAAAATTTAAAACTAATTCGAATTTAAAAAAAATGCTAACTTGGATTTCCAGTTCAAATCTATTCCTACATTTTTTAAAAAAATTATATCCTTCCTCTTAATAGTGTGTCAGAAACTCGACGGACAAAATTACTTGTAAGCGAAGTTTAATTAACGACGATTATAATACTAAATAACTTCTAAATTAATAATCATATTAAAACAAAAATATATTCGTCTTATTTATCAAACATTTCTTAGCAAATTCTGTGAATTTCGTAATTTTAAAATATTTACTTTTTGAGATACGATCTGAATAACATCGAAAGGATTGAAAATTCTCCCTAGGGCTTACTTTTTTTTTAATTAGGGAGATACTTACTAAATATTCCAATGCATTTCCGACCACAAGACATTAAAATCTAAAATGGACAACATTCCTTCACGTGTCCCCTCTCCAAGACATCTTTTCAACTTCGTCATTCACGTCACGTAGCTATTCCTTTAAATTATTCTCAACTAACTAGTGAACAAATAATGTAATTTCAATGTTATGTCGGTCTGAGACAAAGCATAATAGGATTTTAAACCAACAAACAAGCTCTAATCCTCAAATCGCTCATTCTAGATAACGCTAGGACCTCAGAACCATATATATACATATCATTTTTATACCAACCGCCTCGATTTATGTCCTTTCTGCATAGCATGCCTTATTGAATTCCACTTGGACTGTCAACCGGAGAGGCATTTGTCTTCAAGGGGATTTTTTACTCAACGCATTTATGATGTGTAGGATTTTCGGAGCAGCGAACCATCACAATGTCGTTCTTTACTTTTTCATATTTTGCTTATTATTGGATGAAAATGACTGCAATGGACTTAATGGATACAATAATTTTTTTGAAGTCGAGTCGGAGTTTTGAGATTGAACGTTCGGTTAAAGTTTTAGTGATATTTTTAAAGTTTTTAGGATGGTCCTTTTCTTTATTGATATATTTTTTATAGGGTAATAATGGTCAAGTGTCTATTGATCACAAGAAAATATAGTTTGGGATAAAACTATTTTTTTTTTTTTTGCTTTTAATACTGATTTTTCCAAAAGAAAATAAGACAATAATGAATTTTTAACTAAAGTGAACTAAATATATAAGAGTTTCATATGAAAACTCTAAAAGCAAAATAGGGTTCTTTGATAATCTGGGGGCTCAAAGAACCGGTCTCGGGTGTTTTGGTGGAAAAATATCGCAGTAAATACAGCATCGGCTATTATCGATGATTTAGAGTCTATTTTAAAAGTAAGACTCAGAACACTGTCTAGTAAATTTATTTGTTCTCAGTTGATAAAAACACAACTCTGCGTCCAAACGCTCACAGAACGACCAACACGAGCACATTTGGACCAGAACGGACTTAACGTACACCAGCCATTTCTATATAGCAAATGTTTGGAAACTAGAAAGCTTCCTATTGACACGTTCCGCTTTAAACAAACCGTAGGGGTCCGTAGCACCGAGGATATGTCGACGGCTAGCAATCAAAGGGTTTCGAGTTCGAATACAGGTGATACAAAGAGACTTAAAAAAATGTTAAAATGCAGTGAATTTGTGATTATACATTTGCCAGATTCGCTGCGCAGTAACAATATGTCGTCCGAAGTTATCCTCCAAGTTCTACGGCTTGTATACGAGACTGGTGAACGTTAAATATGAGGATCCAATTTCTTGACGCCTATTGAAGTTGCGTCGGGTGCCAGCTCAGGTGTGGTCTTCGTCATTTGACCATGGTGTAAAAATACTAGACATCCTTCCCCGGTGTTTCCTTTGAGATAGGCCCCGAACCGTCGCCAATAGCCCAGTTCTAGTGCGACGTTAATTAACCAAACCAAATTAAACAAACCGAAGACTCGCTATGTTGAGGTGGCATGAAAATTACATAATGACTAAAATGTCCTTACGTTGGTCGTGGTAGATAAATATGGGGGGACCTCAATTGTTGCCCTCGCCATCTGCCCGTGGCTCAAAATTACAAGTGAATGTTTTTGGATTCTTTTCATCTGGATATAACCCAAACTTTTACTAATTGCCATCGTGCATCTGTAGTAAGACAGTAGTTCAATCAACTAACAAAAATATAATAAAATTCTAGCGTTTTGGTTTCAAAATAAAATAAAAGCCGAAAGTAACTGCAAATAATTCTATTATAAACCATATCGTCCTTCGAAATTATCACAGAACGATACCGTGACATTCAATCTGTAAAATAAACTTCCAAATTTTATAAAGTGATTATATAATATAAAAATCAATTTTTAGAATTGAAAAAGTGGTTGTAAGAACCAGGCAGCTCCAGTTGTCAAAATTGCTCAGGTAGGACGAAAAGCACTACGTTTCTTGAATCGAATAATACAAAATTACTGGCAGAAAAAAATGAAATATTTTTAAATCGAAATGTAATAGTGCGGAATGGGAGATATTCCGATTTGAAAACTTTTTATTTTTTCGGCACACCCACAGTTCTTTTTTCTTTATTTCTTACCTATAGCCATTGTTTAGATCTGTATGGCTTTCGCACCAATCGATAGTGTTTTTTTTTCTTTTTAGGGTAAGTGACAAAGTATAAATCGGAAAAAAAGTGGAGCTGTCTGGCTCTTGCACTCACGTCGTTAACTATGATATTAAAAATTAATTAAATTAAGAGCATTGTAATTGTATAAAATGTTATTAGTGCATGAGCAAATGAGTTAAAATTCAATTAACTTAAAAAAACTTTTTTTTAATACTGGCTGGAATCTCGGGTTTGTAATATCAATATATCGATTTTTCTTTCTTTCCATTTAAAAAAAGACAATAAATATTTAATTTCAATCTTCAATTAACTTGAAAATTAGAAAAAATCTATTTTTATCGGTTATCTCAAAAACATATGGTATTTTATTCCGGTGCAATTTTATTAAAAATATCATAAACAGTTTTGAAGTAACATTTTATTTCTCTTAATTGTCTTAATGATTTTTCTTTTTGTAGCGGAATGATCATTCTTAAAACGTAACATGGTGTTTTAATCTCTTTAAACCAATGCTGCAAATCGTAAAGACGTTAAACTTAAAAATTTATTTGTTTAAGTAAGTAGGAAACCTTGTTTTTAAGGGAGTAGGACAATTTAAAACCTTGCAGTTTGTTATTAGTACTATTATTTATTTACTGCCGTGTGAAGTAAAATTGAATAATTCCAGTTGATCCATTGAAAATCCAAAAACAATTCTATGGAGTTATTGGCGACGATTCGGGGCTCATCTCAAAGTAAAAACACGGGAGCAATGCCTTGTAATTTTGAACCATGGTCAGAAGACGAAAGGAACAGCTGAGCTGGCACCCGGCGCAACATCAATAGGCGCAAACAGGCGCAACCTTAAAACCCCTTTCAGATTTAACGCGCATTAGTCCCATGTACATGTCGTAGAAATTGGAAGTAAGTTCGAATGACGTATTTTTAATTCGCAGCTAATATGGCAACCCTCCGATCACAAGTTCACTGCATTTTAGCGTTTTTCTCAAGTCTCTTCCCAGCAAAAAATGTCAGCATTCATCAAAATTTTGAAATTGAAGGTTTTATGCAGGAAAACTGCAATTTTTTTGAAGATCTATAAAATTAAAGGTTTTTGTTTCAATATCCTACATAAAAACTGTAAAAAACCTTCATAAAAAAACCTGCAAAAAAGCTTCCATTTTTTTTTATCATGAAGGGAAAATGCAGATAGTTTAAAGATTTGATGCAGGAAAATTAAAAACTACAAAAAAAACTGTATTTTTTTCTTTCAATACCCTTTAAAAAAAACCTTCAAAAAATCTTCAATTTGACAATTTTGATGAGGGTTTTATGCTGATTTTTTTTGCTGGGTTGTAACAACCATACTGGGACTCGCAACCGTTTGGTTCTAACCGACGACGGTACCACGGTATATATATTAAACAACCCCAAAGAATGCCAGGTGGCCTTACACAATTAAACAATTTACGTTCTTCCGCCACAGTTTTTACCAATTTACGTGCTTCCGCAACAGTTTTTACTTACCTTAATCTGCAATTACTTGTAATTTTAAAACGGAGACTTTGTTTGACATGAAAGTAATCGTCCATTATAAAAGGATTTATCACTCTAATTATTTGTTTTTATACTTCCAGAGCAGATAATTGCTTGTCTACTCGGTGGGCTAACTTCGAACATCCCAACATAATACCACCAATTTAAAGGTTGTAACACAACGAGAGGACTGAACCCTAACCAGACAATAAAAATTATCAATTCCAGAATAGAAATGGAAAAGTTACATCGTGTTGTCGTAATAAAAATAATCAAATACGATTACAACTGACCATTTTTTTGTGTAATTTTATTCACTCGTAGTAATATCTCTCTCTGGAAGATATAAATGTAAGTATCATGACTGCAGAATCCAGATATAATTCGAATACAAAGTATCCAGATACCGACCTTCGCATAATTTCGAGATGTATATCAAGCGAGATCTGAACCTTTCGTGCACAACTTAAGTCATTTGCATAGGATTTCGATTGACTAAATAGACAGAAAATATGATGATTACGAAATCTGTGTTGTGATGTATGGAATTTAGAATAATTGCTTAAGCATTGTAATAAAGGGTTATGCCACTACAATTGTGCGAAAAGTAATGGAGTTTTCGTGTTTGAAATATAAAGTAATATTTTGGATGTATCTTCATTACATTTTGAATATATTAAATTAGCCCAATCAAAATGAAAGATTGTTTTCACTGCAATCGCGTTGAACTTCTATTTCCAACGCACTCCATTTTTAATATATTTTTTTAAATTTCCCGTAATGTTTTAACTTCGAAATTTTTTTCAAAATAGAGATTTGGTTAAGATTTAGAATCATAGGCGGGTAGCTTTTGGCGACTTTTTCGGGCGATTCACTTCTCAATATGGGAATAAAGGGACGATTGTTTACAAATATGAAAGGATAAGAATTTGCGGGATTGGTTCGGAAGGTCACGTGACTTCCGGGCTTAAGAATTTGGTTTAAAGAGTGACGTGATGTTTTAGCGGGAAGAATTAAGAATAAGAATATTCTATTCGAATAGAATTCGGACGGTGTTAGTGTTGGAATTTTTAAGTAGATTTTTAAACTGCTTATATCGTTGTTTAATGTAAGTACCCTTTATTGCTTATTGGTATAGCTAGCAAATGTGGTTTAGTTGAAAGAATAAATTCTTTTTTTTTATCAGATGTATGTTGATAGTTTGAAAGATGATGTTAGCAATATGTCAAAAGGTGGGTTTGTTAGGAACGAGTTATGAATGCCCCGTGTGTAAGACGGAAATGAAATTGGTAAAAAGTGTGCATGTGAAGAATGATAAGTGGCAGTGGACGTGTCGAAACGAAGGTGAAAATGGACATCGTGTGCGTAGGAGTATTAGGAAGGGTACATAGTTGTTTCTAAATATTTTTTGGTTACAGCTGTTCTTTGAAACATTTCGCCATTGCCCGGTGCTCAAAGCGATGAGTAGCCCAAAACGACTGCCCGAAGGATTGCCTGTAAGCACCATGATCGACTGCCCGAAAGGGGTCACGGATGTGATCCTGATTAGTCGGAGGCCGCAGGCCGGAGACCACAAAATCGACGGCAGGAGCCTGTGACTTTAAGCGCGCGGAACGCGTGTGCGCTTAAGAGTGCCATCGAAATGCCCCAAACGACGGCCGGATTTGCCTGTAAGCACCATGATCGACAGCCCGAAAGGACATTGTTACATTCGCCATAGGCGCCGAACTGCCGCCAACAGCCCAATAAAAAGCTCTAGTGCGATGTTAACTAACCAAAACAAAGTTTCGAAATCAATTTTAAACCGTCGCCATTAGCCCATTGTGGAGCTAAAGTGCGACGATATTTCATTCAATCGTGCAGACGTAATAGAAATCCTTCGAAATGAATTTTGAACTGTCACCGATAGCTCATTACACAGTAGAAGTCATCCGATCAGTC